>OZ005655.1:261640688-262240688 GCA_963930645.1 Salticus scenicus | reverse complement strand
TCCTGATAATAGAAGTATGAGAATTTCAGTCTAAAATCTTTTTTTTTTTATTACTTCACCCCCCCCCCCCCAAAAAAAAAAAAAAAAAAAAAAAAAAAATTCTGTCTTTGACAGAATTTAATTTAGTACGACAGGACTAATTTACATATTGCAATCTTGTAACTAAAAAAAAAAACTTATTAGCCACCCTGGCTAGTAACATGCTCGACATTTCTCACATTACAACCATTGGCAAGGTCAACGTATCTGGAAATGCAGATGTAACGGTCGTTGTGTAAGAAATGTCGAGCTGGTTATCAGCCACGGTGGCTCAGTTGAAGTGCATCCGCACCTTAAGCAGGGCCTGGGCTCAATTCCAGGCTCTGGCATTTTTCACATAGTTGGTATAAAAAAATCGATGTTATACTCCAAACTACTTAAAATGAATTTTCAAGATTGAAGAGTTTATCAATAAAATTTCTAAATATTTTAAGAAATTAAATGGTAAAATTGAATTTTGGCTGGCATATTGGAAGTGTGACAACGTAAAATCGCTGTCTGAAAGAAATAGTTCTGTCGTACTTAAAAAAAGAAAAAAGAAAAGAGAGAGAGATAGAAAGATGGGTGTCTCATAAATTTGAAGCCACCCCCCCCCCCCTTTCTAAGAATTAAATTTACAAGAAAACCTTTCTTTATTGCTTCGTAGATGTCTTCCTGCTTCATCATTGCAGTTCCTCGTGGTTTGTGTCGCAAATACTTTGTTTTCTTCTCTCTTCTGCACTCTTTTCGAGTAGATGGTGCCACTATCAGCCCAAGCCGCTTTTTACTTTCCAAACATATATAATTAAATATTGTAATCATGACAAAAATTAGACTTTCAGATTTTGGTGTATCTATACATTTTGAGGTCCCCTAAGTTCATATTTGCTTACAGGATGGCTAGTAATCTGAAAATCAGGGAATTCGTTAAAAAAAAAAAAAAAAATGCAAAACTTTATTTACACAAAAGAAATTCTAGATAAAAAATGTAATTTTTAAAATGTTGTACCAAAATGGAAGAAAATCACCTGAAAAAGTCAGGGAAAATCAAAATGGTCAAAGACACCTATGCTATTTTTACGATGATGTATGTAAGTACATGTGTGAGTGAACACTATAGAGCTTTGCTTGAATGAGCTTAAAGTTGGTACATATGTTATAGATCACCATAGCACAAACTGCATAGATTTTAGTTTATCTAGCACTTATAATTTTTTTACTGAAACGCAAAGAAAAATTCTCATCATTATGGCTTATGAGCTCAAATTATTTTAAATGTGATAGCGTCTAAATTCCTTATTTGATTGAGCTTTACATTTATGTACAGATTATAGGTCACTGTCGCACGAACTGTATGGATATTGGTGCATGTAGCACTTAGACTTTTTACAGGCACACAATTAAATATTCATTATCATTATGACATATGGGCTCAAATATTTTGAAGTGCAATATTGTTAAATTATACAACATAATATTTGGGGGAAATGATTGAAATATTCTTTTTTTTTTAACTCAACGACTTCTTACTTTAATTAAAAAAAAAAAAAGAAATGATGAATTTGCACACAGTTGTGTGGGTTGATCAATGAAGCATTATTTTCTGTATCCTGTTTGAACTTCATAAATTCTTTTATTTAAAAATTTTAATTAATCTTTATTTATTATTATTTTAAACTATTTTTAATAGTTTGAATATATAGTGGCTCTTTTAAAACAACTTTTCTTATAACAAGAAGGATTGTTCTTTCTTTTGTTCAGTGCCATGTACAGAAAAGGTGGCAGAATAACATTGCTGGTGTCATTTTATTCTATATATTCAATAGCACTTGTGATAGCTTTTAGTACATCTATATGGCTGATTTTCATTTGTCAATTTTTATCGACACTGTCTTCATTATCATCGCTAGATTCATTTTCCTTACCTATGATCATTTCATGTATAATCTCTTCTTGTTCATCAGTGTTTATCCAGTGACATATATCCTCATCGCTGATTGGCTCAGGCAATGGCAGTTTCATGACTAAATCTAAAAACTCATCACTACCTTCATTGGACTTTCCATGGGGTTCTGTCTTCTGTGTACCAAGTTTTCCTCAACAACTTTATTATGGTGGTTGATTTTACTTCATCTCATGCCTCAGCTATTCAGTAGACAGCATCCTTTAGAATAAAACTTTTAAGTGTTTCTGAGACACTTATTTTCCTCAGTTTCTTCAATAAGAACTTTTAACATTTTTTTTCAGTAATTTCTCTTCATGTTCTCCAAAACACTTTAATCTAAATGCCCTGAGCATAAGGGAACCCTGATATTGGACTTCCCTTCTCTTGCATCTGCGTAAATACAGTAGTAATGGTTGATTCTCCCCCAAAATACCCTATTGGCTGCTGTGTAATCAGATTTAAATACACTACTTAGTAGCATTGATTGATTGTATTTTGCTTGGCCTTTCATAAACTCTTCAAAATTTCCTAGAGCATTAATAAAGACTTATAGTTTCGAACAGTATCGAACACTGGTTTTTGATGAGGAAATTTTCACCGGAAATAGATATCGAACCGCTAATGAATCACATGAAAGCACAATGGGAATAAATTAATTACACAGGGTTTCAAAAGCCTAACCCACCTGGGCCCAATCTCTAAAACCCAAGTTTTATCAGGGTTTTTTTTTTTTTTTTAACTTTTTAAATCTTGACATTTTAAATGTTCTACCTAAATTGGTTAGTTTTAAATGTGTTCACAGGAAAAAACTTAAACCTAATTTAAAAGTCCAGTGATTCATAGCTGATTATTTACTAGTATTATTTCATATAATACTATGCAACTGCAATTAGATTTCTTTCAGATTATTAAAAAAGCTGTTATACTTAATTATTACATATACACACATTATTAAATATAATTTGTCAATATATGCATTTTTGTTTGAAAAATTAAAAACTTCTTATAAACATAATTACATTATTTTATTAGGTAAAACATAAAAAATATCAGATATTGCTGTATGAAAACTGATTTTCTAACTTTAGCACTAACAGAATACGCAAGCGAAGTGTGACGTCACTGACTGTCTGCGGAGCCAAGAAAAAGATTTTCTATGTTAATTGTCCATTGGATTTCTCTATATATTAAAAAAAAGTTACTGTCACTGGCGTCATATTTTTTTGTCTGCGACAGCATCTTCTAACGGAGGGCAGGGTCTTTCGCGTCATGAGAGGTATCAATGTGTTCCGAGTACTCCAAGATGACATTTCAGCCGCTTAGAAATTTCTATCATTTTAATTAAAGAAGTTATTAACTAAAAACGACAAGTTTATGAAGGTACTCTATTTGCCATTTTGAAAAAAGTTTCTCCCAGTGACCTTGTTCTGTCATGAAGTCATTTTACACGAGAAAATTTAAATATGATCCTTGGTTGTACGTTTGTAGGTAGGTTGGTTGGATTTAACGTCACACCAATACTGCGCTATGGGTAATTGGCGACAGTCTGGGACACACCCCTAGAGATGTTCCGGAGACATGTCATCACAATTTTTAACCTTCATGAAGAGGATCTCCCTCCGCTTTGGTGATCCCCAGAGGTATAGTGGGGATGGGAACATGGAGGACTTTGCGACCATGACAGATTTTATGTGCACCAGCCACCATTAATGTACACTACAGTCTTTGGCCGGCTCAAGTATCGAATTAGCAATCTTCCAATTATGTGCTCAGCGCTTTACCGACTAGGGTACTGCGACCCGAAACCATGGATGTAAAAAACAAAGAAAATAAATGTCAACTTTTTTTCTCTACTTTTAGAAAATTCTTCTTACACGGGAAAATTAAAATATGATCCATGTTTGTAGGTAGGTAGATAGATAATCGGGTAGGTTGTGATTGACGTAGCACCATTACTGCGCTATGGATAATTGGCGATGGTCTGGGTCGCACCCCTACGGATGTTCCGGAGACATGCCACCACAGCTTTGGTCCTACACGAAGGGGATAGCTCCCCAGCTCTGGTGGCCTCCAGAAATATAATTTTGATAGGAACACGGAGGATATTGCAGCCACGACTTATTTTACGCGCACCAGCCACCATTAGTGTACATGATGGTCTTTGGCTGGCTCAAGTATCGAATCGGCAATCTTCCAATTACGTGCTTAGCGCTTTACCGACTAGGGTACCACGGCCAGAAACCATGGATGTAAAAAACAAAGAAAATAAATGTCAACTTTTTTTCTCTACTTTTAGAAAATTCTTCTTACACGGGAAAATTAAAATGTGATCCATGTTTGTAGGTAAGTAGATAATTAGGTAGGTTGTGATTGATGTCACACCATTACTGTGCTATGGATAATTGGCGACAGTCTGGGTCACACCCCTATGGATGTTCCGGAGACATGCCACCACAGTTTTGGTCCTACACGAAGGGGATAGCTGCCCAGCTCCAGTGGCCTCCAGAAGTATAATTTTGATGGGCACACGGAGGATGTTGCAGCCACAACATATATTACGTGCACCAGACACTATTAGTGTACACGACGGTATTTGGTCGGCTCTAGAACCGAACCCACAATCTTTCAATTACGAGCTCGACGCTCTACCGACTGGGGTACCATGGTCCGGATTTAAGGTTGTAAAAAAGAAATAAAAGGGTCATATACTAAAGCTGTAATGCAAAATGGTCTAGATATTATGATTTTCTTTCTATTTATATATATATATATTATATATTTCAATTTGACATTGAATATGAGGTTTTCCATAATAGTTTTCTGCTTTTGTCTTGTAATATGCACTATTAATATTCTTTTTCAGTGAAAGAAAGCAGCGAATAGGCGGGCAGAGTTCTGCATGTGTTAATAAGTAAAGTGAGTCGGGGAGGAGGCGAAGCCTCCTTTGGGGGTTGGTGAGCGGAGCGAGCAGGGGGCAGAGCCCCCTAGTTTTGTAAAAGATTATTAAAAATTGAGGAAAATTATTTCCCAATTTTAATCCCCGTATTTGGATATAATTACAAATTAGTTATTGTGTACAATGTGTTAGATTAAGCTATTTTGCTGTCAAATTGACAAAATTTTAATTTTAAATTTCAAAACTGTCGTCCTTAGCATTTCTTGTATTTGGCGATCAAAAATGTAATACAAAAATATACATGTCAGATGTATATTTTCATAATATGTATTGTATGAAATATTGTTTCATATTATTCATTGCTCTCTTAATATAAGTTGTTAAAATAACTGGAAAGGAATTAAATATGTTGGCCAGATAATTTGGTGATCTTTTTTTTCTGCCAAGGATAACAGATATCAAATCTATTCCGCTGCAACATATTAGTTATTTTATATCAGATACTTTATTTAGACATTTGAAAACAAATTTAACTTCAAATTATGATAGAATATTTATCATTTTCCTTTTAATTAGTATATTAGTTGAACATTTATTGTGTAAATATCACCCTTTGAAATGAAATATTTGTTATTAATCAAATATGGAAGTTAGCCAATTTTTTTTTCTCAAGTTTTGAAATTTTAAAGCAAAAATAACAATCTAACGCATGTACAGGATAACTAATACATATCTATACCCAAATATAGGGATTAAAATCGGGAAATAATTTTCCTTGGTTTTTAATAATTTTTTACAAAAAATCTAGTGGGCGATTATCATGGAAAATCTTTTTCTTGGCTCCACAGACGGTCATTGACGTCATCATTTCACTTGCGTATAGAAACACAGAAAAAGATATTACTGAATGAAAAATTTAGTCCGTCTGGACTTCTGAGGGAAGTGCATAGTTTGATTTTGATCATAAATGACGGCATAATTTTATGAGTTTTGCTGCTTTGTCAACCCCTAAATGACTGCATAGCTTACTCCAAACAAATCCAGAAGTTTTCAGATGAATTTCCGATGAGATTCCAATTATCTGCTTTTCACCAGTTCAGTCTTTAATGAAAGACCATTCTAACACAGATTAAATTTTGCTGCTAGGGTTACCAGTGGTAATGTGAGCATGATAATTTTTTAAAAATCATAAAATCAACCAATAAAGATAAATGTCCAAAATTTTGCATGCATAACTTGCATTTGTGAGTTGAGCTCGTCATCCGATTTAAATGCCATAGCAACTCTATGAGACAGCAGCTCATCATTTAATATAATTGGGTTAAACAAGTGACATTTCTTCATAAAGGAAAATTTTTAGTTTAGGAATTCCCGATTTTTTTTTTTTTTTTTTTTTTAAAGATTTGGTGTAATTTTTCTAACTTTCACAGATGTCATTCATTTTCCTATTTCCAAGTTTCTGGCCACACTGGTACAGTAAAACACCATTTATATGTCGATTTAAAATGACTACTATTCATTTTAACACAAAAATGCTTCCTTCATATGATCATACAAATATTAGATGTCATTTTCCACCCTACTAAAATTTGTAAATTTTCTACATTGATCTTTATTATTCTGTTTTTCCATTATAAAATTCCTTAAATTTATTTATTATCTTTTAGTTTCACTGCAAAAAGGCATCCAATGAACTTAACTTGATTTATAATGCTGTACTGAATTTCCATAGACATTCAGCATTTCGACCAATTATGCAGATCTACAAAAATAATGTTGGCAAAATTTGATTTCATAATTTTAGTTAATACATTTTTTTTTCTTTGTGTGTGTGCTGAAAGCAAAAATGTCAGTTTTTCTCTGTCACATGTAGATTTTTATCAATACAGCTACCGACACAATTTCTTTATTTTCGGTAGTTTCTAATACATTTCCATGATTAATTTTAATTTAATCTTGGTAAAACTATTGTATAAATTTGCATTTGTATAGAGTTAAATTTGTAAGACTCAAAAAATTGTTCATTAAAACAGGGGCAATTGTGACTCAGAGGTAAAAAACTAGAAAATTACTGCCTCAAATACAAAAACAACCCCTGGAATATCAAATACTAAAATTTAGATCAAAAGCCCTCGATCTTTTTATATTTTGTATCAATAAAAATATAGAATCCGTTCATATATCACCTGGATAATAAATGAATAACCAATGAAAACAAAGATAACTTTGTAGAAAGCATGAAAATATAGATGGTACTTTAAAAACCCTGAAATAAGGGGTAGCCCCTGAGCACAATCACCACTGTTAATATTTCAACGATTTTTCATTTATTACATTGTTTTACATCAGTCTCTTTAAAGACATATACAGGGGAAGTTTGATAAGTCTGTGACTTTAAAAAAGGTGGCTCTCTGATCACACTCTTATTATTATTATTTCAATTTATTATTATCTGCGGCAACATTCATGAAATTTGCAGACGATATTCTAAATATATTGTGTTCTATTGAAATTTATTATTATCTGTGGCAACATTCATGAAATTTGCAGACGATATTCTAAATGTTCCATTGGATTCAAAAGCAAACATTTGCCGTGTTTGTTTTGATTATGGAGAAAAAAGAATTTTGTGTGTTAATAAAACATCATTTTCTGCACGGAAAAACAATTATCGAAACTGAAGAAAAGTTGAAAAAAATATTATGGGGACTCTGCTCCATCACATGGTATGGTTCAGAAGTGGTTTACAGAATTTCATTGTGGCCGTATGTGCACAACAGATACAGAGCATTCTGGACGTGCAACTGAGATCATGACTGAAGAAATAGTCAACAAAATTCATGATATTGTGTTAGAAGACTGCCGTGTGAAAGTACGTATAACAGCTAAGGTAAATATTTCAAATGAATGTGTATTCAATATCTTACATGAACAAAAGCAGACTCATGTAACCATTTCAAAACAGTATTTAGACACGTTCGAGTGCAATTCAAGCGAATTTTTGTGGCATTATGTTACAGTTGATGAAACATGGATACATTTCTACACACCAGAAATAAAAGAACAGTCTAAACAGTGGACTTCTTCTAAAGAACGTGCTCCGAAAAAGGCAAAAACAGTTCCATCGGCCGGAAAGATTATGGCCAAAGTTTTCTGGGATGCAAAGAGCATAATCCTCATTGACTATCTGGAAAAGGGAAAAACGATCACCGGACAGTATTATGCTGATTGTTTTAATACAAAATTGAAAGAAAAGCGGCCCCATCTGTCTCGAGAAAAAAAGTACTTTTTCATCACGACAATGCGCTAGCGCACTCGTTTGCAATCACAGCCGCTAAATTGGTTGAATTACAATACGAATTGGTCCCTCATCCACCCTACTCTCTTGAGCCCAAAGTGACTTTTTTCTTATTCCAAATTTTAAAAAATGGCTTGGTGGAAAGAGATTTTCTTCAAATTCTGATATCATTAATGCCACAAATGCCTATTTTGAGGAGTTTTAGAAATCATATTTTTTTTGCAAGGATTAAAAAAGTTAGAAAGTTGGAAAAAGTGTATCAATATGAAAGAAGATTATTTAGAAAAATTAAATGCATTTTGATATATATATTGGTTTTTTCATTACAATGTCACGGACTTATCAAACTGTCCTCGTAAATGGTGCTTTAATATGTAGATTTAAATAAAATGAAAGTGTTGCAATCTGACAAAAATAAAAAGAATCATCAATAGCAAAATCGTGCTTTATTCAATTATCAACAACGGCTGTCTGCCATTCAAGCATATAGGAAAGGCTTTTCACATATTTTAATGAAAACACATCTGTACAATCTGTAATTTTTTTTTTTTTTTTTTTCTTTCATGGCAGAAAAGTTCGCTGCAAAGTCTGAATTTCAATAGTCCCTTGCAACAGAATCAAAACTGTTGCAATCTTTGGAAATACATCATTAAAACCATGATGCCACAGCCTATATTTTTAAAGAATAGCACACACTCTTTATTTTTTATATATATATACATAATTAAACCACACTGTTTGTGCATAGTTCAGTCTCTATAACGACATCCAACTCCAGCATTTGTCAAAAAAAAAGAAAAAACATATTAGCAAAAAGATTAAATACAGAAAAGTTTTTTTTTTAAAAGACAAAGAATAGTACAATGAAATGCTGTTGAAGGATTTCTGGCAAACTAAAAATTGCACAGATATCTTCTTAGAAAAGAAAGTAATTCTTGGTAGTTGGAATAAAAATCTTTTACATGTATTTCCTTACCACCTTAACAACACACCTATCCCTTCCACATTTTGAGGATGCTTTGGAGTTGAAGATGTGCTGTTAGGGCAATTAAAAATAAAATAATTCAATAAAACTACAAATAACATACTGAAACATCATCTGAGTATAAAAACAGTTCGATAAAATCAATTGTTAAAAATTCTAATGACAGCAGCATTTATTTTCTTATGCCTTATTTTCTCAAAAATTTAAAATTTCATCAACTCAATAATATTTTCATTAGAAATATCTCTCTAAACACAAATCCTTTATTCATTTACACATTTTATTAAAAAAAAAAAAAAAAAAAAAAAAAAAATCTATATTAATTGTAAAACAAAAATGTTGCATTAATGAGTATAGCTGTAATATTAAAAACATTTTCAATATATATAATCAATGCTGGACAGAAAAGCAAACAGTATTGACTATAAATCATTATAATAAGTAGTATCATTAAATCATATGCCCATTTCATTAAAATTTATTCAAAACATATCTTGCTAATATAGGGGAGAGATGGAAAAAAAAAAAATAATAATAATAATGCAGACATTCTATATAGTTTTCAATGAGAATATTTCATAGTTCATAAATATAATAATTATAAAAAGTAAAAATGGCTAAAAAAAAAAAAATCCTACTAAGTAAAAAGCTTGCTTATATTAAAATGCATAAAACTGTAAAATTACTCGTTGGCATACCAATTTTCCCCTCTGATCTTATACAACTTATTTAAAAAAAAAAAAAACTACAATAAAAAACATTGAGTAAATTTGTACTCACTTTTTTAATTTTTGCTGCTTAAAAAAATAAACAACTATTAACCCACTGTGCATCTCAGAAAAAGGCAAAATTGTAATGTTATTTTCTCTGGAAGTTTTTTACAACGAATTAAAACAATACTTATTTCAGATTGAAATTAAAAATGATTATGCATTTAGAGATAAACCTCATGATTATTACGTGTGATCTCTATACTTAAAAAACAAGCTAAGATGCTATAATTATGCTGCAATTTAAGCTTAAGCTATCATTATGCTTTTGAATTATAAGTGTATTAGGGAGAAAACAACTGTCAGATGGTTAAATTTACAAATAGCCACGTTAATTTCATATAATTTTAGCTTAATAAGCTATTTATTTAAAGCTACAGACTTTAAATTTTACAGTAAATCAGAATTATCAAAATGACCATACATTTTAGAAGTATAATTGTTTTGTACAGAGTTGACAATCTTAAAAAAAAAAAAAAAAAAAAAACTTGTAAATTAAACATGTAAGGTGTTTATTTTTAAGAATGTAATGTAGAGGAGAAAAAGGGGCAAGGAATATTGAAAACTTATTTACCAGTGAAAAAAACAAAATATTCACAATCAAAAAATAATTATACTTTTTAAAGACAATCTACTGTGATGTAAAAAGATATGTCCAGCAAGCATACTCATCAATACACATTTTTTTTGTAATTCAAGCACTCATGAAAAATTTCAAAATATCACAATGGATAAATGAGTTACTAGGACTGGGTGATGTTGAAAATCTCATATTCAGATATAAAATTAACTTTATATCAATATTTAATTATATAAAGCTAATTTATTGATATTAGAAAAATTACATATATTACCATTTTTGGAATATTTCTACTGCATTATGAATAGCCTTATAGAGTGGTACTTACAATACTTTTTAAAATTATTCTTACAAAAGTGTTTCGTACTGATGAAAATTTTTATATTCCATAAAATTGCTAAAAATTACATAAATAAATCTTTTTTTGTAAAATTCCAAAACTGGAATAAGTCATCACCTCCTACATTCATTTTTTATTTAAGAGATCAAACCACAACTATACAATGATATTACTAAATATTTGCGAATAATATCAATAGACAACCAATTTTATGCTTTTTTTTTTTAAATCAAGCTAAATAAATGCCCATTTTCTTATCGATTGCAGTTGTTTTTGGTATAATACATGAGTTAATGTTACTTCTGTGATCAAATGTTCATAAGGGAAATTATGATAAGTTTATATCAATTTTACAATATACACTTTAAACTGATATTTCACTAAGAATTGATGGATCGCCCAGTCCTATTAGTTACAAGAAATATTACAATAATTAGAACTAAATGCGTAAGTATTATTATCTATATTGCATTCATTTTTACACTTCTTTTTCTTACAAAATTAAGCTTTACACAGGAAATCATTAAAAATAAATGAACAACACTTTTTTTGCGAATGAAAAACATAGACAAATTTTCTCCCAATCAAAAAGTAGTCTCACATTGAAAAATATTGATTTTTTTTCTGTCTTCAAATAATATTTAATTTTTTACAATATATAAGCATAATACAAAAATATTAACTTTATTATACATTTATATATATGTACAAAATATTTTTATACAGCACTACAAATTATTTTTTAGAAAATGCATACCTTAATAGTTGAAAAAATTTATAGAGAACATAAAATGGATTTTATAATAAGTTGTGAAAAATAAATAAATAAATTGAAGAATTAATCTATGCATTAAAGATTTTTATTCCAACTGTAATAATTCAATCATTTTAGTATAATGTGATAATACACATAGATTCTGACTCTGAAGAAGAAAAATAAAATGTATATAGAAAAGAATGTTCCATAATGCATCAGAAAAGCAAAAGAAATAAGAATGACTGCTGCAATTCAGCTGTATGTCCTATATCTTTGATATTATTCATCGGAATCTGATTCAGAAGAACTAGATGAATTTTCTGTCGGTGGGAGAACTCCAGGAAATGGTGCAAGACGAAGGGGACTTAAGTTTGCAAGAAGATTACGACGAATTCCATTCTTTTTAATTATCTGTAAAAAATATAAATCAATGAGTTATAAATATAAACTTGGAAACAGGAGAGCTCTAAAAAATTAAGAAATAATCTGGTGCAGCAATCACATCACTTTTTCTTATTCTGCATTTTTTATAAAAATAAATTATTTATAGGTTAAGGTTATAAACCATGTTTTTGTTGATAAGGCCCTTTTTTAGTTCCCTTTCATACTATAGGTATGGGGAACTTAGGTAATTGTGAAAATTTTCAACCTCGTTTTTTTTTTTTTTTTTACTTTTTTACAAGTTTTCAGGTGTGAGGAATTAAAAAATATCAAAATGGGCATGGTGTACGTCTGTAGGGTGTCTGTTAGTGTGTTAGTCTGTGCACATGATATCTCACGAACAAATGAATGCAGAGCAGGAACGAGGTGTGGTTTAGAAAACTATGGAAGCGCCGAAGCGAAGTGCTTCCAAAAGCAGAGGAAGATCAATTCAGTCCTTCGATGAGGTGACGTTACTTGATTACTTTTTTAAAATCTTAAATAAGGGAAGCGCTGCTTCCCTCGCTTCCATGGACACTTTGCCACTGTCGCAGAGAGGTCGGACCAGTTTTAAAATATTATTTATGACACTGGCAAGAACCCTATTCATTTGCAACATTCTAATTAAAAAACTTCAGAAGTTATTCAAAATTTACGATTTTTTTAACATGAGAGAATAGAGCAAAATTTAAACGTGCATAAAAAGTAATATTTTTATCGTAAAGATGAAAGAACAGCTTTTAAATATCAGTTTTGATGCTGGGGTGAACATCATTAACTATAAACATGCTACTTTAAAAATTTCGCATAAATATCCCTTTTGAAGGATATTTTCATTGTAAAGTTGTCAGACTACTTTTAAAATATATAAGATACAGGTATAAACATCCTTGACTATGAATTTTCCAATTTAAAAATTTCATAAGTCATTGAAAATTTACAATTTACTTAATATGGCAGAATAGAGCAAAATTTCGCATAAATGTCCATTTTGAGGGATATTTTCATCATAAAGATGTCAGAACACTTTTAAAATATCATTTAGGATACTAGCATGAACCCCTGTCTATGAATGTTTTAATTTAAAAATTTTGTAAATTATTTGGAATTTATGATTTACTTAACATGACAGAATAGGGCAAAATTGAGCATAAACGTCCATTTTGAGGGTCATAAATATATCAGACGACTTCAAAATAACATTTATACTTGTTTGAACATGATTGACTACAAATATTCTAATAGGAAAATTTCATAATTTAAGATTTTACAAACATACCAAATTTGGACGATATTCCATGTAAATATGCATTTTGAGTATTGTTGCATTGGAAATAGTAGCATAAAAACTACACTATGAAATTGATCCAAATAAAATAAATTAATAGATTAGAAAATATATCAAAGTGAACGGTGGATAGCCTATTAGGCACGGATTTCATTCTGTCACTGTGTCAAGTGTTTGGTCGAATTCATTTCTCTTAACGTCCTGCTCTAAAAATTTATAAGAACATACATATGATGGGAAACTGAGCAGAGTCCACCTATGCCAGCTAGTTTAACCTGATGGATGAGTGGGAGATCAAAAGCAGATAATTTCTATACATTGAAAGAAAGTTTAAAAAGTTTTATTATTATTATTATTACTAGTGGATCTGCAGATCAGAAGCCTCAATGTACTATTTGCATAACGCTTTATTCAACAGATTATTTTTATTTCTTATTATATAATTTATATTGATAGATTCGATTGACTTTCTACATAAACAGAAATGTTTTTGTGGGGGGCTGCCACCCCTTCAACCCCCTGCTGTATCTTTCTTTCTCTATATCTGTATATATATGTATTCCTAATAACTGATTGTCTTGTATTAATTCCCTATAATTCATAAATACTTGTACCAAATTTCTGATGAGAAAAATCATTAGTTCATTGATTCTCATCGCCTCCTAACTTTCCCTCGTGTTTATAGACATTACTACTTGATCATTTTACATCATCTGTTTTGAAAGTTCATGTCATGTTTAGTCATTTCATCATTTTTATTAAATAACTTATTTAATTTAATTAATAGATTACAAATTAAAACATACTTCAGTTCCTTATTTTTTCAGTTGTTTAAACTTTATTCTTATACTGTTAATTATCAATTACCGTTTTGTTTACATTAAAAATGATCTTTTCCATGCAACACCTTTCTTTATCAATCCTGGACTGTTTCAATTTTCGTAACAATGTTTTTCCCACTAGTTGGCGACATCATAGTTAAATCGATCATCATTATGTAAATCTTAATTGTTTCTTCTTACATCTGCCAGATGTTCGTTTGTGATTGGTCTGTTTGATTGATGATAATCTAAACGTCCTTTTTTCATGTATATAAATACCAGAGCTTTTTAGTTCTGAGGTTGGTCTTGGTGATTAGCATGGCTTTCTAATTTATATTACAGTAATGCAAGAATTGACCGGTCCAGATCAATTGATAGTATGTTAAGTTTGTTATTAAGTTTTTCAAAGTATATTTGTTAAGTTTGTGAATACTTTATTAATGATTCAAGTTGTTTTATAATTAACTGCTTTTATTAAGAAGAAATTGTTGGTAATGATCACCTTAAAGTTCGAGTTGTGTCTATGATTGAATGTCTCCATTATGAAGAAATAAAAGTGATTTAATTTTATATGAGACTCTGTTTATTTTTAAGTAGCATGTTTCAAGACAAGTAATCTTCTAGTATGGTTTATCAGTAACAATTCCACTGTAGGACTGCTGTTTTAGAATTACCTTTGACATACATATACACAATATCTAATAATTTCATGCAAAATGATTATATAACATATCAGAATTATTTTGTGTAACCCTGTAAATGAAAATTACCAATTATATGTCCACACTTTTCCGCTGAAAAACAATCTTTTAAAATTCTAATAAAATTTCATTATATTTAACGAGGTGTAATACACTTTAAAGAAATATCGACTATAGACCGTAATAGTACAAAATCCTTTTATGTATCCCAGAAAAGGAGCCACAGTAATTATATACACTAAAAAGAATACACCTATTTAATTAATTATAACTCATTAATATTTGAACCTAATTTGACATCATTTGGAGGATTACAGTACGTCATCAGAATTCTTTTGTGGGGTCCTGTAAATAAATTATTTAGTCTATACATATCTTTTTTACTGGAGTAAACATGCTTTTAAGCATCTTTATAATGTATGTTAATTCCATTATGTTGAATGCAGCATAAACGTGTTAAAGGGCGCTGAAATAAAAAATTTTTCATAGACTCTAATGTCACGAAACTCGTTTTTGTGTCTCCGGAAACGAACCATAAACATTGTATACACCAGTAAAAACTACTCAGCTTATTCTACAATTTTCATGAATAATTGTACGAAATTTGACATAATTTGGCTGATTATGTGGCATTTTCAGAGCATTTTTGTACGGTCCTGTACATTAATTAGGAAGCCTAAGAGCACATATTTTCTGCAGAAAACATAAGTTTAAGCATCTCAGTAATGTACGCTAATCTCATTTTGTTGATTGCAAAGTAATGATGTCAAAATACATTTAAACGAAATTTACCCAATATGCCGTAACGGTAAGAACTTTGACGTGTCCCTGTACACAATCCATAAAAAAATATAGACATAAAAAATTATACCTATTTCTATACATAGCCTGAATGTGTGTGCCAGTTTGCAAGTCAATTGGAGGATTTTTGCAGTCGTTATTGCAGTACATACAAATTCTGCCCATACGCCGTAATGATAAGAAAAATTTTGGTGTGTCCCTGTACACGAACTACAAATGAAACACACACCCGTAACTATACAGCTAAAATTCCATGTGGCTCATAAATATGTGTACCAAATTGCAAGTCAATAGCATGATTTTTGCAGTGACTATCGTGGTACATACAGATTCTTCCCATAGGCCGTAATGATAAGAAAAACTTTGGCGTGTCCCTGTGCACGAACTACAAATGGAATACACACTGAAAACTATACAGCTGATTCTGCGGGGCTCATGAACATGTGTACCAAATTACAAGTCAGTAGTGTGACTTTTGCGGCCGCTATCGTGTGACAGATGGAACCCAAAATATTTTTGAGTCTCAACAGGGAGGCCTCCACTGACGTTCCGGCAATTATTATTATATTCTTATATATATACTAGCAGGCAACGCCCGCTTCGCTGGTCCCTATTTTTAAATGAATCACTATAATTACTGAATTCTCAAAATTGTATTAATTTTTATCACGTGGAAAAAAAAAGAGAAACAAAATCTGATAAGGAAAAATGTCGCACTGGGTTCTCACTGCCTTCGGAAAAAATTCCCAAAATGCTCTAACTCTTATTTCTATTATTTTCCCCCTTCGCACCCCCCCTCCTGTCTATCCTAATAATTTTACAAATTCGAAAATATCTGCAATCGATTTGTAAGTATCAAAAACCTCTATGCACCAGTTTTGAACGATCCATCTCTATTTTTATTTTTTTGCCCCACCACTCCCCATTTACCGCCCCCTACTAATAATTTAAAAAATTCGAAAATATCCACAATCGATCTGTAGGTATTGGAAACCTCTATGTACCAATTTTGAATGATCTAACTCTATTTATTTTTTTTTCCCCTCTGCCCCCCCTTCCCGGCCCTCCTAATAACCTTACACTTTCGAAAATATCCCCATTCGACTTGCAGGCCTCTAAAACTTATCTGTACCAATTTTGAACGGCCTAACTGTATTTCTATTTGTTTTTGCCCGTAGCCCCCCCTAATAATTTTACAAATTCGAAAATATCCGCAATCGATTTCTAGGTATCGAAAGCCTCTGTATACCAAATTTGAACAATCTAACTATTTTTATTTTTTGCCCCCCCCCCTCTCCCCGGCCCTCCTAATAACTTTACACGTTCGAAAATATCCGCAATCGATTTGTAGGTATTAGAAACCTCTATGTACCAATTTTGAATGATCTAACTCTATTTTATTTTTTTGGCCCCTCTACCCCCCCCTTCCTGGCCCTTCTAATAACTTTACACTTTCGAAAATATCCCCATTCGACTTGCAGGCCTCTAAAACCTATCTGTACCAATTTTGAATGGCCTAACTGTATTTCTATTTGTTTTTGCCCATAACCCCCCCCCCTTACCGCCCCTCCTAATAATTTTACAAATTCGAAAATATCTGCAATCGATTTGTAGGTATTGAAAACATCTATATACCAATTTTGAACGATCTAATTCTATTTTTATTTTTTGCCCCCCCCCCCTCTCCCCTCCCCCCTTCTTGCCCCTCCTAATAACTTTACACAATCGAAAATATCCTCATTTGACTTGCAGGCCTCTAAAACCCATCTGTATCAATTTTGAACGCCCTAACTGTATTTCTATTTGTTTTTTGCCCCTTAGCCTCCCCCCCCCCTGCTGCCCCACCTGGGGGCTGAATTTCTAAAATTCCAGAAATTGCCCCCTATTCTACAATTTTCATGAATAATTGTACGAAATTTGACATAATTTGGCTGATTATGTGGCATTTTCAGAGCATTTTTGTACGGTCCTGTACATTAATTAGGAAGCCTAAGAGCACATATTTTCTGCAGAAAACATAAGTTTAAGCATCTCAGTAATGTACGCTAATCTCATTTTGTTGATTGCAAAGTAATGATGTCAAAATACATTTAAACGAAATTTACCCAATATGCCGTAACGGTAAGAACTTTGACGTGTCCCTGTACACAATCCATAAAAAAATATAGACATAAAAAATTATACCTATTTCTATACATAGCCTGAATGTGTGTGCCAGTTTGCAAGTCAATTGGAGGATTTTTGCAGTCGTTATTGCAGTACATACAAATTCTGCCCATACGCCGTAATGATAAGAAAAATTTTGGTGTGTCCCTGTACACGAACTACAAATGAAACACACACCCGTAACTATACAGCTAAAATTCCATGTGGCTCATAAATATGTGTACCAAATTGCAAGTCAATAGCATGATTTTTGCAGTGACTATCGTGGTACATACAGATTCTTCCCATAGGCCGTAATGATAAGAAAAACTTTGGCGTGTCCCTGTGCACGAACTACAAATGGAATACACACTGAAAACTATACAGCTGATTCTGCGGGGCTCATGAACATGTGTACCAAATTACAAGTCAGTAGTGTGACTTTTGCGGCCGCTATCGTGTGACAGATGGAACCCAAAATATTTTTGAGTCTCAACAGGGAGGCCTCCACTGACGTTCCGGCAATTATTATTATATTCTTATATATATACTAGCAGGCAACGCCCGCTTCGCTGGTCCCTATTTTTAAATGAATCACTATAATTACTGAATTCTCAAAATTGTATTAATTTTTATCACGTGGAAAAAAAAAGAGAAACAAAATCTGATAAGGAAAAATGTCGCACTGGGTTCTCACTGCCTTCGGAAAAAATTCCCAAAATGCTCTAACTCTTATTTCTATTATTTTCCCCCTTCGCACCCCCCCTCCTGTCTATCCTAATAATTTTACAAATTCGAAAATATCTGCAATCGATTTGTAAGTATCAAAAACCTCTATGCACCAGTTTTGAACGATCCATCTCTATTTTTATTTTTTTGCCCCACCACTCCCCATTTACCGCCCCCTACTAATAATTTAAAAAATTCGAAAATATCCACAATCGATCTGTAGGTATTGGAAACCTCTATGTACCAATTTTGAATGATCTAACTCTATTTATTTTTTTTTCCCCTCTGCCCCCCCTTCCCGGCCCTCCTAATAACCTTACACTTTCGAAAATATCCCCATTCGACTTGCAGGCCTCTAAAACTTATCTGTACCAATTTTGAACGGCCTAACTGTATTTCTATTTGTTTTTGCCCGTAGCCCCCCCTAATAATTTTACAAATTCGAAAATATCCGCAATCGATTTCTAGGTATCGAAAGCCTCTGTATACCAAATTTGAACAATCTAACTATTTTTATTTTTTGCCCCCCCCCCCTCTCCCCGGCCCTCCTAATAACTTTACACGTTCGAAAATATCCGCAATCGATTTGTAGGTATTAGAAACCTCTATGTACCAATTTTGAATGATCTAACTCTATTTTATTTTTTTGGCCCCTCTACCCCCCCCTTCCTGGCCCTTCTAATAACTTTACACTTTCGAAAATATCCCCATTCGACTTGCAGGCCTCTAAAACCTATCTGTACCAATTTTGAATGGCCTAACTGTATTTCTATTTGTTTTTGCCCATAACCCCCCCCCTTACCGCCCCTCCTAATAATTTTACAAATTCGAAAATATCTGCAATCGATTTGTAGGTATTGAAAACATCTATATACCAATTTTGAACGATCTAATTCTATTTTTATTTTTTGCCCCCCCCCTCTCCCCTCCCTGCCCCTCCTAATAACTTTACACAATCGAAAATATCCTCATTTGACTTGCAGGCCTCTAAAACCCATCTGTATCAATTTTGAACGCCCTAACTGTATTTCTATTTGTTTTTTGCCCCTTAGCCTCCCCCCCCCCCTGCTGCCCCACCTGGGGGCTGAATTTCTAAAATTCCAGAAATTGGTTTTTAGATATTTGCATTAGCTATATTTTAGGGCAAAAATTTCACGTATATCTCTTTTTTGCTTGAGATATATAGGATTATGCGAAATCACGTTTTACGCATGTGAAATCACGTTTTGCCCCCCCCCCCCTTGGGGACCGAATTTTGAAAATTCCAGAAATTCGTTTTTAGACATTTGTATTAGCTATATTTTAAAGCAAAAATTTTACGGATATCTGTTTTTTTGTTTGAAATATGAAGGATTTTGTGAATTCACGTTTTGCTCCGCCCTACCCCGCTTGAGGGGCGAATTTTGTAAACTCTCTTCTAGTGGATGCCTACGTCATAGAAAGAACATTGTCACGAAATTTCATGATTCTAGGTCTAGGGGTTTGGTCTGGGCGATGATGAATCACCCCCCCCCCCTCCCACTCACTCACTCAGGAAGTACTCTTTTATATATATAGATTCAAATTATTATTTTTATGCATTATAATCAGCATTCAAATTCCTTAGTGGTCTGCTGTTCGAAGCAAATAAAAATTGAATGGACCAACAATGAGTAAAATCCATCTGAGGGACAAGCGGCCAAAGTTTTAATTTCCTGGTTGGACTATTTCCCTGCCTCTTGTAGACTCTCAAACCAATCATCATAAAAATTTGAGATTATTGTAATTATTTCAAATCATTAAAAATTTTATTACCTGTTGACGGTCTCGAAATTCTCGCAGTTCATCTTCAGTGAGTGGTGCATAATTTTCATCATCTGACACCTCTTCCTTCCAGCCCATTTCACGCAGCAACCTGCAATAAAATAATTATATCAAATATTTGTTAGATTTTTAAGAAATAAAGAAGTAAAAAAAAGAATTAAGGAATTAAAAGGAAAAATTCTATCAACATTAAAAAAAAAAAAAAAAAAAAGTATTCAAAATGTACACTTAAAAACTATACCTTTCTTCTGCCTCTAATGAACTTGACAATATACTACTTTCCTTATCATCATCTGTAAATGATAATTTTGAGATATTAATTCCGTTCACATGATCTTCAGATGTACTGCTCTCTTGAGAAACCTGCAAAATGCAAAAGATCTATAAAAATTTAACATTAGATACAAGTCACAAAAGACATTACAAAGAGAATTTTAGATTTACAAATGATTCACAGTTAACCATCTTAAATAACTGTAAGGCAGCTCTTTCCCGTTCTCTATATACAAATGTATCAGGGGTGATTATGAATTCATGAAAAAATACCTAAAGTTTTTGAATAGGTAAAAACGTAATTTATTGTAGAGAAGTTAATCCTCTCATTAATTTCAATTAGGTTTAGCAGTCATAAAATTGATATTTTAGTCTTATTTTATAAACTTAACTACCAGAAATACTGGAAATCTGGTACTAAAAATGAAAGAAATACCTGAAATCAGGTAAATTACCTGAACACAATTATCCTTGATATACCCCTTACACCCAATATATGTATGTACTCTCAGAATTCTATTAGCTAGCCAGAAGAACAAAACCTTAACATGAACCACACCATTATAAAAACTTTGGGTAAAAAATACACAAATATAATATATATATTCAACCAAATAATCAAAGAAGAATCTGGTTACACAATACCATACGGAATTCTTAAATTATTATTCTAAAAATCATAACATTTAATTATGTGAATATTTCCTATCATACTTGTTGTCAATCATATGCTAAACAAGAAGGACTTAATACTAGGAGAAATAAACAAAAATAAAAGAGTCCCAAGGTTTGAAGGTCGCTGTAACAAATCTCTATTATACAATCTCATGTTTATTGTTAAAACACCAACCACTATATTGAAAGGTCACTTTATAACTGAGCTTTGAATGTTTTGTGCCCCATAAAATTCTTAAAAACTAACAGCAATTACTAAGATGTTAAAGGAGCTTAGTGATTATACGAGGTTTGTCCGAAAAATACATATAAAAGTTGAATAATAACTTTATTTTACAGTTTGCAGTCACCGCCAGGTGGCACTACTGCTGTAGCCAGTCCCATCAACGCTCAGTTCGAGTCAGAGTGCTCAGCGTGTAAGTAGGAGTGTGCGGTTGCTTGTTGAAAGTTACCCTTTTTCACCTGGCGTCGGCATGGAGCTCTCTCTGATTGAGAAACAGTGCATCAACATGTTTCTTGCAAAGCTAAGCAAGAATGGCCCGAGTTCGACCGGATTTGGCACAAGGGGGCAGGTGGATCCTTCATCACGACAATACGCCTGCACACACATCGCTCATTGTGCGTGAGTTTTTGGCCCGAAGCTCAACCACCGTGACAGACCGCACGCCTTATTCACCCGGTTTTAGCCCCTTGTGACTTCTACTTGTTCCCGAAATGCAAAATGGTGCTTCGGGGGCGGCACTTTGGAGATGTGGAAGCCATCAAGGCAGAAACGACACGGCAACTGAACAGCATCACAACTGAAGACTTTCAGCAATGTTATCAACAGTGGAAACGGCGTTGGCAGAAGTGTATCTTGTCTCAGGGAGAGTACTTTGAAGGAGACCATATTGTAATACCTGAATAATTCAAAAATAAAGTTATTATTCAACTTTTATACGTATTTTCCGGACAAACCTTGTATTATTTATTTTATTTAACTAGTGCTCATAAATCAGTTATACAGTAAACAATATAACAAACCTTACAAATTGTTAAAAAAGGCAATTAGAAAGCTTAGATCCATCAGGGATTGATGCAGGTTTTAATTTTTGAGGCCCACTTCTGTGAAAAACAAATTACTTTAGTGAAATTTTTATTTATTTTTGTGAAAATTTATTTATTTTTGTGAAAAAAGAATTGTCGCATGAAACCTTTCATTTTAGCAGTTACTCTATCTAATGTTTAATATGAAGTTAATAGCATTTTACTGAACCAAATATAGACAACTCATTAAAAATAATAGTGTAAACATGGAAAAATTTTACAAAATTATCATTTTTATAAAATGAAAATTTGTGAAAAAGCTGTTTTTATAAATCTGAATTTTGTGAAGACGCCCATTTTATGAATTTGGATTTATGAAGAGACACATTTTATGGATTTGAATTTGTGAAGGGGCCCAATTTAGATATCTGAATTTTGTGAAGGGACAGCAAAAGGGTCCCAAATTTTGCCTGGATCGACCCCTGTCGATGAACTATTAACAGAGACTCCAACCTTCCAGGAAGTTTGTCAGTAGTACTTATGTACAGTATACACGACATTTTACGTCGTTCAGTAATATACGCACTAAATCTTCGCATAAAAAAATGTAGTCGCAAAAGCACTGTAATAAAATTAAACCAACTTAAAATTGAGCAAAAATACTTACTTTTGTTATTAAAAAATCGTCTTTTCAATAAAGTAAAAAAATAATAAACTATTTAGACAGGTCTCAAGCAGTTCTAAATAAACACAATAATTTAAGTGATTTAACTAAAAACAAAAATTAGTTATGCAAAAATGTGTTACTTAATTATTCTTAACTAAAAGAAATATACTACCAAATAATTACTCAATGACTAACAAAAATTTATTTTGTTGCTTAAGACAAAGACTATACAAAATAACTTTGAGAGAATAAGCTAAAATGCCCAAAATTGCTTTTTTACATATAAAATATATTTTTAAACAGGTTTTAGTTAAAAAAATTAGTTAACTATTGATGCTGGTAACTAAAATATATTTATAAAATTAGTGAGCAACATATATTTTAAAATCAAAATATATGTATTTATCAGTTTGAAAAGGTGTAATGAAAAAGTGATTCAATTCACTATGGTATAAAAAAAAAAAAAAAAAAAAAAAAAAAAAAAGGATTTCTTATTTAGGTTCAGGTTTATTCATTTACTTTGAATTCACTTTTAGAGTTGCCTGTTTAGCAGCCTTGAGTTCACTGTGGGTAAATTGCTTTGAATAGCACATTTCATTTGAAGAAAACATCTTTGATTTTTCTATCAAAAGAGATTAAAGAGTTGCAGTACCCAAATTTGGTCTAAATTCAGTTTGATTTTTAGCAATAACATCGGAAAAATCAGAACACATTTTTAAAAAAATCAGAACAATATTGAATAATAATAATAATAAAAAGAATTTTTACTCAGAAAAAAAAAAAAAAAAAAAAAAAAATTAACACTTAATCAGTTAACTAATAATTAATTTGACATTTCTTGAAAGCCAATCACATAGAAATTTATTTATTTTTTCGTCTTTTATCAATATCAAGGAATCTAGCATTATCGGAAATTATGTTCGCTTTCTAACAAAATTAAGTTTAAAATAAATGAGATAATAAATAAATAAGCTACATTAAAAAAAGAAAGAAAAAATCGACGAGAATTTCGAAGCGCAAGTGTAAACTAAACAAACAGCAAATCATTTCCTTCTCTCACGGGCCGGGCCGCCTGCCGGTTAGAATGCAGTATGTATGATGATCTCCAATGCCCGATAATGATTCACCCTCTCCTCACTCTAGCTTTTCCATTCAAAAGTTCCCTTCGCATCCAAGCATGGCGTGATGCGCAACAAATACCGAGCGCCGATTAAAAACCTCCCGTGATTAAAGAAAGAGAAAGCTGACCGCTTCTTTTCCCTCCCCTCACCCCCTCCTGTCAAGAGACAGCCGCGGCCGCGAAAGCCCAGACTTTGGAATGAGCGGTAAGAAAACAGAACCACTGCTCTTATCAGTTGTGTTCGTTTCCGGCTTAGAAGCGCAGACAAACGGCGTTCGCTAATAATGTATTGCACAAATAGAAACCAAAACTGAATAGTAAGCAATTTTTTTGCGATTGCCATCCGCAGAAAATTTTCCGTGAACACCGTTCGCGCTGGCGGCATTCCGGGAGGCGAAATCTGCAGTAAAAAATGCTGAGAATCGGTAAAAAAAATTAAAAAGCTTTTTTGAAAAGTTTTCCGTAATTTTCGGAACAGTTTCCGTAATCCATAGTTGAACATCAAAATCCGTAGAAACTACGGAGAATCCGTAGTACTTGGAGTCTCTGTATTAATATGATGATGAGAGGTTCTGTATGTTTTGCAGATTCTCAATCAAACAGGATTTTTTTTCCAATACATTCTTAAATCAATCAAATCCAGCTAATGCACCTTCCTGAATAGAAATACACTTTCGTTTTTTTCTTTCCCCTTCAAAAGAATACAAATAAAATTTTTAATATTTTTGAATGTTATAAAAATAATATAAGTATAGCAGGAATTTTCAATTTGGAAGATGAAACTCTTTTCCAATCAATAATAAATAAATATTCCAATTTTTGTTGAAAGACCCAGGCAAAATAAAGAAAAAGTTAGTGTGTAGAAAGGAAGAGGAAATTCAGCACACTAAATACAAAGCTTAAATTTTATAGCTTCTTTGAATGAGACTGAATTGTTGTAATATTGAAGTTTGAAAAATCTCTAACAAATATTTAAAATCTAACTTTAAGTGCATACAGATCAGTACAGAACGGTCAGTTCTGGCCATTGACAATATACACACAACTACATATATTTTATTAATATAGACGTACTGATTGATATGGTGGACATAGACAAGCTTGACTTTAATGATTTAGAATCTTGAACTTTTTTACTGATTTAAAAATAAATGTGGCACATACTATAGAAAAACATCTGAAATGCATTAAAAAAAAAAAAAAAAAAAAACTTACTTCTTCTTTGTTAGTGCAATTATTTCGTTCATTGAAATCACCATCATTTTCTTCAAGATCTTTCTTTTCATTACGTAATGCTTTTAAAAATTCAGATTTGTTTCCAGGAGCTTTCGGATGCTTTACTAAAATTTCCATGGAATGAGTAGAGGGTGGAGGGGTAGTGGAGGACTTCTAACATGAAATGTATTAAATGCATTATAAATTAAAAAGTATAAAATAGCAGAATACTTCAGTATAATGCATATTTAATCTTATGTACAAGTTTCTCTTCATTACTCTGGATTATCATTTTATAAAATAACATCAAGATGTAAAAAATATAGTTATTGTTTCACTAATAATGCAATTAATAATATAAATATATCCTTAATAAAACTTATACTGTAAATACTTAATAAAAACAAACAGAAAATACAATTTTTCTCCCTTTAAAACCTTTTTTTTTTTTTTTCTCTCTTTTTTTAAATATCTGTTATGAAATGTTTTAATCACTTCTCAAATTATGTCAATTTAGTTTAACACTTCAAGAAAAATGTAACTTTACATTAATTTAAAATATTAAACCAGAAAATAAACAATGTCCAGGATTTCCATTTATTTTTTCTAGGATAGTACAAACCTCATGATATTTAAAAACAAGCTTTGCCTCAAAAAAAAAAAAAGAAAAAGAAAAAGAAAGAAAAGAAAAGTCAATGTAAACCCAATTCAGAAACAAATCTGGAGTTTCTCTCTACATATATTTTCTTAATGCATACCTGCCAACATTGAAGAATCAAAATAAATAACGGAGATTTTACAAGCGGCATTTTCAGGCCTAAAAAACGTTGATGTGTTTTCGACATATGACAGTATTTTAATAGTTTAATCCATGGCTTAAATTATCGAAAAGTCATATGAAAAACAAATTTAATTATCAAATAAAAATTAAGTAATTATTAATTAAAAATAGCAATATATATAGAGATTCATGAGAATTTTTTTCAGCAAAAGCAAAATCTTGCATAAAAAATGAAGGTTTGTTGAAGTTTTGAATAAATTATAGGTATAACTTTTAAAATCTTCAGAATAACGGAGAGTTGGCAGGTATGTTAATGCATTTAAATTCACTAAGTGATGTCATTTTCACACAACACACCAACATGCTTGTATTCAAGTTGGGATAATCAATGTTCTATCAGTGGCCAATGACTTTATCCTCAAACAGAGTTGGAGGTATCTATTCAAGGAGAAAATTTTTAAATTTAGATATATATTTTTTCAATTCATGACACGTCTGATCATATTATTACCATGATTATTATCGGCCAAATGGCTGTGAGCCAGTTGTAAAATATGATGCCGTATATCAAAAATCAGAAAAAGTTTAAACTGATTTAAGTGATATAGCTGTAAAATAAATATTATCACGAATCAGTGAAAGCTGTATGCTAAAACTGATTTAAGGACATATAAATATAAATTTGATATTATCAGTTACCAGTATAAGCTCAAATCGATTTAACAATATAAATGTAAAATCCATATTATCAGGAATCAGCATAAGTTTAAATCAATTTAGTAATTTAAATACATTAAAGCAATAAATCATTTAGTCCTACTCCTATGTGAATTTCAAGTGAATATTTATTTGAGATAGTGATGTTTTATAATACACAAAAATTTTAACTGTCAATTTAATACACATAGATATAGATAGAAAAAGATCACTTTCGTTTGACAATCAGACAATGTTTGTACATATAATATGAAATAACTTTAAATCATCTAAAGACAGTTTATTTATATCAAAAGTCACATTTGAATTGAAAAATAAAGATAAAAAATAAATTTTACTTTGTTTGTAACTTTTAATCCTTCTTTTAGGGTCTTTTTGGTTAGCGTTGTAGTACTAGTCTTGGCTGCAGGTGTAAGAGCCCTACAACCTTTGGCAACTGAAGTGACGATGACAGTGTGCGGGATGGAGCTTGAAGAGGACTTTGTGAGAGACCCAGTTGATGAGGATGCTATGAAAATTAGAAAAAGATTCAATACAGAATTGCTCCTTTTGAAACTACCAGACAAAATAAAAAAAATAGCAAAATTATAAATGTGTGTAAAACAAATTAAAACTACTGACCTGGACATTTTCTGGAACTCTCAGAATTCTCACTTTTAACAGGCTTTTTGACTAACTGAATTTTCTTTCCAATGCTAGAATTATGAATTTTTATGTTCCTTGGCTTTTCTACATGGGGGAAAAAAAAATCAGATTAAAAGAATATGGTTTACAATTAGAAAAAGTAAATTTTATAAAGAATTTATACAAAACATTAAAAAATAATGACCAAAAATCAGCTGCTAAAAAATTGTTTTTCTTAATCTATATAAATAAATAGAAGTATCTGTGTGTGTGTTTGTGCCTGTCTGCACTCTGGTGCTCACACTACTGATCGCAAAACTACAAAACTTGGCAGATGGGTAGCTGGGAGCCTGCAGGTGTGCACCTCATCAAGATTTTTTAAAATTTTTAATTTGAATTTTTAATTTTTTTTTTTTTTTTTTTTTTTCTAAAATTTATTTTTTCATCTCAATCATCTGCCTATCTTAGAAACAGATATTATGCTATTTAATTTATTTTTTATTTATTTAATTTAAACCTATTTATAACAGTTATGTTTATGTATAATTTTTATAGTATAACAACTTTTTATTTTTAATTTTCTTAACCCATTAGTAGTCGCTATACACAGCGCCACCTATTACAGATTGCACACTTTTTATTTAACTGTCACCAATAATTTTAAGAAGTGATGTGATCGACGTTTCTTCGATTTTATTCGCATTTAATGTAAATCAAATGCCACTTTAAAAAATTTTTGGTGGCTGTTGAATAAAAAAAATCTGCCAATATTGAAGGATGGGCGGCAAATCGACCAACAAGCGACTACTAATGGGTTAATTACACTCAAGAACAATGAAAATAGCGCACCAAAAAGGGAGAAAGGTACAACCATGAAACTTTACAAATAAGTACAGTCAGATCCGTTATGCAAATGATCCAAGTTTGGTGCCAATGCGTATGATCACACATGCTGCAGTGGCGCTGCAATCAGTAAGTGGGCCACATATAAACCGGCACATAGTGGAAGATTCATAAACGTGAGATCTTATTTCGACTCTAAAGGGATTTTAGTAAGCGAAAAATACCAGGTAGACGTGCGAGAAAACATTTCTCACAATTAAGAGAGTTTGAGAAGGGCCTGATCATTGGCTTGAAAATTGCAGGCTGGTCGACACACCATGTTGCTCACCATGTCATCCATTCTGAGTGTGCCATCAGAACATGTTAGGAGCAGTGGACATTAGATGGTACCCACATGCGGAAAAATGGGTCTGGAGCTACTAGGAACATGGCAAAGTGACAGGATCAAAGGATCGTGAGTCAAGCGCTCGTGGACCCCAGAGTGATTCATTCCACGATACAATCAAATGTATGTGTACCT
Source organism: Salticus scenicus (assembly GCA_963930645.1). Taxonomy (NCBI): domain Eukaryota; kingdom Metazoa; phylum Arthropoda; class Arachnida; order Araneae; family Salticidae; genus Salticus; species Salticus scenicus. The sequence goes on along the minus strand of OZ005655.1, from coordinate 262,211,930 downwards.
AGAGATGGGAATGGTCCAAAAAAAAAAAAAAAAAAAAAAAAAAAAAAAGTTCTTTTTCCCTCTTAGTTCTTTTTTTGTTTTTTTTTCCCAAGGGTGTTTATTTTCACCCGGCAAAATTGAAAATTTTGAAATTTCTAGCATAAAATAATGTACTTTGTAAAAAAGTAAACCATGAAGTATAACTATAAATTTAATTGAAACATACAACCTTTATTCTTCATGTTGAGTGCCGGACTAGTTTTGCATGGGGCGCCCCAGCTTTTTCACAGGCAAAACAGTGTTCAAAACTAACGTTCCCTCTTAGCTTCTCCACCTTTAAAGACTCAGTGCCACTGACAATCGAGTAGTGCCCCATCGTTGCCATTGCAATTATTAAGATGAGATAAAATTTCTACAGACTCCCTAATCGCAGCATAATTGTGGTTTAGATAATTTGCTATTTTTCTTACATGTTCAAATTTAGTATTTATATTTTCATCGCTATTTACTTGCGTTAAAGCTGTGGTTATTTTTCCGGTTGCGATGTGACTGTGCTCTTTTACACGTTTTAATTTTTCTTTTTGTTTTGCCAATATAACATTTCTTTACCGTGGCTGTCATTATAAGGGATTTTATATATACCGGTCGTTTCCAATGGGTTAATAGGGTCTTTATCACTTCTACAGGGTTCATACTCAAATATGGGAAAAAAATTCCCTGAGTTTTCCCTGAGTTCCCAGACAATTTTCAAGAAAATATTAGCGACATATTACAAGAAACGCTCCTCTAGACAGGACAAAATACATCTACTTCCACTGTATGATGTCATATTACTGCCGATCATGATAGAAATTCAGGTAGAACTCATTATTTACATGCATATCTTCACAATACCTAATGATTTAAATATTGATATGAAACTAAAGAAGAAAAACATAACTTGAGAGAAAAAAAACATTTGTTTTTCCAGGTTTTATAATTGATTTTCCCTAACTTTTAATGAAAATTTTTATTTTCCCTGACTTTTTTTAAGAAATTCCAAATTCCCTGTTTTCCAGGTTTTCCCTGAGGAGTATGAACCCTGTTCTAATCAGTTAGAAAATGTTCGGATTTGGCTTGATGGGGATATTTATATTATGTTTAGCAGCAACTTTTTTTTATTTTGTCTGAGGCTTCAATATGATCGTGGAGCCTCAAGAGTGTGTATGCGTGACATTCGGCATGAAAGGGTTAGTGTAGAAAACAGGAGAAAATAGGCTGCATATATATTTCAGTAAAAAACATTAAATGAGAATTTTTATAGCTATAAATGACTTTCCAAAAAATAATATATATTCTTATTACTTGTATATTCATCAGAAGAAAATATTAAATATATAAAAATTTTCAAAGACCAATTTTTTTTTTTTTTTTTCAGATTTACATATTTTGACATATCTTCAACACAATCAGACTATTGTTATAAAATGTTTGTATCTCTGACAAAAATTTTGAATCAGCCCCTTTTCAATACTGTTGCAAAGTAACTTACAAATGTATTTATTTATATATATTTTCAAGATAAATTACTCACCCCAAACACTACCATTCAAAGCTGGAGGAGGGGTTGTTGGCTCTTCAGATATATCACCTTGTAATGATGGCTATTAAAAAAATAAATAAATAAATAAAAAACTTATGCTTAATGAATGGGCAACATACACAGTAAAACACTGTTTATGTGTCTTTCAAGGAACCAAAAAAAAAAAAATAATAATAATAATAATAATAAATAAATAAATAAAAAAATTATAATCAAAATTAAAAAAATAAAACTTTGATTAGAACAAATTTAATAGCGAAGCAAAATTTATGTTCAAATACTAATTAATAATGTAGCAACAAGTTAAGATAGTAACTGTGTATAATATTACTTTATAGCAGGATTTATATTTGAAGATAATTTAAAAAACTATTATAAAAAATGAGAAAAATCATAAAAATAATGCACAATTTGAGTGTTAATTACGCATCATATATCTTGAGTATTGTTCTATCGAGTATTCTTCATATCTTGAGTATATTTATTCTCTTAAAAAATTTCCAGAAGCAGAAACTGAGGAGGAAAAAAAAAAAAAAAATCTCATCTAATAAGTATTAATATTTTTAACTTTTTGTTTGCTCAGATTTTTCAGTTCTTAAATAAAATGTGTTATTGAAGGTTAAAAACAAATCTAATTACAAATAAAGTGACTCATGCCGTCCATTTATTTATAGTTGCAAAATATAATCATTATAAATTTTTTGCATTATCTTCCTTTTCTAAACTGAATGGTACTTATATATTTACAGAAAAACTTCAGAAAAGTATCTATTTCATTAAATTTCAAAATTAACCTGATATCATTATTACACAATAACAATTCAATGTAAAACTTATTATTATTATTATTATTTTAGAAATATTAATTCTAATTACATACCTGCCAACGTTGAAGGAACAAAATTACAGAGATTTTAAAAAACAGCTTTTTCAGGCCTAGCCTAGACAACACTGATGAATTTTCAACATATAACAGTATTTAATAGTTTAATCCATGGCTTAAGTTGTCAAAAATCTATATGCATAAGTTAAATTTAATTAAGTAAAAATTTAGTAATTATTAATTAAAAATAGTGCTATATATTGAGATTCATAGGAATTTTTTTTCAGCAAAAGCAAAAATCTTGCATAAAAAATTGAAGATTTGTTGAAGTTTTTAATAATTTATAGGTATAGCTTTAAAATGTTTAGAATAAGGGACAGTGGAAGACATCTCAAAATAAGGAGGTCTTCCTTAAAATACGGAAGAATTGGCAAGTATGCAATTACAATTTACTTTAAAACTATTAACTTTCATTTACGATTAATATATTGATGGAAAAAAAAAAAAAAAAAAAAAAAAGTAAGAAAGAAACCAATGTGGAATCATTTAGAGTATTAAAACATAACTAAAATGAAATTGCAAATAACTAAATTAAATAAAAAGAGAAGAAACTTACAAATTCTTGGTTAAAGTTATTGCTGGTGACTCCAATCCCTCTTCCATCGTTGATGCCATTGTTACTCACATTGTTGTCATGCAATTTTCCTTTCCCCTTGTGTACATAAAAACCACTGTTATTTGTCATGTGTTTGTTAGAAGATTCATTCTAAATAAAAATGCTCAGGTTAAATAGAACATTTTTTTCATCAGTATTTATCAAATACACAAAGAAAAATAAAGCTTACAAAAGAAACAATAATAAACAATATGATGTATTTTCTGCATTTTACTGTATAAACACATTTAGCAACATTTTATTAAGATCATAGTTTATTTATTTTTATTTATTTATTTATTTTAAACTCATCATTTTTTCATTTCTAAATTTTTCTTAATCCTTATTTGTTAAACTTATTAAGAAAATAAATGATTGGATGTGGAAAACTACAAAAAAAAAAAAAAAAAAAAAAAAGATTTGCAGTTTTTATTTTAAACATTAAATATGCATTTAAAAAAAATAAATTATATGCAATTATAAAATAAAAAGAATATCCACACCCATTCACCCCCTCCCCCTCTTTTTTTTTTTTTTTGAGCAATTATATCTGCAATGCTTTTGAAAGGAAACTGGCAATGTCAGTCTAAAAAAAGACAATTTTAAATCCGTCTGCTGTGCAATCCTGGCTCGGAATTAAATGAGACACAGCTACTAAGTGGTGACATTACCAGTAAAAAAGAAGTTTTTAATTAATATCTCTATTAATTAAATATACTCATACAAATACATATTTATATATATATATATATATATATATATATATATATATATATAATGGAAATTATTAGTATTACAAAAAATTAAAAATGCTTTATATCTTAATTATTCGAATCTGGTGTATTTTAAAAAATCTGAACTTCTTAACTCCATCAAATCACTACCAGGTGTTAATACAGGTCGATTACCGTTTATGGGTACCTTCACAAAAATTGACCATGCAAAAAAGGTACCTTCACAAAAATCATACAGCTAAAAATGGGTACTTAACAAAAATCTTAGTCATCCCAGCAAAATCTGACATTTAAATGAACACATTTTCGAAGAAAAGTAACTTATTTGTGCATTTCTGTTGATGCGATTCATAAAACAAGAATCATACAGAAAATTGGTTTTAATCTGCACATAAACGTTTGCTATGGGCGAGAAACGGCATAGCAAAAGTAAACAAAACAATCCTTGCATGTATTGGTACAGACACACTCTGGAGTTGTGGCTACAGTGTATAGTCTGCTGACTCGTCGGGTGGTTCGACATTTTGATGAATGTATGGTGACGTGTCTATCCTCCCTGGTACAATTCATGTATAGTGCAGTGATACTAGCACGAATAAAAACAACTTCTACTTACACTCTCTCTACTGAACTGCTTACTTCAGAGAGAAGTTAGTTTTGGTTCCTGTTCTGCTATAAGCCTCACACTAACTGCTGAGCATTATTTTTACTGACTACAATGACTTTGTGATAACTTATGTTGACAATTCACCTAATAATTATGATATTATCTGTAAATCCTACTCTCTATTTTAAACTCTTCAGTCTCTAATAGTAGCATCTTCAGTTCAAATAATAATAACCTTATTATTAATAATCGAAAAATACATAATTACTATAAACTACTTCAACTTCCCCCTTCAATAACTTTAATTATCCTTACATTGCTTTCATAACTAAGTTTCACAAATCTCCAATTAAATTTCGCACTGTCACTATTGGTTGTAACACTTATAACAACAATGCTAATAAAACTCTACTGGATATTCTTAAACAAATTTACAAATGTACTTGCAAAGTTGATAATTTACACTGCCTTAAAAATAGCTTTCAATTAATTCAATACATTAAATTTGCTTGATAAAATAGACAATATTATGACTTTTGACTTTCAAGATTTTTTCAATAATATTGAGTTATCAGATCTTAGTCACATCATTTACAGTCTTTTTAACGAATATAAAACTCAAATTAATCTTCCTCGCAATTTTAAAGCCAAAAAATTCAAAATACTTCTTAACTTTGTTATCCATAATAATATTATATCTTCCACAACAACAAAATCTATTTACAAAAAGTAGTATTTCCGCAAGGGGGATGTAGCTCCAGTATTTTGGCAGATCTATTACCTTTATTATTATGAAAAACAATTTTGTTATGATGATGTCCGGCTTTATCGTTACATAAATGATATTACTGTATTTTATCTTAACAAGAAATCACAAAATACCTTTTCCTTTAATTATCCATCTAACCTAAAGCTTACTCAAAATACTCTAAATAACCAATCAATTAACTTTTTAGATCTAAAAATAATCTTTAATGGTAATAAAATTTACACATATCTATGACAAACGGCAAGATTTTAGTTTTAAAGTAAACTTATTTACACATTTTAATTCCTGTCTGCATCTTTCAGTATTTAGAAACATCACCATTAACCACTTAGTTCGTAATAAAAATTTAGGCTCTACAAAGTATAAAAACAAGAATATTAATAAATTGATCACAGCCACTGGTAAAATGGGTTTTCCTAAAAACTTTGTATTTTCCATTTTATATTCATAAACATGTCTCTGTCAGCACATAAAAAAATTATAAATAAATAAAGAGTGCACATTTGTGTATTTTAACCAAAAAAATTATAAAACAATAAAAGACAATAAAAACGGTGGAGGTTGGGTGGGCAGATGTTTGATTACGGAGGATGGGTGGTGTTGTTTGGCTGGATGGTTGGGTGGGAATGTGAAATTAAATATTTAAAAAAAAAAGTAGAAGGCCTGTTGCATTTACCTAATATTAATATACATTATTTTTTTTTTTCCTTTAAATGTTCAATTTCTTTATTTGAGTTGTCAACTATTCTTAAAATTAGTAATACTCTTACACACGTAATAAATATTCATATTGCTATAAAGTTTCATTATTCTTTAACAGCTATGAACCACTAAACCTTGAATTTTTGCTTGTTTTACTCCATAAAAAAATAAACCTCTGAATTAATATGCTTTTTTTAATCCATGTGACTCATCCAAATATATCATCCTGTGTGTACTGTCTGTTTATTATGTTTTGTTTATTAAGGTTGTTTTCTGTTAGATTCTTTGTTAATTTGTATTTAATAGTCTATTCCATTTTAAATTTCACTTCAATTAATTTCATGTCCGAGGGTAAGGTGAAAAGTTCTCGGCCTGACACAAAAATGGCGTTCCAATCAGTAAAAATTTGTGTTTCCTGCCTTTAAGCATGTGTCATTAGTTTATATGACAAGTTTCAAATTGTTCCGTTAAGTAATTTGTTTACACAATTTTTTTTTTTTTTTTTTTCATTAAAATGGATAAACTTGAATATCGTGCTGTCCTAAAATTCTTCGTTTTGGATGAATTAACCCCTAAGGAAATTTATCTGAAGTTCACAAAAATTTACAGGGAGTCTGATCTTTCCATGTTATCCATTAAAAAGTGGTCAGAGGATTTTAAATGTGGCTGCACATCGCTCGAAGATGACCCACTTGAAGGACGGCCAAAAGCGGCCACCACACCAGAAATCATTGCAAAAGTACATAATATCGTGTTGGACGATAGGCGAGTGAGATAGCTGAGGCTGTGGGGATATTGTAAGAAGAAAGTGTGCGAAACATCTTGCACAAAGAATTAGGGATGCGAAAGCTCTGCACAAGAGGGGTGCCACATTTGCTGAATGTCGATCAAAAGCAAATGTGCAAACAATATTCGCAGCAATGTTTGGGACGACTGAATAAGGATCAGACTGATTTTGTGCAGTGATTTGTCACCATGAATAAGACATGGGTCCACCATTGAGCGCCAGAGACGATAGAACATGCCAGAAGGGCCACAGAAAAATATTTTCACAGTCTTTTAGCCTTTTCTGGGAAGGAATTCTGATGTTGGAGAAACACTGGACCAAGTGTGTTGATGTCAAGGGAGAGTATGTAAAAAAATAAAATCATTTTTTAACTGAAAATCGCAGTCTTTCATTCTCAGGCCGAGAACTTTTCACCTTACCCTTGTATGATAGGGTGCCAACTAGTGATTTGCTATTATAATAACTAGTGAACAAAATCGTACATTGATGCTCAAGGGTGAAAAAGATCTCCCCTGATGAATTTTTTTCACCTTTCTGAGCTTCTCCTACTGGAAAAAAAATTCATTCTTATTGGTCTATGTAGTTTCAGTGATATTGTATCTGCTGCTCGGCTTTTACTGTGTATAATAACTCATTATTATATATCAGATTTTTCTCTTTTTGTAAGATACCAGTCTTGAGACACTACAAGCCCACATTAAATTTTTCTATTCAATTACGGAGAGTTATGAGCAGACTGTAACGTAATAGAAAAAGGAAACAAAATTAGGAACAGTGTAGTATACAGAAATAAATTTTGGTGCCGATTTTATACTATTAAATTCATATTTATTATACAGAAGAAAATTCTCTAAATCAGGATTAATAAGCTTAGAGATAGAAAAAAATAAAAGTTTGTGAAAAATACTCACTTTAGTATATGAGAGAGAAATGCGGAAGTCATGCCGGCTATGTGGCCTACGGGATAGCATTTGATTATTACATGAAGAACTATTAAAGCCATTATCCATTCCATAGTAATGAGAATTGTTGATTGAAGAGTGAGACTCGTCATAATCTAGAAAGAGAAAAACAAAGAACTTTCAAAATCCATAAACATCCATAAGTTTCACTTACTTTATTTCATTTATTATTTAATTTATATATATATATATATATATATATAGATAGATAGATAGATATTGGACAAAATAATGTGAAAAAAATTAAAAATTCCCCACTAAATAAACTCAACGAAAAAATAAAGGACTTACTAAAAACCGGACACTGGTCCAACAACATCCCCCCAAAAAATAATAACTTTGCTCCTATTATCCCCCGGCTATTTGCCAAATACAAAGACCATAAAAATCCAGCCTCATTACGTCCCATTGTTAATAAATCCGAAGGTCCAACATATTTCCTTGAAAAATACATGAAAAATATTTACCAAACCCTTCTCCCACCCTCTAATATCTCCATACACTCTAACGAACTTTTCATGCAAAAACTCCAAGACACAAAAATCAACCACGACGATATAATGATAAGCTATGACGTAAAAGAATTATACCCCTCAATAGACACTACAGAAATCAGTAACATAATTAACGAAAAAATAATTGAAACCTTTGGTAAAAACAAAATTAGCGAAACTTTAATTAGAACTAGCAACTTACTCCTCAACGAATCCTACTTCCAATTCAATAACAAAATTTATCGGCAAAAACAAGGCGTTCCTATGGGGTCACCTATCTCAGGGACTCTAGCGGAACTTAAGATGAGATTAATTGAAAATTCAGCCACCAACATCATCGAAAACAGCAAAATCTGGACTAGATACGTGGATGACGTATTTACAATCTTTCCAAAAAATACCGACGTTAATAATATCTTAAATAAACTCAATAACCTAGATAAAAATATAAAATTTACAATGGAGAAAGAAAACAATAGCATAATAAACTATTTTGATATAAGGCAAGTTAGGCAAAACGGCGACGGAGACACATGACATGTTAGTGAAAGTTTACAGTCAGGAAGCAGTGAGTAAAAAGTGTGTGTATGAGTGGTTTAAACGCTTTACAGATGGAAAAGAGGATGTCAAAGATCAGGGGTGCAGAATATGTCCGAACGCCCGAACGAGGTTTGGGGGAAATTTAAACTAACTGAGGAAATTCTGAATATTTTTTTAAAGAGAAAAATGTAAATAAAAAATAAAAATTTGCTGCTTTCAAGCTCTTATAATATACATTAACAGCAATATTTTTATGTTACACTGTATACTTATTCTCTTAAAGATTTATTACATAGAACAAATGACTTTGTATAGCAAAGTAGATTTTTGCATTATTGAGGGAAATTTATACTGTGTTTGGGGGAAATTTCCGAGGTCTGAATATTTTCTGTACCCCTGTCAAAGATGAGCCGCGGTCGGGGTGCCCTACAACAAGCGCAACTCCAGACAATGTTGAACGAGTTCGGCGGATGCTTGCGGCAGATCGACGACTATCTTTAAGAATGATAGCTGGTGAATTGCAGATAAGCCTAGACAGTGTGAGCACCATTGTGCACAAACATTTGCATAAACGTAAGATATGCGCCCGGTTTGTACCACACTCGCTATCAAACGAGCAAAAGCAATACCGGATGGAAACCTCTGGAGATTTTATTGACATCAATTCTTGGAAACAATAATTACAGGGGATGAGTCGTGGTGCTATCAATACGATCCGGAGACCAAGCAGCAATTCATGGCATGGTGTTCAATGTCGCCACCCCCTTCCCAAAAAAGTCGTTTGACAAAATCCAGGATCAAGACGTTGTTGATCGTCTTTTTCGACAGTAAGGGTTTGATCCATTGTGAATTTGTACCGGCGGCTACAACCATCAATGCGGAATACTACGAGGGGGTTTTGAAATGGCTGCTGCTACACATACGCCGGATTCGGCCACAGTACCGGAATGGACAATAGAATCTGCTCCATGACAACGCCCGGCCGCACACTGCCATCCGTGTAACCCAATTCCTTGCCAGGCACCAGGTTACAGTTTTGGATCACCCTCCATATTCTCCAGATCTGGCTCCCGCGGACTTCTTCCTGTTTCCGTGCCTCAAAGGAGTTCTGAAAGGCCAACACTTTTCCGACATTACTGAGATCCAACAACGTGTGACAACGGTGCTTCGAGCCATACCGAAAGAAGCGTTTGCAGACAGTTTCCAACAATTGTACACCCGATGTCAAAAGTGTATTGTTGCTAATGACGAATACTTTGAAGGCCAGTAAAGCTATTTTGCTTGTTTCTCTTGTTTCCTTTTTTTTTATGGCAAAATTCACCGAACTTTTCGAAAACGCCTTGTATATTACACAATGAAACTTAATACAATATTTGCGATTCATTTTTCTTTTTTTCCCTTATTTTTATATGTATGTACTACATACTTATCAAAAAAAAAAAAAAAAAAAAAAGATTGTTTGAAAAGAAAAATTAAATTTTTTTTCTGATACAAATTTTTATTCATGAATAACCTCTTATTCATGAAGACCTTTTCAGAAAACAGCTGAAAAAAAAAAAAAAAAAAAAAAAGCTCATTTAATAACCGATATCTATGAATTTTTGTGATATTCAACTGGAAATCTGTTAGCCCGCTGCCACTACAGTCTTCTTCCTCAAGTAAGGCGGTTCAAGGTTATCTGCTTTCTTCTTTTCCTCTCTTGGTTGCTTGGTTACACAAAACTTTCCTCTCTCAGGGTTGCCACAAAAGAAATATAACAAAAATAGTTGCTTTAGTAGCCTAGATGCATTAAAATAGTTGCCTAAATAGTAGCCTAGCAAACAAAATACTAGCTTAAATGTTACATGCTAATGATTATTAAAGGATAAAAAACATATGCATTTTCTTACTATTCAATATAAATATACCAATAATGATAATAAAAAACTTCTAAATGTAAAAACTGAATAAAAAAACAACAAAAAAAAAAAACATTAGGCGATGAGTCACTATGGAAGCAAATTTTCCAATAGAATAACATGGGATTTGGTTGTTGAAAAATATTAAGTATTATCCGTTCTTAAGAGTTTATTTATTTATTTATTTTTTATTTATTTATTTATTTTATTTTTTTGGTGTGTGTATTCTTCCTTTTCTGATTTACTAAAAGAGCTTTCTTTTATAATTTTGTTATTTTTTCTTACATGAAATCAGGGTGAGGAGGGACATAACAGGTCACAGAAGTGTATTAGTACTAATAATCATTTGCAATAAGCAAATTTGCCAGCTTAACAGGTACATGTGTCATGTCTGGTGCTACTTCTACATTCTCATTCGATGTTCTACCTGTTTCAAGGTCAGCATCAGAGATATACCATACTTTATTATTATTTTTTTTTTTTTTTACCACCTCAAAGGGTGAAAAGGTAAGATATGGGATTGTTTATAAAACGCATAGAAAATATTTCTTTCTGAAAGATTTTCCTGATATTTCAGGAAGAATTTTTCAAAAGGTGAAAAATAGTCTCCTAATAGTTGCCTTTCCGTGAGAATAGTTGCTTTTTCAAGCTTTTGGGATAAAAAAAGTTGCCATAGTCTCCTCAGGCTGAATATAGTCACAAATAGTTGCCTTTTAGTAGCCTGTGGCAACCCTGCTCTCTTTTTCTGCACATCATCTTCCACCTACTTTTAAAAAACTACCTGGAATATTTCCTCCCTAAGTGCAGTGTGATAAAAAAAAAAAGGAGAAACTGGACAATTCCTGATTATATTTTCTTATAGTGGGAGAGATTTATGACATGACCTTGACCCAACTATCTTAAGGAAACAGAGTATAGTAAAATAAATAGTATAGAAATGAATGCACCAAGCTGAGACAGCTCAAAAAGTGCCCATTCTCTGTAGATAAGGAAGTAGCAGCCAGTCATTAAATGATTTATAGCACCTGAAAAGGGCATATTGACAAATAGAGAAGATCAAAAACAGAAAATTGGTGGACTCATGGACATTGTTATTTTGTATACATATTTTTGAACAGTTACAATAAATAAAAATAGAAAGAAACTATTACGATGTTTCTCTGATTAAGAAAAAGCGTAAGTGGAGCCAGGCCCCGTTGGCCCTTATTGACAGACTGCCCCTGTTGGACAGTAATCTTTATATATAAAATTAGGTATAATATTTTTATATAAATAAAGAATTGTAGTTTTTTTCTTCTTTTTAATGGTAGAAATAGTTAAAAAACACCCACACCCTTAAAGAAGTAAAAACCCACAAAAATTTATCAATAATAAATAATATTTTTTTCCAAAAGTAATATTTTAAATATTAATTGCACACTTGCCAACCAATTTTAATAAAAAAAGGGAAGATTTTTTTTTCTCTTTGACATTTTAAATAATACAGTTTTACAATTTTAATATTTAGAAGCAATCTATAAAAACGTTTTACTATAGATTGATTATACTAAATATATAAAAGTTTTAAATGAAGTTATTCCTCTTCAACATATAAATATCTACAAAACAGAATCTGTAAGAAATTTATTTAAAAATAGACAAAAAACTTAGTTAAGTTAAAGTATAACTAATTTTTTAAATGAATATAGAATATGATTTTTGTGTATGTACATTAATCATACATATAAGAAATAGTAGCAGTAGCTAATTATCAGTTTCAAACGTGCATAAAACCAACTGAGTATTAATATTCTTAAATTGATTAGGGAAAAATTTTCCTACCTGAAAAAATTATTCTTCATTTTTCCCCATGTTTACACATTTGGTATAAATATGACATACAAATATTTAATTTAATTGAGAAAAAATAAACAGATTCATTAAATTCAGCAATAAAGATCTAAAAATAATTACATATGTGAGAAATATTGAGCACTTCCATTGCTTTATTGTTTCTAGAATTGATCACAATCCAGGGAAAGGATGGGGGGGGGATACAAAAATAATTACAGAGTAAGAAATATTTAAACTCTTTCAACTCTACTTCTAGAACCTAATGTAATAACTTTAAAATTAATAATATTATTATTTATGTTGCAGATGGATAAAGATTAGGAAACAAAAGACTTCTGCAGAACATTTGATTGCTGATCACTAGCTGGAGATAAATAAAGGGGGGGGGGGGCAAAAATAATTACATCAGCAAGAAATATTTAACAATTCTATTTCTTTAAATGTTCTAGAATCTCATAAAGCAAGTTTTAAATGAATATTGACATTTATATTACGGATGGAAAAAGATTGGGAATCGGGAGTTTTCGTAGAACATTTGGGTTTCTTTATAAAACGAACGATATCCGCGATTTTTTTAAAAACGGAAGATTTCATCATCTGTTCGGAAGACCGGAAGATACGTTAAAAAACCGGAAGTCTTCCGGGAAAACCGGAAAAGTTGGCAAGTATGTAATTGGATTACATAATTTAGATTTAATATTATATCATACTCAGAGTTTAATTCTTTTATATAGTTAATGCATTTTAATTTTGAGCATCTGTTTCGTCTTCTGTTGATTTCTTCTATTTCTTCCAGTTTCTTCTGATTTTTTCCACTGTCCTGGAAGAAACCCAACCCTGCTATGTATATATAAACACAAACAAGTGGTTTTTTTTTTTTTTTTTTTCTTAAAAAAAAGAGAAAGAGATAGAAAATATTTTGCAAATATTCTCAATAAACTTTTCTTTTAAAACTTTTGAAAAAAGTTGTGTAAAAGAAATGTTATCCCTATTTCCATTATAAAAAACAGTACAACAAATTCATTTGATTAAAAATTTAAAAATTCCACTTGAATTCAGATGCATTACGAAAAACTTACCATCCCTATCTTTACGGCAGTCATTAAAATATGTTTGGTGAGAAGCTAATGAATCACAATCTTTTTTGTGGCGATTAAAACTGAAGCTGTGCTCATCTCTTCGACTAGTATGCCCGCCACGCTCGCTGGGTGCACCAGAGGGCTTCTGTAATATTAAGAACAAATGTTAAACATTTATGAAAATTTAAATATTAAAAAATAAAAGTTCCAATGAAACATCAACATTACTTTCAAGATAATCTTCTATAGTACAATTTGTAGTCATTTTGTCAGAAATAAAATCGCTAACACAAGCTTTAAATCCTATGTTGTAATCTCAGTTCTAATTAGTACATATTCTTTAATAGATTCACTGTCATGTTTATTTACGCAATAACTCACAAATAAGGTTTTTTTTTAAATTATTATTTTAACATAAAAGAAATACTTATTTATACGTGAATAATAAAATTAAAATGAAACTTTGTTAAATACTCAGTAGCAGAATTTTCTCATTCTGCAACAAAACAAAATTTATCTGAGATTCAAGAATGCGGGACCAAATTTGGTATCACAAATGTATTAGTTAATATGGTATAAGGTGTGTATTAATTACAGGGTTTCGGACCCACCCACAAAACCAAAAAAAACCGGGTGGTGTTTTTTGGGTTTACCCACTTAAAAAAACCCAATAAAACCCACACACGAGTTTTTTTTTTTTTATCTAATAAAATTTTTCACTTTTAAAAAATAATTTATTATTTTTTTACTTATATTTTCTTACTTGACATTATTATATATAATAAATATTATGTAGGATAATAATTATATGTATAAGTATAATAATTATATGTATAAGTATTATATTATATATATAATTATTATTATATCTACATAACATAGCATATCATATTAGTGATATAATATATGCCAATTTGAAATTATGTAATTATTTTTCAACTTTGTTAGAAAAATTCCTTTCATTTCAACCATCTATCTACAATTTCTCTTTTGAACAGAGCGTGTCCCAGAGTTATTTTTAATGTTTACCTATAACTTGGTTCTATGAAATGCTATTAACTTGATAATAAACATTTATATAGAACGACTAATAAACTGGAAGGTGTTACACAATTTTTTTCTTGCAGAAAAAAATTTCACAAAAAAATTTCGTTTTTCACAAAAACGAGCTTCAAAAATAAAGCTGGAGGCACTTCTGACATGTACATGTAAAAAGTAGGCAGTGATAATTTTCTTTTGCATTCCTTTATTAAGTTTTCAAATATGAATCAAATGTCAGTTATCAGTATTAACAAAAATTAAAAAAATATTTGCACATTTTTTTACTTTAACCATATAAAAATACATAATTATTTGTAATATAAAAATCGTACATGGTAGGTTTAAAATATTTCGGTTTTGTTACTAGTTTTAATTTTACACAAAATAACTTAATAAAAAATTAAATTCAAAATTGCGGTAAAATACTGAATAGAATAAAATAAGAATTCCTTTTACAGTTTAGGCCAAACCAATATTAAGAATATGAAGGTCGTTTAATTTTTAATTAATTATAATTAATTACTATTATTTTGTAATAAGTTTTCTTTTAGTCTAAAACTGTTCTCTTTTGAAATAAACTTAAAATTCAAACCCAACAGTGTTATTCTACGTTTAATATAAAAACTCAATTAAACCCAGAAAAGCCCATTAAAACCCAATTAAACCCAAAAAAAAACCCACCCAGGCTGGGCTTTAAAAAAAAAACGGGGTTTTTTAAACCCTGATTAGTTAATTCATAAAATATAGAAAATTTGCATCAACAAAGAAAATAAATTAAGATTATATAAAAATTATAGTAATCTAAAGACTAATACAAATTCCATAAAACCTAAAATTTCTTTTTAGCTGTTAATCTGTGAAGCCTAAAACAATCTGTAATGTTTTGTTGTCATGCTGTTGCTGTACTATTATTGGGATAAAATATTCAAGTTCTTCAGACACATGTTTCTTATGAATTCCTCAACATTTTTTCCTATGTTTAGTATCATATTCAAATACACAACAAAGTTTGTAAACTATTTTCTTTTGACATAATATATATATATATGTATGTAACTAATACAGTTGAAAAAAAAATTACCAAAAATTAAATCTGCATGCACAAAACTTTTTGTTGTTGTCATAGTTTTTAAATATAAATACTTTTTTTTATAATTAGTAGTTTAGCTTATGGAACAACTAGGGAATTTTTATACATATATACAATTTTATAAGGACTTAATTACTAATAGACAAACAGTGATATCTACAGCAATTTTTACCTTAAAAAAGAATTCATCTTATGCTAAAATAATTCTGTGAATTCATTTGAATAATTATGGAAAAGAATTATTTATAATAGTTGAAATTGTGAATTATGCTAAATAGGTTAATTCAATTTTCTAATAAAGAATTTCAGCTTTTGTTTTCCTATATTTAATATGTAGAATTATATTTATTAAGTAATTTTTCTTCTTATTCCCATGTAATTTTTTATTACAGAAGAATATGTATTAATACTGGAGATATTCTTACAGTTTAAAATAATAAGACCTTTTTCGCTTTCTTCTTTATTTTGAATGGATTATTATTATTTTTTTTTTTTTTTTACCTGACTAAAATTTAGCAACCTTGGTTTGATCCACTAAAAATTAAGATTTTCAATGAAAAAGCATTCTTTTAAAGATACATTAAAACATTTAATTTATGCACATAAAAGATGTAATTAAAGAAAGAAAACCGATACTTACAAAATTATTGTAAGTGGGTACCTTGAGCCACGCTGGTGCAAAATCATGCGCTGGTGGATTTTTATTCGCCATCAGTGGATAGACCCAACAAAAACCATGATAGGCTCTATAACAAACAAACAAAAATAATAATAATAACAATCATTACTTTTAAACAAACCAATAACATATGCTTCCATGATATAAAATAATTCTTAAATATTTCAGATTTTTATTTAGAGTTTAAAAAAAAAAAAAAAAAAAAAAAATCTAGAAAAAACTTTTTAATTTTTGCAGATATTTTCTGCACAGTATAAATACACGTAACTGATTTTTGAAATAAATGATTTTTAATTATGTTGATGACGAAACAGCTAAATCTGAATACCATATATTTATAACAGCATAAAAAACAGATTTAAGAGAATAACAAAATACAGACAAGGATATACAAAGAATATTTAAAACAAATAAACCTAAAATAATAAAAGGAAATATAGTTAATAGGTTATTCCAGATAAAATCCAAATAACTTGTAACACATTATTTTTAATTTGGATAAAATTTGGAAAGAAATAAGCATGAACTGTGTTAAGACCAAAACTATATCTTGATTGACTCTAAAAAATTTTGTGCATGCTTGCTAGAACGTGAAAAATTGCACTATTTAGTATAATGATTTAATTTTACTTCAGAGACTGAATATTTAAATTGAAGTAAAGGTATGAGGAGGTGCATATAATTAAATATATAGTATATTCATGAAATTGCACACATGTTTATTTATTGTAGGAGAAAAATTACAATTTAAGTATAGTATCAAAAACTATTTTCATTAACTGCAATTTTTAGTAAGAAAACTACCATCTGATTTTAATTTGCTATGAAACAAAGTATCAATATTATTATTATGTACTGCAAACTGCAAATACAATTAAAAACTTTGAAAATAGCTACTTTTGATCAAGATTTGGCAATAACATTGTTTTTAAAATACCTATTGACTATCCCAATAAGAATAATAAAAATTGTAGTTTTTAACAAAAAGTTTTTAGGATCAGAATTATAAAAAATAAATATATACTATTAATATTGAATTTTCATATGACTATTGTAATAAAGCCTTGTGACTCCAATCTAACAAAAAAGCAGTGCCAGAAAATGTAAAAATCAGAGAAAATGTTGACATTATCTTCTTGTAAGTGATGAAGGATTGAAACAAAACAAAGCTATATATTTTCTATATTTGAGTGCAGTGATTTTTTTTTACTTCCTATTACATGACTACCGTAGGTAATGGAAGTATTGTATTCAGTCGAAAAATTCGATATCGAGTTTTCACCTGTTTTACACGTTTTAAGGTCTCCTGAGTCCAAAAAAATAGTTTTTGGCAATTGGTCAGGTGTGTGTATAGGTGGGAATTTTCTCGCTTTCATATCTCTGAAACTAATACAGATAGAACTATGAAACTTCAGAATTGAAACAGGCCTGGTGTAAAGATGAATTTTTCAAAAATTTTGGTGAAAATAGGAAAGCCGAAAGTGGGACCAAGTGTTTGTCCGTATCTCAAAAACGGCTCTAACGATTTTTTTCAATGTTGCTATATAAACAATCTATTAGATTTTCTTTCGAATGATATAGTTGGTTAGTTCAGGAAAATTTATAGGCGTTCTGTATAAATAGTTCAATTTCAGGTTTTGCAAGTGTGTCCTTTAAAAATGGCTGTAAGGATTTTTTTCAAACTCACCATATTAACTCCTTTTTAAATATTCTTTTGTATGTAACTATTGTTTTCCGGTCATTAATTGAGCAAGCCAAGGCCAAGTTTTGGTAAAACTAAAAGTTGGTATCTCAAAAACAGCTCTAAAGATTTTCTTGCAGATTGCTACAAAAATCTATTTTAGATATCCTTTCTCATGTATGATGTGGTTATTACAGGAAAATTAACAATCATCCTGCTTAGATAGGTCAGTTTAAGATCTCGAAAATTGGCGTTTCAAAAAAGAACTCTGATTTTTTTTCTTTTTAACTCGTTATGTAAACTTTGTTTTATATGTCTTTACACGTGTGTCAAGTTTCTCTAATAGGAAAAATTTTAGGTTTCTACTTCGTTAGATCAATTTTATGTCTTTCGATCATATTGTCTTCAAAAAATACATATAATATGTGTAGGTAATGGAAGTCGTGTAGTTGTTTCACAACAGATTTTTTTTTTTTTTTTTTTTTTTTTTAAATTCAAAATATAATAGCAACCAAAAGTTGTCTTTTGCATTGAACAAGAAAAATATGGAATTTTAGAAATTTTTAAATGTATTTTGAAGGTCTTCTTTTGCTTTAAAATATCAAAAAATTCCAAAATGCTGACTATCTTTATTTTATTTATACCAACATTGTTCCTTACATCTAGTAGAAAAAAAAAAATCTATATTTATGTCATTTAACCCTTTCAGGGGCACTAAGTAAAAATGATTGAATTTCCTTTTAAATATATATATATCATAAAGTAAACATCCCCTACAAGTCATATTTGATGAAGAAAAAAATTCAGCATGTGGGGATTTTTTTTGTGGGTGGTGGCTAGGCGTTTTAGCCACTGTGTCTATCCACCTAAAAGATGCTCCTAAAAATCAAACTAAAATTAATGATCTAAGATAATATGTAAGTCTGTTGTATTTAAAAGGTGCATTACAGTATATTTACACTACCAAATACTTTTGAATAAAAAATTATTTTTCATAAAAATATATAAAAGAAACTTCAAAAAATTTTCCCGCAACTTGTCCATTTAAAAAAGTCACAGGCACATCCTGCTTAAAGTTACTGCAGTTCTGCCATCTCTATTTCAATTTTAGAAGTACACATTAACTTTTCATAAAAGTGAATAAAAAAAGTAGCCACTGCACACTTAGAGAAAAATTTCTAAAGTAGGTGGATAGACCCTCTAACCACCGCCCCTGAAAGGGTTAATGGCTGTGCAGAATTTGAATATTATCTAACAATATGTTGGTCCCCACAGTTGCACTAAAAATGTTACAAAATTCGAAAAACTGAGAATTTTTATGCTATTTTTAATGCATAATTAAATATAATTCTAAATAACAAAGTAAAAGTAAAATTACATGTTTATAGATGCAAATTTATTGCATCTATAAGTGTTCATAATCATTTTACCATTACTTTTTAATAGTATTCTCTCCTAATATTTATCTACATTTAAGAATAAGACTGAAATTGTTTGTAAATAGTGCTATAAAAATATTTTTAAAACTGTAATAACTTGACACCAAAAAATGTTATAGTACAAATGTTGTGCAAAATTGTAATACAATCAGAACAGTAGAAAAAGAAATAAATTACAGGATAATGAAATTCAGAAGTTTTTCTTTTTGCTTCGCACATCATTTTTGTTTATTAAATAAAGAAGTGTTTATCTTAGACTGTGTCAGAAGTTGTTTTGTGTGTTCCAAGATTTCAGACGTCTTATAACTTTGAGTAAATTTATTTATAGGATAACAGAAGATTTCCATTTAATTCTGCATTTCAGCATGAGATTAAGTATGAAAACTAGAAGTGATATTGAAGATCTGGTCATCGAGAAACCAAAGAAATTATGTAGTGTTATTTTTATGTACCGAATGATTTAAAACTCACTAAGAATTCAATGGAACCCGCTTCGCTGTCAACAACATTCCTGCTGTTCTCACAGAAAAAGTACAGCTAATTTAAAATAATGCCTCGATTCCAGTTGTTTCCAGGAAAAGAATCGTCAAGTCATTAGATCATTTCATAATAAATATCAAATAAATTTTTACTTTCAGCTAAAAAACTGTTTGATACTCTTGCTCTTCTCAAAAACCTTAACCCTTTGTATCACCGTGTTGCATTTCTGAAACTTTTAAAAAAGTCCAAGTTATTTCTACAGCAAACTTTGACAGCTGGTTTCATTGACTGTTGCTGCCTTGCAACATTAGACATAGGGATGCACCGAATAATTCTGTATCTATTCAGTATTCGGCTATAGTACTGAATATTTGTTTTGGCTGAATCTAAATCTATTCGGCTAGTTGAACATGTAAAAATTGATTTTTTTTTAAATTGTTAATCAATATGAAAAAATTCTGTTATTCTTAATTATCATTAAATTACAATTTTTCAGAATAATTAAGAAATAGATTATATTTAAATGAAAACAATTGTTTTGTTTAAAGTAACATTAAAGAAAATTAATTATTAACTACATTAATTATATTAACTACACATCACAAGTTGTTTTTATCAATAACCGTATAATGATGTACATTTCTAAAGTTGAGTTAAGAAAGAGTGTACATAATTCACATGATGTTGTGCCATCTATAAAACTTCAAGAGATCAAACAAAGATCCCATCCAAATCTGGCAAGAAAAATGACGCAAGTCATAAAATAGCAATTTTAAGCTTATCATTGAAAAATGCATATGAAATGAAGTGCCCCAACATGCACAAAAAAGATCACATCTCTATCCCACAATTTATCCACATGAGAGTGAGAGGCATTTGCGTCAGTTTTAATATAGGTTAGCCAAAACCTTATTACTTTTAAATTGATTTTTCTCAAATGCTGCATTTCTGGGTTGCATTATTTATTTTTTATCTATTTATTTAGGAGTGAGCATGACAACGACAAGATATTGTTATTTAAGAAATGTTATGTGTTTATTAAGAAAAGCCTAACAGTTAATAATTTTCTTTGACTGTGAATTCAGCATTACATCACGACTTATGTATGGGTCATTCCATATCACATCATCCAGGCCATGACACCCACCGTCACAGATTTGGATGAAATTTGGTACAGTTATAGAACATTTCATACTGATTCTAGGAATGTCAATTATTTTGAGATCAGTGAAGTAGTTTTCAAGCTATCAGCATTGATGTACATGCAAAAATGGCCAATTAGCCGCCATTTTGAATGGTACATGTAAATATATAAATACTTGTAACTCCTCTTATTTTTAACATAGAACCTTCAATTTTTTGTTGGTTTATTTAGAATATAACAAGCTTTTATTTACCATAGTTTTGTTTTCTTAAATCTTTACAATTATTTATAATAGTGACTTTTTGTAGTTTTCCTTCATATGCAATTTGAGTAACTTTAGCAGACAATTTCTTCCATTGCCCCTTCTTCAATTTTCACCAAATTTTGTATACAGGCAGCCCAAACTATGTTTTTATGGCTGATAAAAAAATTTTGATGGGCAGTTAACAGGATTTTTGTTTAATCAATTTTAACTTAACCTCCCCGACATTACCCTTTCCACAAAAAGATGGTTTCTTATTTCATTCTGATTTTAATATAAATCCCATGCTTTACTATGAGAATTTCTTGTTTTACAACCGAATTTGATTACACAGCTTATTAAATATTTGAAAACTAAGAAAATAAAACTTAACTAGATTTTTTTTCCCTGCACTTTCTTTCTTTCTTTTTACTTTTTTTTTTTTTTTTTTTTTTTTTTTTTGCATAATATTCTGTATGCAAAACCACTTTTAATTATACATCATTAAATATCAAATTAACTATGATAAAATTGAAGTATGTAAAATGAAAGTATAATATTTTTATTGAAATTTATTTTTCCAACTGAGTGAAAATAATGCCTGGACCGGGAGTCGAACCCCAGACTATTGACTTACAAGGTCAAGGCTCCACCAATTGAGCTATCCAGGCCGACAACCAGTGGACATTACTCACTCAGACAACCTTTAGGCAGAAACATCTGGTCTATTATGTAGATAGCTCAATAGAAATAAGCCGCAGGTAAAGGAAAACACCATTAAACAATGGGAAAAAGAAATACAATATATTAAAATCACACAATCAACTGATTGGAAAGAAAATCATATTTTTATTGAAATTTATTTTTCCGACTGAGTGAAAATAATACCTGGACCAGACTTATTTTTGTTGAGCTATCTACATGATAGACCAGATGTTTCTGCCTAAAGGTTGTCTGAGTGAGTAATGTCCGCCGGTTGTCGACCTGGATAGCTCAATTGGTAGAGCCTTGACCTTGTAAGTCAATGATCTGGGGTTGGACTCCCGGTCCAGGCATTATTTTCACTCAGTCGGAAAAATAAATTTCAATAAAAATATGATTTTCTTTCCAATCAGTTGATTGTGTGATTTTAATATATTGAAAGTATAATAGTATAAAAATTGAATGCATTATAATACAGTTAGTTTTCACTATTGAGAAAAAATGTTTTAACAAATAATATTTCATACATAAACCAAAACACGATATCTATCAATGGAAATTAGAAATACCATAAGTATATTAAAGAATACAATTTACAGTCAGAAAAATGCAAATAACCATATAAACTCAGTGATGAATCCACTGCTTTAGTGAATTTAAAATGGACAAAATATAATAATAAACAGGGAAGACTTTAACTTAATAACATTTAGTTATTTGCATTTTTCTGACTGTAAGTTATATTCTTTATTATACTTATGTTATTTTTAATTTCCATTGATAGATATCGTGTTTTGGTTTATGTATGAAATATTATTTGTTAAAACAATTTTTCTTATTAATAGTAAAAACTAACTGTATTATAATGCATTCAATTTTTATACTATTATACTTTTATTTTACATACTTCAATTTTATCATAGATAATTTGATATTTAATGTGGTTTTGCATACAGAATATTATGCAAAAAAAAAAAAAAAAAAAAAAGAAAGTGCAGAGAAAAAAAATCTAGTTAAGTTTTATTTTCTTAGTTTTCAAGTATTTAATAAGCTGTGCAACTAAATTCTGTTGTAAAACAAGAAATTCCCATAGTAAAGCATGGGATTTATATTAAAATCAGAATGAAGTAGAAACCATCTTTTTGTGGAAGGGGTAATGTCGGGGAAGTTAAGTTAAAATTGTTTAAACGAAAATCCTGTTAACTGCCCATCAAAATTTTTTTATCAGTCATAAAAACATACTGTTTGGGCTGCCTGTATACAAAATTTGGTGAAAATTGAAGAAGGGGCAATGGAAGAAATTGTCTGCTAAAGTTACTCAAATTACATATGAAGAAAAACAACAAAAAGTCACTATTATAAATAATTGTAAAGATTTAAGAAAACAAAACTTTGGTAAATAAAAGCTTGTTATATTCTAAATAAACCAAAAAAAAGTTGAAGATTCTATGTTAAAAATGGGAGGAGATACAAGCATTTATATTTTTATATGCAATATTCAACACGGCCATCAGGCAGCCATTTTGACATGTATTTAAATGCTGATAACTTGAAAACTACTTTACTGATCTCAAAATAATTGACATTTCTAGAATCAGCATGAAAAGTTCTATAATTGTAAAAAATTTCATCCAAATCGGAGTCGGTGGGTGTTATTTTTTAAAAATTCTGGATGATTTGACATGGAATGACCTGTATAGTAATATTTCTTAATATTTTTCTACATTTATATAAACCAGTTTCTGAATAGTTTTTTTTTTTTCCCCCATAAAAAAAAAAAAAAAAAAAAAAATTACTAAATGTAAATGGTATTACCGTAATTTCGCGCGTATAGTCCGCGGACTATGTGTGTTTAAAAGGTAAATTTTTTCACCCGCAGACTATACGGTGGTGCGGATTATCTGCTAGTTATTCTCAGTTCAAATCCTCAAAATCAGAATTAAACATGCGAATACTACGAACTGACGATTCTGACGATCAAATATAAACATAAACAAAAGAATAAGACACAAAGAAAACATTGTATCGGTAGCGAACCATGGAGCATAAAGCAAAAGAACACTATTAGGATAGCATGCTGCTGAATATTCCTGTACTGTTATTTTTTAAATCATGTTCGCAAAATATCGTCGAAGTTTTACTGCTGAGCAATACCAATGACAAACTTTGAAATAATCTTCCAAAAAATATATCTCCTAGAGTGCTGAATCACATACAATCAGCCATACTGTATTTCTAGTAGGAAAGTAAAACTCACTCAATGACTCAACCATTCAACCGGGAATTCCGATAGAAAATGTAAACAACTTTAAAGGTTTCTTTTAATGTATAATTTTTAAAATAGGGTTTATTAATAACAAGTACTTCTTTTCTTTATACTATTTATTTTAATAGAGGGAATGCTTTAATATTTTCATATAAAACTACATAATAGTGATTTACTTGCTGTTTTCTTGGAGTTATATTTTTCTCCTACGGACTATAAGGTAGTGCGGACAATCTGATGATATTTAAAATAATTTTTACATAAAACTTCACTTGCGGACTATACGATGGTGCGGACTATGCGCGCGAAATTACGGTACTGAAAAAGTTGACAAAATATTAGGTGACTGACACCTGAATATAAGAGTAAATCAGCCAGCTGAATATTCAGTATTTGGCCGAATAGTTAGTATTTGGTTGGCCGATAATTCGGCATTCTGTATTTCGCCAAAACTGCTATTCGGTGCATCCCTACATTAACACAAAATGTTTACAAAATTCCCAACAGATGGTGATATTATGTGATGTTTTCTTCACACAAAAGTTTAATTTTTGAAGAAAAAAATTTCAGATGGAAATTTTCTGAATGTAGTTTACATAGATGTAATCTTGTATAATTTCTTCATATGCCTGTAACATATCACACAATTCATTTTGTTTTCAGAAAACCAGACTTTTATAATCACTCCTAGCTTCATACTGAAACGTATACTGATGTGTAAAATTAAAGTGAGAAAATCTTTTGTTGCCTTCTAAATAAAAATCACTCTGAGTTAAAAGGCGTCTAAAATCTGGCAATAACATTCACACTTCTTTCGTTAATAAATAAACATGTTACACACAAGGGCAATAAGTTACGATCAGTGGCTTTAGAATTTCATTATCACATGATTGATTCTTTTTTTCTGCTTTTCTGTTTGCTTGCTACATTGGAACCCTGAGATATTTTCTGATTGTATTAAAATTTTGCACAACTCTTAAATAAAGTTTATCAGTGCCAAGTTATTACAATTTTAAAAATATTTTCATAGAACCATTTACAAACAATAATTTTTGTATTATTTGATTCAATTGTACCTAAATATTATAAAAGATCGTGGTAAACAAATTACAGACAATCTGCAATAAATCTGCACCTATAAACAAGTAATATTATCTTTTCCTTTTCGATATTTTATATTAAGAATGAAATTGAATTATGCATCAAAAGTAATAATAAAATACTCAGTTTTTGGAATTTTATGACATTTTTGGAGCTATTTGTGGATCCCCAAGATACTGTGAGATAATATTCAAACTTCTTTGCACAGTTCTTAAATAATATTTATATCAACTTTTTTTGCTATTAGATATAAGGAGAGACATTTTATTTATATATGAATTATAAAAAATAAATAAAAGTAATATTTTTTTTTTTTAACCCTTTGCAGCGCAAGACAATTCGGATCATTTAAATTATACTGCCACCGGAATTCATGAACTAAATTAAACTAAAAGAAATTTAAAATTTTAAGGTTAAAAAACCGGCCGTTTCTGTTATGTTATAAGCGTAAATTTTTGCTAAAAAATTTCCGGGATGAATTTTTTCAGCTGGATCTTAAATTTTGCATCCTCGCAGCGAGGACAGCGCACGTTAAGGGGTTAAACCTTTTGGAGAAAAAGTGGACTCAGTATATATTTCAAAAATTCCAAAACTTATTAACTTTTTTTGCACCCTACTCTATATGTTGACTGATTCAATCGCTAATATTTGTGACCAACTGATCAAACAGAAATAAATGCATCAAACTAATCATACAAAATATGTACATATAAATGACAAAATGCATTTTTTGTTTCTTTTTTTAAAGTACAAATGTAATAACAGGGTTTAATCTAAGTGGTACTCCATTTGTGAATTTATAAAGTAATTTGTGAAAAAAATCAAGTAAGTTAGTGAAAATTAATAATGCTTCCAAACAATTCACCTAAATGCGCAAAGCAGTTTATTTAATTTTAAAATACATTTAAAAAATAAAATTTAATAATTGTAAAATAAATATATATTTGGGGCGAATAATTACTAACGTGCAAGTTAAGTAGGTGTTTACTACCATTGTCTCCAGTAAGTATCCAAAATAAAGGTATTTATTATGTGTTCGATGCAGCAAAGCTTACATAAGTTTTTAGTGCACAGCTATATTGCTGGGAAGTGAGAACTGTCTTTGTAAATATGCCTCTTTGCTGAAAGTTGATTTCTTGAAAGTATCTTTTTGCAAAAAGTTGACTTTGTGAATGTGCCTTAATGCAGTGCTAAATTTGTTCTAGATTAATCTCTGAATAATCACGATTTAAGAAAGTTATTAATTATTATCGATTAAGCTTCAGCTATATCAATAATAAGGGAAGTTAGGATTAAAAGGAATCCTAAACTTGCATTAAAGCCAACAGGATTCATTCTGTTACTGGCAAAGATTTTTATGATACATCCTGTAACAAAATTTTATTTTTCAGAACTAAAACAAAACTTATCTGTTATCCAGGAATACTGGACAAACTCTTGGTATCACATACAACAGGGTGGCTACAGAAATTCAGAAAAGACGTTCCCTGATTTTTCAATGAATACATTGCATAATTTTGTGTATATCACACTCTTGTGTAACATGCTCACTAAACCACTGCAATTCTTTGTTTACTTACAAAAAAGAAAAAAAAAATGGAAAATTCAAAATTTTGGAGAACTTAACAAAATAAAAAAAAATATGACTCTTTTACACTGCACAACATATTAACATCAAGATATAAATTCATTCCTCAAGTTGTTGCACTATTTTTTATTTTTTAATGTCAACTTTGTGAGAACTTTGTTTTCAACTAGAAAGCAGCCAATCCTGTGCAATCATGGTTAAGATAATACCTGTTTGGGGATCTTTCAGTCATGCTTGCTGGGCAAAAATGAAAATTTCCATGATTTTGGGGGTATTTTTACAACATTCCCTGATATCCTTGTTTTCCCTGATTGTCGCCACCCTGTACAAGCATTAGCAATTTAACAAATACTTAAAATTTGCATCTATAGAGAAAATAAATTAAGAAGATACAATAAGTACTGCAACCTAGATATGCAATGTACAAATTCTATTATTATTTTTAAGCCTGGTACTTCATTTTTAGCTGCTAAGTTAATCTGCAGAGCCTAAAATAAGCAACTGCAATGCTCGCTGCATGTTGCATTGTTTTTGCTATTGGGGTGATAGCAAATAAGTTTTATTATTATTATTATTATTAAGTATTATTATTATTATTGAAATAAATCTAGTAATTTAAAAGAAAAACTTATTTTGAACTAATACTGAAAAAAAAAAAAAAAGCCTAAGTCCTTACCTGCTGGTTTCCCAGTAGAAAGCCTTGTTACTTCAACAAAAAATGCCGCCACTTTGCAAATATGGAATGAAATAGTAAGGAAAGGGGAGAAAAAAAAATGAAAGAGTGATAATTTTAGATGAGATATCACAACCACTATAGTGGGCCACAAAGGACTTGAGCACTCTTTCCTACATTTGGAATTTTATTAGAGTCTCTTGATATGCACAAAAGACTTTTGTGCTATCATAAATGCCTTGTGTTACCTTGTCATGATGTATATCGGAAGACAATTCATGAAAATAGCATGGTACCTGAAAATAAAAAATATTAGAAAATTAAAAATAATTGAAAAATCCCAAAAAGAAATGCAAAGATTTCCTAAAGGTATATTTTAATAAAATAATCAGGCAATTAGCATTCAACAGCTAATAATGTTCATAAAAATCTTTCTTTATATAACCAAAAATGGCGAAAATTTGCCTTTGTAGTTATTTTAGTGCTGATGCTGACTCTAGGTTAATTGAACAGGGCATAGCAAATAGCAGCCCTTTTAAAAAATGGTGGGTCTATCCAACATTTTAAGTGTCTAGAAGACTTTAAATACTTTTCTTCCTCATATGCAGCTTTCTGGAGAAAGTTGTTTTAGAGTATTATTGCAGGTACAAATGCATTCCTGGAGATAACTGACAATAAACATAACAGAAAACGACATTATTGACAAGAGATGATGCCACTTGATGAAAAAAAGAGAAGGAGCAGAAAGAAAAAGCAGCAGGGGAAAGACGGTCAGAATTACTTTTAACTGATGGAAGTCCAAATTAGAAATGAAACATTTATATATAACAGTCGAACCTCGTTAATGTGAATCTCAAGGGGAATAAAAAATTTGTGCATGTAATCAATAGTTCATGCTATCAGTAACTCAGAAACTAATTTTTACTTTGATGGGGATTGTGGAAACAGTTCATGTTAAAAGTAATTCACGTTAAGTGTGTTCATGTTAACGAGGTGTCAAGGTTCGACTGTAATAGGCAAACATGAAATTTTTCTTACACTTTTAACATTAATTATGCAAGTAGAAGATTGAAAGCGATATCATTTGAAAGGTATGGTCAACCAGATTTGCAGAATACAAAAATTATTTTTTACGATGGTAAGTAGGTATTTAAAAATACTTTTATTTTTTATGCACTTTTTCATTTTAAGCACGTATTCTTTCGTATTAAGAAATTCCTAAAGAAGAAAGTTGTTAAATCTGGCAATTTCTTAAAACTCAAATAAAACCATGGACACAGTAATTTGTATAGATGTAGCATCACTATACTCTCGACTACAGATTTTTCATTCTAAGAGATAACAGCCATTAGAGCAATAAAAATTTGAGTGAATGAGTGGTAGATCGAAAGTTTATACTATTGAACATACACGTAAATTAAAAAAGGATATTTATGAAAGTTCTGATCTTGTTTTTTTTTTTTTTTTTTTTTTTTCCTAATTTATTAGAAGCTTTTTATATGAAATTGACTTTGTCACTGTGTCTTCTGTCATGCTAATAAACAAGGCGCCTCCATTTTAAAGTAAATATAAGCCTTTCCATTCGTCACTCCTTGGCTTAGTTGGTTAGAGCATCAAGTTAATAATACGGTGGTCCAGAGTTTGATCCCCAAAGGTCTGCTGGCATGCTAATTTTTTCAGATAATTAGTAGAAAAAGTGTCATTTGATAAAAGAAAATTTTTCGTTGACTACACAGTATCCTAAGAATTTTTTAATAATTTTTTTAATAATTTTTTTTTTTTTTTTGATATTAAAAAACATAAAATATTTTAGATATGAAAAAAGCACAAAATAAAAAGTTTTAAGTAAAAGATACATAAATAAATATTCTTTTTAGAAGCTTTTTATTGAAATTAGAAGCTAGAATAAAAGAAAATCTTTCAAAATCTACACAGTATCTTTTGATTCATTTTTTTAGAAGCTTTTTTGTAACTAAAATGCATAAAATAAAAATTTAAATAAAAAAAAAAACATTTTTTAACTGTAGAAGCTTTTTATTGTGGAGCCCTGAAAAGCATAAAATAAAAATTTATTCTTGCAAAGACATGCTATAAATAAATGGAAGTTTCAACACTAACAAGGAAACATTCAAAAGGTGTCGTCTTCAAAAAATATTGAAAAAAATGTATGTAATTCTACTCTTCATAAAACACCAGGAAGTGAAAAAACTATCGGCTGAAATGAATTACAGCAACCACAAAAAAATTATCAAAATGAAGCATATTTGGTGATTTAGTATTGTTAGGCGTTCAGTTCGCTAGCATCGAGATTGCCGTGTACGAACAGAACCAAGTTTTGTTTCTCCGCCAAGTACTCAAAATCAATCACCTAATAATGTGAAATCGCCAAATATGCTTAATTTTGATAGTTTTTTGTGGTCGGTGTAATTCATTTCAGACGATAATTTTTTCACTTTCTGGTGTTTTAAGAAGAGTAGAATCACATATATTTTTTGAAGACGACACTTTTTGAATGTTACCTTGTAAGAAAATTGTACACTTTTTTGTAGTCTACTGAAATTCCACATCAAGCAAGGAAGTAAGAGTAACAAAAGAACTAGAAATAGAAGAAATACATAGTTTTGTAACTTGCATTTATGATGCTCTCTGGTGGATAGGATGTTTTCTGAATGTTGATTATGACACAGAAAAAATAAAGGCTAGCTTCCTTCCTCCCCACGGTCCTTCTGCTTCATTTAGCTATCCTCAAAATCCAGATATACTGCAAATGCTCTTACCTTCTGTATTAACTAAAGTTGATTTAAGAACTGCCCCTGGACGAACTTATACACTACCTCCTGAAGAAATGTCCCATGTTTCTTTTAAATTAACTTTAAAGATTGCTTGTGACTAGGCCATTACAAAATGCTCATAAATATTTGTAAATATATTTGCGCAGATGATTTTATTATTATTATTATTATTATTATTATTATAAATATTTGATTATAATTATTTAATTTTTAATATAATTATTTTTATATAATTATATAATTAATAATTTTTTAATTATAAATCTTTTTAATGTACCTTTGAATCTCATATGCATTCTTAATATAACAAATTTTTTATATTCAGAGAATAATACTGACAAAGTATAATGAAAGTTAAAAATGTTTTATTAATAGCACTTAGCACATTTCCAAGGAATGCTCAATCAGCAGATTAACATCCCAAAATAAAATTGCAACTTTTGTCATTCTTTTTTTTAAATATCTTATAATTATTAATTACAAAAACACTGTAATTAATCATTTTCTTTTTCAAAAATTTCTATACATGCTAATCTGGCACACCCAAAAGAAATCTTAAGATATTCTGCAATTTTAATATAAAAATACTGATATGGGATTGCATTTTATTTTATAACTCAGCATCCCATGGCGGTCCCAAATTGAAACTCACAGTAATTATAGACAATAAATGTAAGAACAACATATAATTTTTTAAAGAAAAATAAAATACCACTTTATGAAATACTCAAGGTCAAAGGTCAAAATGTTTGAACTCGAAATGAATTAAAAAAAAAAAAAATGTGCATGTGATATATCACTTGAAAGCCTGTTATTAAATGTTTTCCAATGATACCAAACTTACACCTTTAAAAACAATTAGGGAACAGGATATGGGCAAATACGTAAAACAAGAATTTTGAAAATTTGCACTTTTTTACCCATTTTTGCAGCCCTGTATATCAAGAACTAAAAGAGATAGAGATTTAATAATTGGTAAATATTTATTTCTCTATAAAAACAAATAAATGAGCCCAGTTTCGTAAAAATCCGAGGGGGTTCTGTTGTGAGCTGTGTTGATTTGACACAAAATGACCCCATGACTACTTTTTGACATAACTGTACTTTCTTTGGAGAAAATCTACGGGTAGGTTGGGTTGTGGGGATTAAGACCGATTGAGGCCTAGGGTCCTAGGCCTGAGGGAGAGTGCCCTCCATGAGGGTTTTTCTAAGTGGTCCTCTAGGGGTTTACTCAAGTTTTGAGAGAAAAACACGGTAAATTCTGAGCAGCTAGACCAGTGAGCGCGATCTGTTACCGAACCTGGCGCTGGGTGAACGGAATGCAACAAAATTTGGTATATAGATTATACAAGAGATGCGCTCACGGAATTAAAAAAATATATATTATTTCCAAAATGTCCACCAGAGGGTGCCTTTTCCAGAAAAACATTAAATTTAACACAATAAACGACCAAAACGGAATACAGAAACAATATTAACATTTATTGACTAGTTTCTGATCACCTTGTCATCGGACCACATTAAGTAAAGGTAAGGAAAAAATAACAATACGCTATTTGAGAAAAACAAAAAATTCAGTTTGCAAAAATAAGAACAGATTAGGACGAAATTGCACAAGAGGAGCAGTTGTTAATTGTGTCCAGAGCGATGCAGGGAAAAGTGCTCCATGTGACCACCCTCATTCACCTGCAAAATTTCAAGTCGATGGATAGTGAGTTCAATAGCAGATTTTAACTGATCAATTGTGATGCTTTGCACAAGAAGCGTTATGGAGTTCTTTAAGTCATCCAACATCACAATATCTCCACGATACTCAACGTCAACACTTTAAGTGGCCCCATAACCAGAAATCGCACGGATTTAGATCCGGCAAATGTGGTGGCCATGGATTACAAAAGAAGCTTCCTCTTCTTTGCAAGCATGCAAATCTCGACATTTTTACCTAGAACTGACAGCTTTTCCCAGTTTTACATTTTATTACTCACAATTCTTGTTCTGGAGTGTTAATATTTTTTCTGTATTCCGTTTTGGTCATTTATTGTGCAAAATTTAATATTTTTCCGAAAAAGGCACTCTCTAGTAGACATCTTGGAACTTTTTTTTCAAAATTCCATGAGCGCATCTGTGTATAGTCTATATATCAAATTTCGTTGCATTTTGTTCATCCGTTTGTGCTGTAAGATGCTGTTTATATGGCAAGTTTAATTATAACCATTCTGTATACAATATATATATATATACATATATATATAATATATACGCATACTTTTTTTTTTGGTCAAATATAATTTTTCAAATAAAAAAAACCTATTTATTAACATATATATATATATATATTTATATATTTTTTTTTTTTTTTTTGCTACCGTAAATTCACACACGCTAATCTATCACAGCTTTCTTCTCCACTACTTGATGCAATGTTCAAATTCAAAATGGCGTCCAATTGTGAAAACGTCATTTTGGCACCATTTTGAAAAAAATTGCCAACGATGTGGACAGTATATTATATCTGTTTCTCGGTTCTAAACATAAAAGAGAACACTTAAAAATATAGTTATCACACACAGAGATAGTTTTAACTCCTCCACAAGCATATTTTACGCATTAAAATCTAAAAATACTCCTTAAAATTTTAACCATGAGTATTTTTCACGCTTTGTATTTTTAGGTTAAATTTAGTGTATTTTGTTAAATGTGTCTGAAAAAGTTTATATTCTTTCTACAATTCAATGCTCTGCATACTTTTTTTTAAGCAATATCTTTTCCTACAATGGATAAAAAGTTTTATAATTGAAATTATTTTGAGTAAAACTGTAAACATTTGCATCAATAACATAATTTATCAGATTCACACATAGCCTTATCTTTCAATGTTCATTGTAATTTATAAACTGAGTCACATTATGTTTTTTTTTTTTTTTTTTTTTTCACTCCTAATAATGCCAAATTCACTCCTTCAAAAAAGATCAAGGAGTATTTTCACTCCTAGGAAAAAATCCTATCAATATCTTCTAATCACACATTTTCAAAAGAAATAATATTATCAAAAATATGTAAAAACTTCCCCAAAAGACATAAATTGAAAGCACTGTGTTATCCACTGACAACACATGAGACACGACACACACTACACAAATATGCTTGAATTTTTAAAAATGGCAGCATATAAACACAACTAATAATGATGGTTACTAACTATATATAGGTTGGCGACTTAGTGATAAATGTACTAACATATTAAGTACTACAACTAATGCTCATTTGACAACTTTTTTTTTTAAAAAAAAAAAAAAAAAAAAAAGCTCATGGAGTGATTATACACTAGGATATTGATCTCTGCAATACAGATTTTCATGTATGGCAAATTAGCAGTAACCAGTGATGTTTTCTTTTGGTTTTAATGCTCACAAAGTGAGCATACATTGAAATATTGACAGGTACAATACAGATTTTCATGAACAATTTTTTTAATCTTAAAAATATATTTAGCATTTTTTTTTTTAATATAAAATTGAATGTGACTTTTGTTGGTGCAATCCATTTTTGTTTGTTTGTATGATTTACATTTAAAAATGACATTAGTTGATATATTTTGTATTTTAAAATTATGCTAAAAATCATATTTTTTCAGTTTTATTTGTATTGGGGTTGTTCGATAAATAATGTCGTTTTTTTTCATGTTTTTCAAAGTGAATTTATTTATATTAACAACAAACATTAATCAATGATATATTGTAGAGGTCAAGACTTAAAATTTTTAGAAGTGGCCAGCGGCCACTGGACATGATGAACTCAGTGGCCACTCATGAGTCGTCGTCATTATACATCGGATTCATACACATAATATATATATGATATATATTTGTGTGTGCATAAAAGCATAAAAACATAAATGATATGGTCGGAAAATTAAATTAAGAAATAGTGCTCTTTATTGTATTTTAATAATAATACAATAGTCACTATTATTAAATGACTATAGTATTATTAGTCATTTAATAATACAATAAACATGTATATTAGGGATGAAACGGATATCCGGTAACTATCTGGTATCCGACCTATCCGGCTGAGTTTTAAATATCCGGCGGGGTACCGGATATCAGCACACCGGATACGGATATCCGACAATTTCAAGCTGGATATCCGAAGGAGAAAATTCAAGCTTAAACTCCCATCAGATAAAAATTTTGCGACAATTTTTTAATTTTTTTTAGATCAATTGTAGCTTGTAAATTATTATTATTATTTTTTTCAAGTTGGCTTCTGCGAAAACCGATTTTGGACTCATTAGCAAACAAATTTAGCCAAAAGTAGCTTCAGGTCTAAGAAATATAGAAGCCCTATTTTAATTTTGTACAGAGCTAGCTAGATTTTTTTTCCAGAGTGATCTATAACATTCCCACTAATCTTACCCATAACAATAAAAAGAGCTTTCATTGTTGTTCCTGAACAAATGATATTTATTCTTTGCAGTTGCAGTGTATATATAACTCTTTTTTTCATGTATTTTGCTAATATGTTGTTAGATTGTTTAGTAATATTGTTAGTCTTAGATGTTAAAGTTGTTAGATTGTTTCGAGAATGAGTCAAATAATGTGCATTTATTGACTAGAACCTGTTTATTTACAATCCAGTTTTCCATACACAATAAAGCTTTTTTTTTTTTTTTTTTTTTTTTTTGTGACTATATACAGTTGAGGATCTATAATCCGCATACCCATAATTCGCAATTGTCTATAATCCACACTCACTTTGCAAATGTAAACAAAAGATTTTGTTGCAACGAAAATCTGATATTTTGGATGTATATGAGAAAATACAATGTTAATTCACATACTAAAATGAAAAAAAAAAAAAAGAGTAAAATTTAATTTAGATATACATAATTAATTTTAAAAGGAAAAAAATAATTATACTTTTATTGCCTTTATAATTTTTTAGTGAATCTGAACATTGTCTGAATAATATTCAATTAGTGCTCAAACAAAACGCATGCAAGTACAGTTTTCTAACTCTTGCCAGTAACAGCATTGCTCATTGCTTGAAAAAAAAAAAATGACATCATATACGTTGGTGGGATTGTGTATTTTCACAGATGTTTAAGAAATGTTAGTGTAGATGTTCTTTTTTGGGCGGTATTTCAAAAATACACAACTATTTAAGGAAAAATTTATACCAGCATTTGTTTTGAAAATAAGATCTACAATGCAGTCATTAAAAACTGCATCAAACTAATCACATTGCAAGTATCTGGCTGCATACTGTTAATCACAATCCAGAAGTAGGAGTACAGTTTTTTAATTAATTACTCATTTAAGGGTTTAAATTATACATTGCTTCTACTTCATTAAATAAATTTTATTGTTTTATATATTAAGTATTACCTTCATTAAATTATATAAAAACAAACAATTCTAATTCTAGCTTCATTAAATAAAGTTTATAGTTTTGTGTACCTTATACTAATTTATATAGCGAGGAAATGGCATCGATGATCTATAATTTGCAAATTCTATAATCCGCACCAGGGGTCGATCCAGGCAAAATTTGGGTCCCTTTTGCGGCCCCTTCACAAAATTCCCTATAGTAACTAGTATGTTGTGGCCACCACAAGACTTTCTTCTATATTTTCCTATACATATTCAATCAGTAACAATATTAAAAAAAAAAAAAAAAAAAAAAACGATTTTTTTTTCTAAGTTTTTTTTTTTGTTAAAAGTAAAAAAAATCGATAACTTTGTTTTAAATTATCACAGATTTATGGTTCAACCATTCGTTTTAAAGGTATTGACGAGATCTTTCGAATGATACCCATCTTCAAAATTTAACCCTCCCGGGGGGGTACTTCCCCCCCAGGGGGAGAACCGATGCCCCCCCATGCACAATTTTTTTTTCCTAGTTAACTACTACTATTATCAATAATTCATATTAATTTTACAATCACAAGTTTAAAATAACTCTCATTATGCCCATTTATACGGAATTTTGTCCTATAAAATGCGATCACAGCGCCACCTGTTGAGCTATTGATCCCCAAATCTAATGGGCACCAGTTCATGTCAGGGTGCAACTAAATACCAAGTTTGGTTAAATTTCATTCATTGGTTCGTGAGATACAGCGTCCACAAAAAAATGATACAGACAGACAGACAGACAGACAGACACACAGACAGACATTTTTTAAAAACTATCAATTCGTGTTCAGGACATCCCAAAACGTGTAGATCCGTCAAAAAACGGAGGTCGAAAATTTTCGCGAATCCAATACTTTCTCTATATTACATATAGAAGAAAGTAAAAAGGGACCCTTCACAAAATTCAAATTCATAAAATGAGTCCCTTCACAAGATTTTTTTTTATAAAAATGATCCTTTTATTAAATGTTTTCAGTATTATTTTTAATTAATGCCTTAATTTGGCTCAACGAAACTATTAACTTGATATTAAACATTACGTAAAGTGATTGTAAAAACGAAAAATTTTACACAATATTTTATTTTTTCACAAAAATATTTTATATTTCACAAAAATAAATAAAATTTTCACAAAAGTATTTTGTTTTTCACAAAAAAGGGACCCAAAAATTAAAACCTGGATCGACCCCTGCGCACAAGTTCTAGAACCAAGGTGTGCGGATTAAAGATCTTCAACTGTATTTATACTAGCAGAAACCTGGCATTACTTGCGCCATCTATCTATTCGATTTGGATTTTTTTAAAAACCCTCCAATTTATATAAATTTGCATTTTTAATAGAATAGCTTACTAAAGCAGCTGAATTTAGAATTCCCTGTTGCGTTGCATAGATATATCCCAAAAAATTAAAATTACTTCAAATAAAAGTACATTTTAAATTTTCAGAAAGTCTGTACTTTCACTTTCATATTGTTCATAAAAAAAAAAAAAAAAAAAAAAAAATCAGTTATTTAAAGTTTTTGATTTTGTACTGCAGAAAAACTTCACTTACTTAAAGAATTTTAGTAACTAATGTAAAATTTTCTTTCTTATCTGTACAGAATATAAAAATATAAAATAAGTAAAAAGTATAAATTCATTTTGAATTATTACTTTCTTCTATATTAAACAGAAGGAAGTATTGGGTTTGTGAAAATTTTCAACTTCCAGTTTTCGGTGGATTTATGCATTTTGAGGGAACCAAAACACAATTTGACCAATTTTGAAAATGTCTATCTGACAAAAATTTTGTGCAGTTCAAGAGTTAATGCACAGAATTTGATATAGAATAAATTTATAGTTGCATCTTACCAAAAAAAAAAAAAAAAAAGTGCCTATCAACTTTTGGTGCAAATCACTCAACAGATGGCGCTGCTATACTGTGATTTCTCCCATTTAAAGGAAGACTGTATCTCAGCTTATACTGTGCATAATTAAAAAAATAAACTAAGTGTGTCACTGGGAGGGCTATTTATTATGAAACATGTTCATTCAATTTCTGTGCATAATGGTCAATAGGTGATGCTGCTATGCTGCAATTTTTCCGTGATTGGGGAAGTTATATCTCAGATTCATTCATGTATAATTGCTAAAAATTTAGTATGGGAAAGGGTCATTTTTAAAAAAACATCATGTTGATTCAATTTTGGTGCATATTGGTCGATAGGTGGCTATATTATGTTGCAATTTACTCTGTGAATAGGAAGGCTAAATCTCAACATCTATAAAATTTAAGAGATAAACAAGATAAAAATAATATGAGAATAAAAGTTGGCTTAATTTGGGTGTATATCGACCAACAGGTGGCGCAGCTGTTCCTCACCTTCTGTGATTCTCCACATGGCAACATCTCAGGCTATATCTCAGAAACTACTGCTTATATTTCTAAACTTATATTAAACTTATATTTCTAAGCTTATACTAAACTTATATTTCATATAAATATATATGTACATGTAACTTGGCATATATTAGTGCTTATCAAATTTTGGTGCCAATCGCTGTACAGGTAGTGCTGTTATACAGTGCTTTCTGCAATTTAGGAAGGCTATATTTTAGGTTCTATTTCATGTAACTACACAAAACTTCATGTTGGAAAGGCATTATGAGAAATTATGCTGGTTCAGTTTGGGTGCATGTTGGCCAGTAGGTGGCTCTGCAATACAGATATTTCCTCCCAAAAGGGGAAGGCTATATCTCTTATTCTATTGTGTATAATTGCATAGAACTTGGTATGTGAGAGAACCAGCCATTGTGAAACACTATTGCGATTTATTTTAGGTGTATATCAGCCAACTGGTGGCAATACTGCACTACAATTTACCCAATGAATAGGCTAAGTTAATCCCAACTTCTATGACATATGTGCATGAAACTTGATATGTAAGACAACCATTATGAAAGCAAATGTTGACCTTATTTATGTGTATATCAGCCGACAGGTTGAGCTTCTATTATGATTTTTCACAAGCGTATATCTCAGCATCTGTTGATTAAAATTGCATAAACTCCTTTTGTAAAATATTTATTGTGAGAAGCTATGGTTAAATTTTTATATGATTTAAACCGTAAGTGGCGCTGTTATATAGAATTATGTAGAAGAAAGTTTTGTGATGGCCACAACATATTAGTTTTCATGTGAAAATAACCCTTCAACTGTGATTATATTAGTAAAATATTTTATTTCATTTTTTTTTTAATAATAGTATTGTAAAAAATATGTAAATAATAAGTTTTAGTCTTATAATTCTGAACAAAACCTATCTTTTTGTGATAGTGATTTTCACCAAAAATTGCAAGTGTAGGAATGAGTATGTTAGGCTTAAAATTTTATTCTTCATGGCAATATTGCACAAATAAATAGAATATTAAATAAGTTTAAATAAATTATATTTAAAATGTTTTTAAAAGAATAGTATATGAAATATGCTTATATTTTATTGTTTTAAAATAAAGAAAAAGAAAAGAAATATACAACACAACAAAAAACAAAACTAATGCCGGATATCCGACGGATATCTGGTCCGGATATCCGTATCCGGTAGGCAGAAGAGCTCCGGTATCCGGCAAAATCACTATCCGTTTCATCCCTAATGTATATATAATATATGTGTGTATTTCTGCCAATAATAATAATAATAATAAAAGGTATTATTTGAAAAAAATAAATAAATAAATAAACTTACACACTTCTCTAGTATAAATTTTTCAATATCGGAACTCCTTAAGTAGATGCCTTCCACGCGTGGCGAATCCCAATGTTAAATTAGGCAACATTTAAAAAACAAAACTAATGCTAGGTGACAGCACCTACGCAGAGCAACAATTTTCTTGTTTCATAGATAAGTTATATTTTTCATCTAAAAATCTAGCTATTAATTTCAATTTAAAGTCCAAAATTGTATTTTTTTTTTCTTTTAATTTGAAAAAATTATGTGAAAGTGCTTTATCGTAAATATTTTCAAAAAAATATTCAAATATTTATATTTAAAAAAGTATAGGGTTTAATTTTCTTCGAAAGTGGACAAGACCTATTTTAGCTTCT
Organism: Salticus scenicus; assembly: GCA_963930645.1. Lineage (NCBI taxonomy): Eukaryota > Metazoa > Arthropoda > Arachnida > Araneae > Salticidae > Salticus > Salticus scenicus. Next base: position 262,172,065 of record OZ005655.1, on the reverse strand, counting down.
CAACTAATTGAATTACAACGTATCAAATAAATAACACCTTTTTTTTTTTTTAAATATATTATTAATTAAAAAAGGAAATTTAAAATTAAATAAGCAAAAACATGGCATGTCTATCACGCGATTAAATTATTTTTTATATATTTATTCAATAAAAATTTCAATTTTTTTTTTTTTATTTAGATATCAGATGAAAGTTTTGTTTATATAAATTAAAATCTCTGAACTTTAAATGAGTTCAGTTTAGAATGAATAATTTATAATGATAAATTATTAAAATCATGTCTTTTTTTTCTTTTTTTGGTCATGTCCTTTACGTTACATTTTTACCTTATTAGGTGTGAATTATTTTTCTTAAATCGAGAATTTTATATTATTTATAAGAAAAATAGACCAGCACATTAACGAGATAATTTAACATTCAGTAATAAAAATTGGAGAAGAAAACAATCTGTTGTCTAGTCCGTCACAAAAAATAAATAAATAACCATTAAGATTTAAATTTTTTAAATTAATGATTTCTTGAGTATAAGTTTTCTCTCGCACGAAGTTTTTTTTTTTTTTTTTCAAGATTTTATTAGCTCCACCAGTTCCGAGAGGGTATGCTTTCAAAACTGATAGACATTTTCGAAATAAAGTTGTATAATGTTTTTAGCGGTTGGTCTGTGCTCGTCGGTTTGTCTATCTCGGATATACTTGGAAAATGCTGAAAGTGTATTTCATTTTGTGTTAGGTGTTTTTCATATAAGACTAAATTTAAATGCACAATCTGATGTGCACATAGTTTATTGAAAACATACAGGGCTATCCAAAATTAAGCTAAACGTTCTTTTCTGTAGAATGTAATTGACGGAAGTGCTTTGCTACACTTTTTTTATGTCGACGAATACTGTTGAAGAAGGAAAATTAATTTTTCGAACCTATAATGTAAACAAAGTATTTTTTTGAAGTTCTATTTTCAACTCAGGTTTTTGAATAAAGTCACGTTTTGGGGTTCTCTGAATACAAAAAACATTTTTTTTTTAGTTTTTAGTGATTGATTTATATGCATATATTATCAGAATAACTTAAAAACAAACAAATGCAGGAAATTCACAATTGTATTTTAAAACTCGTATTAGGTTTCAATTTGAAAAATTTGATAAAGATTGCCAAATTTAAGGACAAATTAATAACATCCTTGAAATATTTTTACCTTCATTACCCTACTACCGTAGGTAATGAAAGTATTGTGTTCGGTCCAAAAATTTGATATCGAGTTTTCCCCCGATTTATATTTTTAAGGTCTCATGAGTCCAAAAAAAGTAGTTTTTGGCAATTAGCCAGTATATGTGTGTGTGTGTATATGTGAGTGTATGGATGTGGAAAATTTCTATTTCAAAAAATCAAGTCATCTTTCTGTTATATCTGATAATTTTTCAAATCAGTAATCATGATATTTAATTTTTACATGAATTTTTAATTCCATATTCCATTTGTGTGGTAAAAGGTTAATAAAAGTAATGTTATGAATCTTAAAACTTAATATTTTTAAAAAGAACAAAAGTAGAAATAAAAATTTTCTATTTTTTCTTTTCAAGATTCCCAACACTTTTGTTTCGATTTAACTGAAATAATCAAATTTTTATACGCATTTACACAAGTCTTTAAAAAACAGTGGTACATTAAAAAAATATAAATCAATCTTGTTCCTATATTGGAGTGTTTTATAGTTTTATTCATAAGTTACTAATGTAATTTATTAATAAAACTATAAAATACTGCAATATAGAGTTACTTCAAAGTAACTAAGAACAAGTTATTTTTCTGTATTCCTACATCAATAAATAAAAATTTCATTTCATTTTGTAATAAGCATAACTATTTTATTTCTTAAATCTAACTTACTAACAGAGGTGTCAACCCTTCTAATTTTTATATCATAATTTCTTTTAAATTTATCTTCGTCTTAATCACAGAATTTACGATAATAAATAAAAATAATGTTTTTTGTGAAAAATATTATTGATATTCAAAAATCCGGAGGGTTGGTAATTTTGCATTAATTACTTATGCAGTTTACATACCTTGTCTTGAAATATGAAACCGTGAAAACTTATATTTTCACGGCGACTGTCCGATTTACAAAATGGAACGACGCAATACACCATATTATTTAAAAAAAAAAAAAAAAAAAAAACCTCTCACATTTGTTAAATAAATAAAACATAAACCATGAAGAACTCAATTGAATCGCGGGAAATAAACAGAACTTTACGACACGGTATCAAGCACCATCTACTGGCTATGTTCTTCTTGTACTGTTGCCAAGTTTTCGAGCGACTCGCTAGGCATCTACTTAAGGAGGCTCTGATCTGAAATGAAATGAGGTAGGAAGAAGACAAAATGGATTGAGTGATTGAATCATTGAAAAGTGATTTGGTTTTTGAGGGAAGATATGACTTCGTTTGAACTTCCACTTAATGCTTATGATTTTATTCTTGTTAGCATTTTAAGAGTGAGTTCTATAAGCATGTAGTTATAATAGCTTGTAATCCAGCTTTTTTAAAATGCTATTAATAAATATAGTACTTAGAAAGAAGACTTTAAAATTCAAAGTTTTAGTAATGAGGGAAAATATATGGACTTTCATAGATAAATATTAATACATGCATTTTGCTACGGGAAAACAGCAGGCTATAATGATGATATGATCTGACAATGTGATTTCTCATACACAATTTGTGTTTTACAAGAATATTTGTTTTATGTCCCATTGCAAAAGAAATATAGAAATTTGATTCATTTAATAAATTTCATCTAGTCTGGCACTTTCATCTACAAATGGAAAATAATTATGATCAGAATTAGAGGAAAATGAAATTATTTTGAGTCTGAGGAGGGGGTGAGGTGGCAAAGAATTTGTACTAGCCTATTATCAGAGGTTCATTTCATGTGATAGGCATGTGATTGCTAAAATTAGAAATTTGCTGAAAATTTTCTGTAAACATGATTGGTTGGACATTATTAGCATCACTTTCAATAAATTGACTACCTAAACAGTTATATATAGCTTTTAACTACTTCAAATATTTTCAGGATTATTTCATTAACACAAAAAAATTCTTTAATATAACTGCAGTTCCTTTTATATCCACATAAAACCTTATAAAAATTTCATACTATGAGAAAAACAAAATTTTCAAATATATATAGAATAAAATTTTTATGTATGTACATTACTCATACATTAATATATATATATATATATATATATATATATATATATATATATATATATATTATGGTATTTAATTATCGGTTTTAAACATGTATGAAATCAACTGAGCATTAATTCTTTTAAACTAATTTAGAAAAAATTTCGTACCTAAAAATCTATTTTTCATCCCCCACCGCCTGTTTACACATTTGGTATAGATTTGAAATATAAATATATAATTTAATTGAGAAAAAATAAATATATTCATCAAGTTAAGTCTAAAAATAATTACGTATGTGAAAAATATTAAGCACTTCTATCGCTTTATTGTTTCTAGAATTGATCATTTATCACTATATAGAAATGGGGAAAGGGGGGGGGGGATTAAAAAAATAACATGAATAAGAAATATTAAATTCTCAATTTCACTTTTAGAATCTAACGAAGCATGATAAAAATGTATATTGCCATTTATATTATGGATGAAGAAAGACTGAGAAAGAATTGCAGAACATTTGATTGGCGATTTCTAGTTGGAAATAAGAAAAGAGACAAAAAATAATTACACGAACAAGAAATATTTACAATTCTATTTCTTTCTAGGTTCTAGAATCTCATAAAGCAAGTTTTAAATGAATATTGACATTTATGTTGTGGATGGAAAAAGATTGGAAATCGGAAGGCGCGATCATCATCGAAATCCCATTAACAATTGCCGATCGTTAATGGGATTTATTGTTTTTTTTAAACGAATTATATCCGCGATTTTCTTTGAAAATGGAAGAAATATTTTCGCGAATTCATGGAAAAAATGGCGATCATACCAATTTTTCTTGATCACCACTTTTTCAAATTAAGTCGCCATGTGGCGAGTGGTGACCGTGAGTCTTGACCTCTAATATATTGACCATTTTGTTGGATGACCTTTTACCATCTTTCGGTAAGCCTTGGTTTTTAGAAGCGAAGGTTTTAAAAAACAACATTATTTATCGAACAACCTAACCCAATACATAAAAACAATCATTAACAGCTGCCATCTTGGAAAGTAATTTATGCTTACGAGCTGGCAGAAACTTTTGTTAACAATCAAAAGTCACCAAAAAATACCACGGTCATCACTAACAAAATTTATAACAGATGCTTTATAAAAACTTTTGAACCAGTGTTTTAAAATAATTTATAACAGGTAGTACTTTAAAAATTTTTAAATTGGTGCTTAAAATAATTTATGTGCTTTAAAAAACTTTTAGTACAGTGTTTTAAAACATTAATATTTATTGATTTTTTTTTTTCTCTTCAAATGGATAACATTATTAGGTAAATGTAATTAGGTCAAAATTAACAATTATCTGAATTTTCAATAACGAAACAATTTAAATGATCAAATTATACATTACTTTCATATTACCAGCATATCATGTAATTAGTTTTAGGTTAAAGATAGTCACACGGTAAACACAGGTTACAAAGTTATGATAGAATGAATATAGCTTTCTATAAACATTGAAAGGTGGTTCTTAAACATATGTTCACATTAATGTATAAGTTACTCTACTGGTTCTTAAAAATATGTTTATGTTAATTTATTATAGTCCGTTCAAGTTAAAGTGATACCAGAAGTAAACAAATGGGTTACCAAGGTATTCCATTTTTGTGTCTTTCCTGTGGAAACGGCAACTTTTGTTATTCCTTATTCATAAAAAAAAATGTGTTAAGTTAATCCCTTAGTCAACCCCCCTCAAAACAATAAAGCGCTTGTTAAAAGATAAAACTATGCCATCACCACTTCTTTTTGTGTTTTGGCGTTTATGACAAACACTCCTACCTTACAAAACATACAATGAAAGATCCATTAAGTAAGAAAAAATCGTTAAGGTAACAAAAGAAGAGGTGCGAAAATTCTAACAAAAGAAGGGGAGAAATGAGTGACCCCCCCTGGCTTCCGCCAACAGTAACTGTGACATTATCCATGTCGTCAAACAACATGTGGCTTTGTTTACTTTCAGTATCAGTTTAAGTTCAACAGACTATAGTTACTTTATTTTACTTTACATCATCATAATGAATTAATCACTGGCATGTAGTTAAAACAAAAGTACATAAATTATACCTACACAATCATGGTTATTAAATTTCACCTTTCAATTTTTAAATTTGAGAAAAAGTTCATTTTTTTGGAACTACTTGCAGGTTGGTCTACAACTCTATTTGGAGATTTTCGCTTGGTGATTAACGCGATTTTCAGAAATGGTTGCCATGGGTTCCAAATGTAAACAAATGTTGCAAAGAATCCAGAACGCCATCATTATCGTTCAAATCGGTGCCAAAACGAAATTCACCAAATACCTATTTGGTTATGGACCAACTTGCAAGCTGTACCAATTTTTTTCATTTTATTCACTAAGTACTTCCTCATAATTAAGGTACAGCTTTAGCATAGGAGCCTTCTTGGCGACTTTTTAATTTTTATCGCTATTTTGCCAATGAATTAAAATGGCTATAGTAATCATGAAAGTAAAGGCCTTGGTAAGAAACGTCCCAGCTACTTATGTGCTGAATTTTAAATTTCAGCAAAGGGGTCCTGTAATAAAGCTGTTCCATAATTAATACCTTTGGGGATATCAAAGTAGTAGCCATTCCCTCCGTAGAGGATCAAAATAGTGATGGCATGTCTCCAGACCACCCGTAGGGTTAAATTAAAGGTTGTCACCAATTGCTCACTGCATAGAGCAAATGCAATGTCAAACACGCTCACTCATTATTTCTATGTATAAAATTATCTTTTAATACTTTAAAATTTAATAATATAAAACATATCAGTCAAGAAAAAATAATCAAATACTATATTGAACACTTTATCCAAAAATATGATTTAATCATACAATAGTAATAGAGATAGCAATTTCATTTAATCAAACAGAAGAACCAATTATTAAAATTGGAATATTTAAATTTTTCTAACATTAGACAAAATTGTCACACAACAATAAAAGGAAGAAACCATTTATTTATTTATTTGCCATTACTAACCTTAGCTTCTTTCGAAAAAATACCTAAAATAATAAATCCAAATAAGATACTGACTAGTAAGATCAAGTTATGATAATGCGTCAACTCAAAAAAAAAAAAAAAAAAAAAGGCATTTAGTTACTTGAAACAACACCTAAAATTTGTATAACAACTTGTATAACAAAATAAGAAAAATCTTAAGTAAAATAATTAAGGATAATACATCTTGTTTTAATCTAAAAGTTCATGACATATAATTCAACAACTGTCAAAAAGATTTGAAACAATCAAAAAGATTTTTTAAAAGCATTGAACCATAAAATTTCAAAACCAACTATAAGCAAATTATAAAGGCACAGAAAAATGAATACCGTAAAACCCGATTACTTTTCGATTTGTATTACATATTGGAATGCATTTTATAAAAGAATAAATTAAACTGTCCAGGTCTAATAAAAATACTACATCGCATTTCGGATAATTAATACTAATGTGAACCCGATTAAAAATAACATTGTTTAAAAATATTATCAAATAAAATGTTTCCAGTAACAAATGAAAGTAAATAATACAACATGAAAGATGTCCAATCAGATTACACAAAATTCAGATAATGGAAATGCAAAATTTAAAAAACTACATACCATTCAAAAATTTTATCAGATTATTCTCGGAGAAAATTAAAAAATCTCGAACATATTACTTTTGAAACAAATGTAACACAACCTATTTATTTAGACCAAGTCACCACCATGCTGTCGTAAACCAGTTGTTTTGATAAAAGTTCACTGATGTAATATGTGTTGAACAATATATACGTAACATAGAGTAATAACTTAAAATTCTTGGTTTTCGAAAACACAAAGAACTTAAAATCGCTAAAAGTTTAAACAAGCAAAATTAGCAGCAAAAGACTTATTGTTTTGATTAAATATTTTTTCCAAAACTTTCAGAAATGCACAACATGGCCGTTAACATCATAATAATTAGAACACAGTGTTGCCAAATTGAGACAAAATTATTAAAAAAAAATAAAATAGCTGTTGATTGCAAAAAGTTGGCGCTGGTTTTAATCTCCGGTGCTCTTTCAGGTAACAACTAAAAAAAAAAAAATAATAAATAAAGGAGGGAATACGGATAGATGATGCTTTGACACTTTATTCAAAGCTGAATACTGATATTCCTACGTATAACGCGAAAAGTCGGACTGTCTTAAGTTTTATTTGCACAGTATCCCATTTTTTTTTTTTTTTAATTCTTACCAGTGGCGGATTCAAGAGCCCCCCCCCCCAAAGTTAAGTTCTGGATCCGCCACTGATTCTTACAGTGGCGGCTCGTGAGATTCCTTTACAGGGGGGCTGCATCGCTGCATGTCTAAGTACAATTTGAGAAAACAGCGAAAGTGATTTTCTGAATAATCTATTTTAATCGGGGGCTTCAGATCTTATATGCGCATACATAATTGTAAATCAACTTTTGCTCATTAAAATGATACACACAATGATTTATATAAAAATAATAATATATAGTTTGATTACGTATAATTATATATATATATATATGTCTGTACGGTTCTTACGATAATAACTGCTAATAATTCGAATCTATAGTCCATAATGATAAAGAATTTCTTTCTGTGTCTCTGTCAAAGAATTATAAGTTATGTACTGATCAAAACTATACGAATCATGCGACGATTATCTACCTACCAATTTTTAGCTCAATTGGATAAAACATTTAGACGCTATCGCACTGCAAGAATTTAAGTCCATTAGTCAAAATGATAAGGAATTTTTCTTCGTGTCCTTGTAAAAGATTTGTAAGTCCCACATTAATCAAATTTTATACAGTTCGTGCGAGGGTGACCTTTAACATACCTACCAACTTTCAGCTCAATCAAACCAAGATTTTAGAGTTTATCGGTTTGAAGAGTGAATCTCGTAAATTTTCCTCGGCAGGTAAGAGGTTAAGTAAAGATATATATAAATAATTTATTTGTGTTGTGTGTATTTTTTTCTTAGGACTTTGGTTTATCATTCCAAATATTCGAATAAAATTTTTAAATTGTTTCATTTTATACAAGTCCTCTTTTTAATTTTTTGGTGATATAGTTCATATGCTTTACTTGCAGAGGAGAACTTTGAAATAGGCATTTTTCTAAAACAATTTTGAACTTAGCAGATTTTTTGTTTGTGTACATTTATTTGCATTGCCTTCTTTGTTTTTTAGATGATTTATTAGTTAATCTTTGTTTCAAATGCTTTGCATAGTAAAACTTTGGGAAATACATTTCTTTTCTTTTTATTTTCCGAAATATATTATGTAAAAAAAAGCTTTGTTATAATGAAAAAAATCGACTGCGAGATTCTGGTATATCTCTACGTTTTGAGGTCTCCTGAGTCCATTTTTACAATTTTTACAGTGTTATATGTATGATATGAGTATGTATATGCATGCGAGTGAACACGATAACGATTTTTGTCAAAATTTCATTAAACAAATTTTATTTTACACTTAACATAAATCGGACAAGATAGAATTTATATACGATTAGTATATGATTAGTGGTGCATGATTCTTTCTCTGCTCATGAAGTATAAGGATCTTTATTTCAAGGTTTCGCTGATTTGAAAGATTATCCAATTACTTGTGCATTAGACTGCCATTTTGATTGGATTGGAATGGATGCGTTTTACGTCTCACTAGTGCTGTACAATGGGCAATTGGTGACGGTCTGGTACTCACCCCTAGAGGTTGTCCGAAGACATGCCATCGCAATTTTCATCCTCCATGGAGTGGATTGCGATTTTGAAAGAAATACATACAAATATTTAAATTTGGGGACATTTAGTGTTCCCAAGTAGTCAAAGAATTTTTGGGGACAAAAAATAGAAAAGGTCAAAATTCGAGGACAATCTTCGAATTTCGAGGACTTATGGTCACCTTACTCTAGGGGTGTGTCCCAGACCGTCGCCAATTGCTCATCTGCGCAGCACTAGTGCGACGTAAAATCTAACCATCCATCCTGACTAATCAATCTTCGAGAAAACGCTGCCATTTTGGTATAGCGCATATCTCAGTCTCATTTCATCGCCTACCTACCTACTTACCACCACAGACGACGAGTTTTGAGTGTTGCCAGACTTCGGGATTTTTTCCCATTTTGGGGATTTCTGAAGCTTCGGGGGAAATGTTTGGGGACAGAGATTTCGTGGGGAGCAATTTGGGGAAGTGAAAAATTTTGGGGAAAAATATGGGGCATTCTTTAAAATTGGCAATTACTTTTACTTAAAATCCCCACCTCCCCCCCCCACAAAAAAAAAAATAAAATAAAGTTTATCAGATGATAATGCATTGATTCTGGATTATATTTCTGAAATAAGAAAGCAAGATTTACAACCTTTTAATTAAACTTATTCTGCTATTTGCCTTTTGTATTCTCTGATTTCAGGAATTATTTGGTTTACGTGTGCTGTAGTGTAGTAAGCATTCATGAATGCTTGATACCTATTGATTGCTGCTTAAGTTCTTAAATAACCAATGTTAAAGTACGCTGAACCAGTCAAAACTAGGATGCTTGATCTTTGAATTAAATTTGTAGGCATGAAATATTTATTATTTTGATGCTCTTGGGTTTCTTGTTTTTCATGCATTTTATATTGCACAAAACACTTTTTTTATATATGCATATGGGATAAGAGTACAAATGATTAGAGGGGAGGAAACTACACTCAGAAAGTTACACAAATTTAAAATTTTCAAAAAAGTAGTGTGTTGATTTTTTTTTTTTTTTTTTGCGAATGGGGATTTTTTCGAAAAAGTAGAAAAATGTGAGCATTAATTTATAAAATATTAAAATTAAAAAAAAAAAAAAATTACATTTTTAGCATAAATTGAGTTGGGGATTTTTTTGGAAAAAACTCTTGATTTGGGGAAATTTGAAAACGTTTTGGGGAAATTGACTTTCGACCATCTGGCAACAATTTTCATTTTCATTTTTCACAGAGAAGTAAATAGAGAGAAAGAGAAAAACGAGGCGATCATCGCATTATCGCATTGTATTTGGTCAGAAATAGCATAGCGATAGATCTTGTGTTTATATTATTATTATCGGCGCTTTATAAGAGTATGCTTTTAAAACATATATCAGCTCTGGGTAAACAACTGTCAACCAGTTTAAAATTGCATAAATTTAATACATATAATTTCAGGATGGCCAGTACTTCCGCCTATGAATATGAAACTTTGTCTGTCTCTTACGATCAGAATTTCGTCTTACATGTTCAGCTTAATCGTCCCGAGTCTTTAAATGCAATGAATAAAACGTTTTGGCGTGAAATTTTGGATTGTTTCCGTAAAATTAAAGATGATAAAGATTGCCGTGTTGCCATTATATCAGGAGCTGGCAAAATGTTTTCATCTGGCTTAGACTTTACTGATATGTTAGATCTTACGTCCAAGATTATTGGTAAAGAAGACATAGCACGTAAAGCAAAATACTTGCAGTCAATCGTCGAACAGTATCAGATGTCATTTACAGCTATTGAAGATTGTCAGAAGCCAGTTATTGCAGCAGTTCATGGTGGATGTATTGGAGGAGGAGCAAATTTAATTTGTGCTTGTGATGTACGTTATTGTACTCAAGATGCCTATTTCGCTATAAAAGAAATAGACATAGGTTTGGCAGCTGATGTCGGAATACTACAAAGATTGCCGAAAGCCGTTGGAAATGACAGTTTACTCCGGGAATACATTTACAGTTGTGAAAAAATTGATGCAAAAAATGCTAAAGAAATTGGTATTGTAAGCAAAATTTTCGAATCCAAAGATTCAATGATGGATGCAGCTAAACGCCTTGCAAATATCATTGCCTCAAAAAGTCCTGTTGCTGTACAAGGAACTAAAATTGCTCTTAACTATTCTCGAGACCACTCTGTAAAAGAGGGTTTAGAATTTATGACATATTGGAATATGACAATGCTGCAAAGTGAAGATGTTTTAAAAGCTGCAGAAGCTACAATAACTAGATCTAAAGAACCTCCAAAATTTTCTAAATTGTAAATGTTGTATTATATTAATTCACAATTTATTCTTAAAATCTTTGCATTAAATTGTTTTCATACATTTTTATTGTATTATTTTTTATGTTTGCAAATTACTATCTTTTGTTGGCATTTTCTTATAAATTCAAATTATAGTATTGGCTTAATTTAATTGTAATTTTAATTGATATATTTCATTGCTTCCAGTGGAATATAACAGATCTATTTACTTATGTGCTTAGTTCATGACATGTATGTGTCTGTGATAAAAATATATTGAAAAATTCCATTAACAAAATTAATTTTTCTCATGCATTTTTTATATATATATATATATTCATATTAACCACATGGTTATTTGCTACTGTAAATTGAAGTTAAGTGTCCAATGAAATGAATTAGTTTGATCACAATTTTTAGAACTGCCCTTTAATATTTTTACAATCTATGCTTATCATAGCATAACCTGTGTTATTCTTACCCGGATTTGTGTTAATATAAAGTCTTGGCATGTGGTTATTACCAAAGTACCCATTTCTCTTTTTTTTAATTGCAAATGACACATAAAATTAAAATTTGTATATGTTTTTCATATTAGAAATTTTCTTTTCTAATAGGAAATATTCAGTCGGGGAGAAAAACTCAGGGAATTTCAAAATTTATTGCAAAAACAAGGAAAATTCAGGTGATTTCGAAATATTTTGGTAAAGCAATTTAAGTCTTTTTAAATTTTAGTGCTTTATAATGTAGAGGAAAAACTTAATTATACGGCTTTCCCCAACTATAATTAAGGTAATAAAATTAACATAATCTAGATATGTTAAATTGATTTGTAAACATGTTAATCTCTAATGCTCTGTGATTGCATGTCATCTATTTTACTTCTAAAAGAGGTGGAGATTCGGGGGAACTTTTTTCTACTCATTTGAATAGCAACTATTGTTATTACTTCACACTATTGTTATTAATTTCTATTCACATTAATATTTGAATAGTACTTGTGCCAAATGCTATCAATTTATATTCCTGTATAGGGTTTAAGGGAAGGGAATAACTGGAAAATTTTATTTACAATCAATGACCAGTAAAAACTGTTTCATTAGTGACCATTTTTTAAAACTAATGGTCATTTTTTAAATTTTCTGATTTATATGTAGAATATAAAATGTTGGATGTCTCTATTTGAAATCTTTAATACTGGAGGGGGGGGGGGATGCAAATTAATAGCAGCATACTTTGGTTGACATCGTGTTACAAACATTTGCTTTGAACATTTAAGTGATAACCCTTTTTGTGAAAATAAGTGAATCATATGAAGATTACAAAGAACTAAATTAAAAAGGCCACTTGGTCAATTTGTTAAACAGAAAAATATTTTTATGTAGATGTATAAATATATATAAAATAAGTGTAGTTTAATTAATATCTGTTATTAATCATTGTTTATTTATTTATGATCAGTGGTTTCTGATTCTGTTAATTCTTGAAAATACTGTTGCATATATTTTTAAAGGAAAGTGCAATTTTTTAATGGTTTATATGATATTTATAAAATTTTGTTTATCCCATTATATATAAATAATAATTGTATCATATGTATTATGATCATGTATCTTTATAAAAATGAAATTAAATTGATATTTTGCTAAAATTTTTATTCTTTCTAAAGCATGGGGAGAATCTTAATTCCAGTGTTTCCTTGCTCCATTTTTCAAAGATTCGCCAAGATGGTGATATTTTGTATTGCATCCTGATTTGCAACTCATCGCAGCCTATGCAAGGTAGAGTGGTTTTTTGGCAGAAGAAAAAAAAAAAAAAAAAGGTTGAAAATAAACAATTTAATCAGAAACAAAAGTCATCAGAAAACACATATATATATATATAAAGTTATAAATTAAAATAAATTAAACAAATCACAATTAGAACATTTAAATCACTAAATACATGATTGCACAATATAAATGCACAAAATTCAGTATTGCAGCAAACACTCACACATGTATGCAGGGGTGCAGAAAATGTTCAGACCTCTGAAATTTCCCCAGAACACATTCTAAATTTCCCCCAAAATAACGCATCAACCTATTATCTGAAAGTTTTTTTTTGTTTTTTTTTTTTGGGGGGGGGGGGGGAGGGAATCTATCTTTAGTCCAAATACTGATGAAGATTTCTTATGCTACTATATTACTTTTTTTTTTTCCTTAACTACATCGAAATTTAATGTTGCTATTAATGTTCACCAGAGGAAAAATTGAAAAGTTTAAGGTTATTAGATTTATTAACTAACATAATTTTTAAGGCTTTAATTCTTATATAATAGTACATAATTATACATAAATTAATGTTGCTTTGTTTTATTGCACTTTGCTGCTGTCTATGAAAATTTAAAATACCTTTTTATTACAGAATTACGAAAAAAAAAAAAATATTTTCTCTAGTTTAAATGAATCACGAAATATTTATCATCAAACTTCAAATACTTAATACTTTTTTTTTTTTTTTTAAGGGGGGGGGGGTGTAATGGGTATTTAATGGGAATATACTTGTAACAGAAGAATACAGCTGTTAATTTGTAGTTTAATATTAGAAAGTTTGTTTTTTCAGTATTTTTTTTTTTTTTTTTTTTTCCGTTTTCATTTCATTTTTATTTTATTCTGAGATAATAAATATTCAAAATTTCCCCAGACAGCCAGAATTTCCCCCGAACAGTGTTCGCACGTTCGGACATATTCTGCACCCCTGCATGTATGTACACTTACGTTTTTACAGGGTGATGCCAAATACTTTCATTTTTCTTCAATTTTTTTACTGGTCCCCTTTTCAGTTTTGGGGCAAAACTGATATTGAAATATATGAGGTATGACATGTTCTTTATACTTCTGAAGTTTCAAGATGGTTTGTCTTGTACTTTTTGAGATATTTAAAAAAACATGTGAAATCAAAAGTGTCTGGACATTTATTTAAAGGTAGTATATATAAAACATTACAGTTGGACATACACAAAAGTTTAACATAGTTCCTCTGAATAAAAATTTTACATATGGAATTGGTTGTAAATTTAATCAACAGATGCTAAGATATAGCCTTGTCGAATGTCAATAAAAGTGAGTAAAAGCAGCATCTCCTGTTAGCTGATATACACCCAAACTAAATCAGCATTCATTTTCTTAGTCACTATCTCACATATAAAATTTACTGCATCTACATGCCATAGAAGTTGAGATTTAGTCTTTCTTTTCACAGGGCAAATTGCAATACAACAGCCTTATCAGCTTATTTGTACCCAAATTGAATTAGCATAGTATTTCAAAATGGTCCTCTCATAACCAAATTTTGTGCAATTATATACAATAAAATTTGAGATGCAGCTCTCCCATTCACAGAAAAAAATTGCAGCTCAGAAGCACCACCTATTGGCTAATATGCACCTAAATTGAATCCACATAGTTTTTTTATAATGGCCTTCTCATATACCTAGTTGTTTCTAATTATATACAATAGAGTCTGTGATATAGCCTTCCTGCTCATGGGGAAAATTGTAGGATAGCAGCACCACCTATCAGCTGATATGCTCGTAAACTGAATCAGCTTGAATCATAATGGCCCTCTCACATAGTAAAGTTTGTTCGATTATGCACAATAGAATCTGTGATATAGCCTTCACTTAAATGGGATAAATCACAGTTGAGCAGCACCAACTGCTGAATGATTTGCATCAAAAGATGATATATACTAATTTATGTCATGGTGTAACTACATATAAATTTATATGTAATTCTGTGCAGTAGTTCTTGAGATACAGTTGGAACACCCATTTTTTCACACACAAGACAATTTCAAAAAATCTGGACCTCTTATAATGTGTAAAATCATTGAAATATATTTTTTTTCTTTTTTTTTACAAATCCAATCCTTTCTGCAATTGAATATAGCAGAAAGTAAAAATTGAAATGCTCTAAATTTGTAAAAGGAAAAGAATTGCTTGCTAGAAGGAGAAAACATTGTAAATTTTCTTCCAATAGATTTTAGGAATATGCCTTGTGCAGAGAGGAGGGGGTAGTTGGCTTCACTTATTGTCGCCAGAAGCCCAGGTCAATGTCATTCTTAAAAATTTTGTTTACTTATAACTCATTAAGTAATGCATATTTTTAAATTCTGTTTTCACATTCAGAAAATTCTCTACTGTTAAATTGATGGACGTATTTTAAAAATGATTTTTTTTTTTTTTTTTTTTTTTTTTTTTAACATTTTATTTTGAAACTGCAAAATGAAAAATTTCCCATATTGAAAATTAGTATTTTACAGCTTCAAAATAAAATATTAAAAAAAAATCCGTTTTTAAAAATGGAATTCAAATATAAAAATAGATATAAATTCAGATTTAAAAAAGGGTCTGTGAATTTAACAGTTGGGAATTTTTTGAATGCGAAAATAAAATTTAAAAATATGCATTAGTTAACGAGTTGCAGTATAAAGCCGAAAATCTGGGCAATTTCGGCGGCGTTAATCATCATCATCAACAGCACTTTTTTTTTTTTTTTTTTTTTATATATCTAAATAAACAACCAAAAAATGTAATTTATTTTGGTATGTTTTTCTTATTTATTTTATTTTATTGTAACTTGTACTGATTTTTGTATGCAAATATTTCAGTAAATCTGTTTTGTTTTTCAAGTTTAATTTTTAATTTAATTTTTTTATTGTTAAAGTTAAAAAAAAAAAAAAATTACAGAATATATTTAAAAATCATAATGTATATATATATTTTTTTTTTAATTGAATTTGCATATTATCCAAGTACTTAAACCAAAATATTGTAATTTTTAGACATGACCAAAAATCCGGAATCGCCGCGGTCCCGACGATTCCGGATTTTCGGGCTTTGTACTGTATAAGTAAACAAAATTTCTCATAGAACACTGGCTTGGGCTTTTGGCAATGGTAAGTGAAGCAGGTCGTAAAGTGGAAGTATAAGTCCTATAGGAAACCAAATACCATGAAAATTCAGAAAGAAATAAGCACTAAAGTTTTTTGTTTATAATGTATTAGACAAATGTTACCAGACTTTTCTTAAAATAAAAAAAGACAGAGGAAATACTGTAGAAAGATATTGTCAATAAAATGAATTGAATTTCAATTGCTCTCAAAATGGTAAGGGGTTTCATCCAAATTAGTTACCCATCAAACTATAGAGATGAAAAATTTAAGCAACAGTGAAAATTTTCAAATTTTTTTTTTATGCTTATACATTTTGAGGTGTGAGGAATCTGAAAATCACAAAATCAGTTTGGTGTCCAATTGTAGGGTGTTGATTTAGTCTATGTACATGATATTTCAAGAACAAATGATAGTGGAGTAGAGATGGGCGTTATTTCACGTAACGTAATAAGTAATATTATTATTGCATTGTTACCTAATATTACTAAAAATATTCTATTAAAAAAATAATATTTTCAACTTTATCTCTGCATGCGAAATAGACGAGGAATTTCTCGCGACAAAACTGACATGATACACTATCATGCAAGTAAAAATCTTGAATTATTTCTTTTATATAATGAATTTACAAAATGCAAAAACAATATTATAAACGCGACTGCTACCGAAATCCAAATCATATGAAAACTAATAGTCCAAATTGCGCCATACGGTAACAAAAAAGTACCGAGTAATGAATAAAACACCCATCTTTTCGCATCTAACTATCCCTGCACCCCGCATGTTAGATACAGCATCATACATAAACGGGTAACGAAGAAGTAATGAGTCAAAGACTCGCATCAGACTTCCCGCACAAATGTTCTAACTTTGATCTACGGCATGTGGATGATAAGACCCATTCAATGCAGGATACAGTAATGGAATACGCAAGTAACGAGAAAAATTCCAGAATACCAATTCGTTACTTTGCGTCTGAAAGAATACCTGAATCTCACAAGGAAACATTCAAAAGGTGTCGTCTTAAAAAAATATTGAAAAAAATGTATGTGATTCTACTCTTCCTAAAACACCAGAAAATGAAAAAAGTATCGGCTGAAATAAATTACAGCGACCACAAAAAATTATCAAAATTAAGCATTTTTGGCGATAAGTTTGCTAGTGCCGAGATTGCCGTGTACGAACAGAACTGTGTTTTGCTTCTTCGCCAAGTACTCAAAATCAATCGCCTAACAGTGTGAAATCGCCAAATATGCTTAATTTTGATAATTTTTTGTGGTTGCTGTAATTCATTTCAGCCGATAATTTTTTTCACTTTCTGGAGTTTTATGAAGAGTAGAATTACATATATTTTTTGAAGACAACACCTTTTGAATGTTTCCTTGTCAGTGAGGAATACATACAGTTTGATACAGCTCTGTTACTCAATGATATTCTCAGTCAGTAATCTCTTTCAATGTTCATAAAATTATCGTCAAAAAAATAATACAGCTGAGCTCTCGAATATTTTCTAGAATGTATTACGGAATATTCCTTATGAAATATATTAAAATAATTTTAATAAGCAAGATAATTTTAACATCTAGGACAAATAACATCGTGCTAATATTAAACACCCTTGATATTAACTTAGAAATGATTGTTTGGTGTTGATTATTTTCCATTGGATAGTAAAATCATTTGGGTATAGAGTTAGTTATAGGGATTCTCTTGTTTGACAGAAATGCTTGCAAGAGGGGACGAGTGATGTTTCTGTTTACAGATTGGGGTGTTTTTTAACTAGATTTCACTGATGTTTATTTGAAATTCATGATGGCAGACAGGATTCAAATTACATAATAGCATGTGACGCATGCAAATGGGCTTGGAAAGATTTTACTTTTTCATATGTTTTTATGTAACGATAAATTCAATAAGAGGATGCATATTTTTATTTCGCTTTTCATTTTCTTATTTATTTTAATGTTAATTTCTTTATCTGATTTTTTTTTACAGAGACTTTTTTTTATGAGGAGTAAAATGATTCATTATATATGGTTGTATACAAACGTTCAAGATGCGACTGGGAAAATTGCATTATGAGATTTCGCGAACAAAATTTAAATTATATAATAACTGTACAGAATTTTAAAAAAGCATCTTAAAAGATGTCATCCCACTGTGATTAAGAATAATTTGGTTGTCAATTTGGAAGATTTTTTTTTTTAAGCTGGAAATTTAATTTCAAAGTGCCTTAAAACTAAAAATATTAAAAAATTGTTATTTTTGAACAGCGATTGCTTTTTAATCAAATAAAATTATTTTACTTTTCATGTACTAAATATTCAATTCTATATAAAATGTATATATATGTTTTTATCATTAAACTAGCAGGCTTTGCCCGCTTCGCTGGTCACTATATTTAAAGGAAACTCTTTTCTATATAGTTTTATGAAAAAAAGAGAAAATAATAATACTGAAATCGCTCAAAAGTTCGCTTTGGGTTCCCGCTACCTACGGCAGCGCCTTGTTCGTCCTCGCATTCTGCGATACCTGTCCCTATTGCCTGCGATAATGACTTACCCGTGGGCTTCCATTTAGGTGCTTATCATATATGACAATTTCGATACGGACAGTATCGAAAATTTTGAAGTAGCCCTTTATATTTGAATCCTAGTTATATATGAGCAACATTATACGTGATGTACATAATATTTGCTTTCAAGTTAGTCTCTATATTTCTTTGATTTAATCGATCAACCATAGAATGACAGCAATTTCAAGCCAAATATAATATTACAATATGCTATGATCGGCTACTTCTATCGCATGAGACAATTATTATTATTTTGTGGTTATATATACTTCATGCTTAGTTAATACTTGTTGGTATATAGAAAAATAAATAGATTAATATGTAAACTTGATCATGGTACAGCCTTAATGCCCTTGGTGACTTTTAAATTTTTGTTGCCGTTTTAGACCAAAATATAATTTATGCGATTATTGTTCCTACGCAAGCGAAGTGTGACGTCATTGACCGTCCGTGGATGCAAGAAATGATTTCCTATGTTAAACGCCCATTGGATTTTTTGTAAAAAAATGATTAAAAATCGAAGAAAATTATTTCCCGATTTTAATCCCCATATTTGGATACATATATGTTTTAGTTATCATGTGCATGTGTTAGATTGAGTTATTTTGCTGTCAAATTGACAAAATTTTAATTTTAAATTTCAAAACTCTGTCGTTCTTGGCGCTTATTGTATTTGGTGATCAAAAATGTAATACGAAAATATACATGCCAGATGTATATTTTCGTAATATGCATTGTACGAAATATTGTTTCATATTATTCATGGAACAACTATAGTATTTCCCCTCAGCTAGATTTGGCGATTTTTCGTTGGCGATTATGGCTAAATCATAAATCTAAAAATCATATAGCATAAATGATAAAATCGTAAGCTAAATTATAAATCATAAATCATAAAATCATAAATCCAAAATAAATAGCATGCAGGATGCCATATTATATCGCAAACAATCCAGAACGACATCGTTATCGTTCAAATAGGCGCCAAAGAAAAATCGCCAAATTCAGCTGAGGGGAAATACTATAGTTGTACCTTATTCATTACTGTCTTAAAATAAGTTGTTAAAATAACTATGATTTTTGAAAGGAATTAAGTTATGTTCGCCAAATAATTTGGCGATATTTTATTTTCCTACCAAGGATGACCGATATCAAATCTATTCCGCTACAACATATTAGTATCTTATATTAGATACTTTATTTAGACATTTGGAAACAAATTTGACTTCAAATTATGATAGAATATTTATCATTTCCCTTTCAATCAGTATATTAGTTGGATATTGTGTAAATAACATCCTTTGAAATGAAATGTTTGTGTTTTCAATCGAATATGGAAGTTTGGCATTTTTTTTTTTTTTTCTAGAGTTTTGAAATTAAAAATTCAAATTTTGTCAATTTTACTACAAAAATAACTTAATCTAATGCATGGACATGATAACTAATACATATCTATACCTAAATATGGGGATTAAAATCGGGAAATAATTTCCCTCGATTTTTAATAGTTTTTTACGAAAAATCCATTGGGCGTTTAAAATAGGAAATATTTTTCTTGCATCCACGAACGGCCAGTGACGTCATCACTTCGCTTGCGTATTTCTTTCTATCTTTTCCTTGGCGAAAAATGTCCGATCTACTTCAGCATCAAAATTATAAAAAATTGTCAAGAATTATTAATAAGAAAATACCTTTAATATATTGCTGAATTAGCGTTTATGCCAAGCGTGTTTCATCCGCCATACTACAAAAAAAAAAAAAAAAAATCTGAAGTTCACGTATATAAAAAAATGCTGTGAAATAAAATTCAGAAGAAATATGTTAGATTTGTAATATTACTGTTTTATTTTAAAATTATAAAGTGTCATTTTCTCATCGACCAATTTAACATTTAGTAATTTCTTATTTTTCGCGTGAAAGCATATTTCATTTTATGCTGAAAACAATAAATAAATACATCTCGTAAACTTTTTTGGCAACAATTAAAAATTTAAATGGCTTATATTAAGTCAATATAAGTCAATAAGTTTATTATTTTCATATTTTAATTAATTTTAAAAATTTTTTAAATTTTTTTTTTTTCCTAAACCATCCCTGACCTATAAGGAAAAAAACAAAAAAAGAATGATCGAAATTGGTCAAGCCGTTTACGATTTTATAAATAACATACAGACAAACATTCATTTTTATATATATAGATTATGTTTTAAATGAGCTAGTTAAGTTTTCTTTTTCTAAACAATGCACTTATTAATAAGATAAATTAATCTTATCTTTCGTTGAATAATATTTTTCTAAAACTCAATTATAACGTAATTGTTATGAAATAATTATTGCAGCACAGTTCTAATGTTATTTTTATTTATTTTATTTTCATGTAATACATTATTTGGCAGTTTAGGATTTGGAATGTTGTAATCTTCTTTAATATAACGTTTTTTTAAACAACTGAATAACATTTTTTGAATAATATAGTTTATATGTTGATATTCTTTGTTACAGAAAACGGATGTATGTTATTCAATATTATTTGCAATGTTCCGTTTTTGCATGTTCGTACTTCAGGGTGAATGTTTCATGGACTATATCTTTTACTATTATTTTATTATAGAAATTTTATTTTTAAAATAAAAGAAAATATGATTACATTAAGTGAAAATTACTATTCAAAAGTGTTGTTATTTAAAAACATAAATTATATGCACTATGTACGACACATCTATATAATGCATTTCTTGAAGTCCCATTTCAATTAAGTAGTAATACAGGGGTACAAGAGTTTCCGTCTCAGAACAGAAAACTAACACCAGCATATTTTTATCAACAAGTTATATCATATTTGAGCTTTAACCCTTTATCTACTGCATTATGATGTACTGCAATTTTTTTCGTGCAATATTTTTTTTTTTGAGTCACTACATCAAAAATTAAGGGATATACATAAATAAAATACTCATCTTTGGGAAATTTAATCCGTTAGAGCTAATTAATTAAATTGGTACTTTAAAGTACCGTCAGTACACGGAGGGCTAAAAGAGTCTCATAATACAAAAAGACCGTATAACTTTTTTTAACGCAGTTTTAACTCTTAAAAATGTTAATAACGAGCGAACACTAATATGTTACAGCACAAAAAAGTTATTTTTGAAAATTATAATTATTTTAAAATTTACTTACTTTTTTTACACATAAAAACAGATTTTACACAAACTTAAATTTGATGATATTCAAAGAAACAATTTTTCTTTTCATTAATACGCAAAAATACATTACACGTTGCGAGTTTTGAGTGAGATTTCGATTGAATGTTTTTAAAGCACAAAATTCACAAAAACCCCGATTCGAAACAAAAGTTGGCCAATGGCATCCACGATTTTCTTAGCGGATATCTTTACAAACAGATATGTTCCCTTTCCTCCTCTTATATGCACAGAAAACTTGCTCATTGCCATTAGATTTGGGTCTTCCTTTTCGTTTAGGTTTTGATTTTGTAAGCAGTCCTTTGGTTGTGCAAAGCCTATATTCCAATGAAGATATGTTTTCTTGCTACTCTTTATATGCTATATATGCAGCTAAATGTTCAAATGTGGTATCCACAAACTCAGATTTTTATGGGTAAAATGGGAACTTCGGTCTGGACATCTCTTTTTATTTTTTTCCCATTGCCTATTCACTCTTGATTCAGTGCATCCTGGGGTAGGAAGTACTGTATTTTCTGAACATGAACTACTGCACCGTGGGTCTTGTTCAGTCTCTTGATCGTCTTCTTCAGAGTCTGACGGAAATTCTAGCAGATTATTTGCTGGGACTTCTTCATCTGTTAGTGCACAAATGCTTTCAGATAGTAGGCTCTGTAATAAATACAAAGCCTCTTGAAGTCTGAGTTTCATTTTTCCAGACATTATAAGAAGAGGAAAAAAATAATAGCATCTTGAAAACCTTCTATTACTGTTAAATCTCAGTTACACACAAAGAAATTAAAATGTTGTTATTTTTTTAATAAAGAATAGATATTTCAATTAATTGTGTGGCAAAAAAAAAAGCAAGCTCAGATTCAAATTTTAGAACTTTTCGAAAAAGTAAAAAAAAAAAAAAAAAAAAAAAAAAAAAAAGTAAAAAGCGAAATAAATAAGTTAAACTAAAAAGAAATTCTAAAAAAGCATAACTCTATTTCAGTTTAGTAATGACCCTACAAAGCAATGAAATAGAATAACAAACTACATGGTCGTAAAGTAAACACAAAGTTGTGCTTTCTCTAACATCCAGTGTACTGACGGTACTTATAAGTACCACAAAGTTAATCAACTGTAAAACCAATTATATACACTATTCACTTAAAATAAATAGTCAAATCGTTAACTAAGGTCTTACATAACATATAAAAAAATAAGGAACTTAACTTTTGACATTAACTACTTTTGCGGAACAAAAATGACAACCTTGGCAATCCGATCAGAATGGCAGCTGAAAACGCAACACCAGTTTTAAAACTATTCGCCTTCCCAGCTAAAATACTCATCATAGAACCCGTGCTGCCATGTATCCTGGAAGAACGGAATTCAAAGAGTGTTCATGCTAAATACCATTGGAATATTCGTAAAAATGGTTATTCTATGTAATTTTGAAGTGGATGGTACTTATAAGTACCGTCAGTAGATAAAGGGTTAATTTATTGCGATTGATCATAATAGAAATTATTGATAACGAGTGCTGATGAGAGTATTTTATTTTGATACTGAAACTCTTGCACCCCTGTAGAAACAGATTACAAAAATAATAGGATATTGGAATATATTACCATAGGCAGTACAAAATGAAGTAACCTATTACTGAAATGTAACTGTTTATCCCATCCCTATAAGCGGAGACGTTAGGCCTGTTGCCTGTTTTAAAGTATCATTTATGACATTGGCAAGAACCCTATTTGTTTTTAATATTCTAATCT
This sequence comes from Salticus scenicus, assembly GCA_963930645.1. Lineage (NCBI taxonomy): Eukaryota > Metazoa > Arthropoda > Arachnida > Araneae > Salticidae > Salticus > Salticus scenicus. The sequence goes on along the minus strand of OZ005655.1, from coordinate 262,148,360 downwards.
GGAAATTTCATAAGTTATTTGAAATTTATGATTTTCTTAACATTGAAGAATAAGGGAACTTTTCACATAAGCGTGTATTAATAAGGATTATTTCCATTGTAAAGGTATTGTACCAGTTTTAAAAAAATCATTTATGATTCTGGCATAAACATCATTGACTATGGACATTCTACTTTAAAAATGTTGTAAGTTATTCAAAATTTATGTTTTTCTTATCATGGGACAATAAGGCAAAATTTTGCATTAACTTGTATTACAAGGATTATTTTTATTCTAAAAATGTTGGATAAGTTTTAAGATATCATTCATGATATTGGCAAAATATCAACAACTATGAGACAATTTCTTAAAAATAAAAGTACTAATCTTACAGAAAATTTACATACTTCTTCAAATTAAAATTGACTAGTACTTAAACAAAGAATTTTTCTTTTTTTCAATTACAATTAATTTTACAAGCCTATACGTGGGATAAAATGTACCAAAAATTGTACTGTTTTTGAATACAACTCTGCCAAAAATTCAAAATTCATATTTTTTTTTATTCCTTCGTTCAAGAACAAGTCAATTCTATTTTGAAGAAATGCGAAAAAGTTAAATAAGATCGGTTTTTGAGAAATTGTGTCCTCTGCTTTTTTGAAGGCTCCCCAGAAGCTATTTTTGATGAAAATTTTATAAAACACTGTTAATTTATTTCTTAATTATTCTGAATAATAACAATTCAATGATAATTAAAAATAGCCAGTTATGTAAGAATTTTTTCAAATAGTTAAAAAAATTGAGATTTGGCTGAATAGTTTCTGATTCGACCAAACCGAATATTTGGTACTATGACCAAATAGGCTGAATACCAAATATTTGGTGCATCCTTATTCTAAAGGCAAAAGTGTTCGAGATCATTCATGCTTCAAGCTAAAGCATATGACTAATGATGCTTACATGATATTTCTATACTCATTTGCACAACAATACAGGGTGACAAGAAATAACTTGGACGAAGTTTCAAATGAAATATCTGTAACTACCACTAAAGTTATAAATTTGTTTCATTAAGTATTGATCCTAGAAAGCGACTAAACAGGCGTAAGTAAGTTAGTTGTGATAACCATTATGGTTAACAAACAATGTGCCATACTTGAATTACATAAGCAAGGAAAGAAACAATGTGAAATTGTTCAACTATTGAAAGTGCCTAAGCAGACGGTTTGATACACAATCAAAAGGTTTAAAGAACTCGGACATGATGGTGACAGGCCAGGAAGAGGAAGAAAGCGCACAGTTAACACAGCAAGAAACCAGAAAGTTATCAAAAACAGAGTTCAACGAAATCTTAGGATTTCAATGAGAAAAGTTGTTAGAGAGATGAAGATCAACAGAGAAACTGCACGTTTGATGGCAAGAGTTGAGCTTGGTCTTTGCCCTTACAAAATGAAAGAGGATCAAAAGCTAACAGTAGAGAACAAATGCACAAGACTTCAAATGTGTAAAAAACTGTTAAAGTGGGTCGCCAGATGAGAAACTGTTCTCAATTGAACAAGATCACAATAGCCATAATGATAGAATTTGGTCAGCAGAAGCACCTGGACCTTCTTGCATTGTTGAATGGCGTCAACGACCCCAATCTGTAATGGTTTGGGGTAGGATATGTGCGAGTGGGAAACCACCACTTGTTTTTGGTTGATCAAGGGATAAAGATTAATCAACAAACATATCACAAACTCATTTTGGAAGATGTCTTACCTTGGTCGCAAAAGTTCTTTGTAAACAAAAGATGGACCTTCCAACAGGATTCCGCACCTGCACACAGAGCTAAAGGCACTCAAGATTGGTGCAAGACAAATTTTCCTGACTTCATAGGAGCTGAAGAATGGCCACCGTATTCCCCAGATTTGAACCCAATGGATTATTCTGTTTGGTCCATATTGGAGACAAGGGTGTGTGCTAAACCTCATAAAACTTTGGCATCCCTAAAGAAATCCTTTTGCAAGGAATGGGATAAAATATCAGAAAGTGAGTTGTGGCTCATAGCCGAAAATTTTGTGACACGTTTAAAGCTCTGTATTAAGGCTAAAGTTAGCCACTTTGAAAATTTGTAAATATATTAGACAAAATAATGTATTTATATTTATTTTGAAGTTTGGTCGTAATATTTTCATTAGCATTAAAGCTATCATGTGTGTCCAAGTTATTTCTTGTCACCCTGTGGTACTTATAGTCATGGAGATATAAAAGTTTCTTAAAAAAAAAAATCATGCCATGAAAATTCAAAAAGATATGATTGATAGAAGTTCAGTTGTTTTCAAAATGAAGTAAAACAAAAAGGGGTTTTATACAAACTTTTATTTTGAATCAAATGACGACAATATAGTGGCACACTGATTCAAAATAAAATTTGGATAAAATCCTTTAATGACTTATTCCTTTTTGAGAGCAACTGAAATTCAACTTATTCTATTGATGGCATCTTTTTTAATTTTAATTTTTTTTTTTTTTTAAATACAAGTAGCTTTGTACGTTTGACTAAAAAACTATGCAAAAGAAATTTTGTTTTTGCATGCACAATTAAACATTATTTAGTAAAAATGCTTATATTTCATTAAATATTTAATAATATATTCTGATTGCATTATGTCACATTTTCTAAAAATGACAAATTAATTTGATAATCTTAAGTATAATAAACAAAAAATTTTCAGTTTTGTTAAGGAAGCCTTTATATCTCTATGAGTATACATAATATTCTAAACAAATGAATATTATAGATAATTACAAAAAGAATCATAATTATATGCTATAGCTATAATACAGTTCAAGCATTACTATTTTTTTCACGATGACATCAAACCTTTTTTTCTTTAATTTGTTGCTGGTTTCCTTTTTGCCTTCAGGACAAAACTTACACAGAAATATATGAGGTATAACATGTTTTATACATCCCTGAAGTTTCAGGATAATTTGCCAAGTATTTTTCTAGTTTCTAGTTATTTGACGAAATGCTCAAAGTTAAAACTGTCTGGTCATTTATAGGAAGGTACTTTTTATAAAGCTGTTTAGTGAATAGTTTTAGTGAGCTAAGTATGTGAATAATCAGTCAGAAAATGACACAAACAATTTTTATATAAAAATATGAATATTTATTTTTGAACATCATTTGCTTAATTTAAAAGATAAGGAAGTGCAGAATAACAAAGAACATAACATTTTATATATTTTAGAGAATTTTTTTAAAATAGGTTTTCTGTATAGTTGCACAGTTTTAAAATAAAAATTACATAAACTAATTAATCGTTAACGCAAAAACAAGATTACATAATTTTTTTTTAAAAATATATAATACAAAAATCATTTTAAATAGTATAGATTTATTATTTTTTTTCCTCCTAAAAGTAAAAATAAAAAATAAATAAATTTTACCTGGACAGAGAACATATTTCTTGTACTCATTACAATATTGCAATATGAATTTGAAGATACTATATGTCAAAATATTTTACATTAAATATTTTTATAGTTAAAATAATTATTTCCAAAATTACAGCAAATATGTGTAAATATGGAATTTATTTTGGATTGAATAGAATGAAAAAAAAAAAAAAAAAGTTATATAGGAAAAGACTATTTTACATTCATCACAATCATACACACACATGAGCTATTACATTTGTATACTAATGAATAAAACCTTTCATGCAGCCTTTCCCTATTTCAATAACTTATGTGCTTTCATAAAAAATCTTTATCTTATTCTCTATTTTTCCCCCCTCATATTTTCTTTCCTATTTAAATTTTATTTTGAATTAAACTAAGTAATTCATATATGCTTTATTTAATCAATGTTTTATTAGTTTTAGTTCAAAGTTTAAAGAAACGTTAAATAAATACTGCTTGATGACTATTTACTTGGTATTTTTTTTCCATTCAGAGATGAAAAATTGCAAACAAAGTACTAAAATGACAACCTTTTTTCTGATTAAACTAAGATTTATATTTGGTCTTATTACACTGTTATCATAACTGATCTATTATATATACTACCGTTTTCTTTTTAAAAGTAAATTACTATTTATTTTATTTATTGTCAAATAAAACCATATAAAATACCATTTTTTTTAAATGCTCAGGAAGACCAAATTTAGGCATAGATGTGTTGCCATGGAGCAAGAAAAAACTCATTTTATGGCATCTCAGCTGAGATGATTGATGAGGGTAGAGTGATAACCTTGTATTGAACAATAAATAGAGAGGGTAAAATTGCTATAATTTTTATATATATATATATATATATTATTATTTTGAATTAAACTTTTAAGGGGATTTTTATCATCATAATTTTACAGCTATTAACTAAAAATATTCGAATATAAAAAAGTTTAAATTATTCTTTAGGAATTATTTTATAATTAACTTTAGTAGTATTTTACCTTTATACCTTGATGAATATTTTGCCTCGTATATAAAATTATTATTATTATTATTATTTAACGAAGCAAAGATTCAGAAAACCCTCACATATGAATACCTTTTTCTAATATTTATTTTTTATTTGGTATTTTCATTTGGACAGCAACTTTAAAAAAAAAATATTTTCTAACACTGAAGGTGTCAGTTAAATATTTCATGAACAAGTTTGCAATTATTATTATTATTATTATTTACATAAAATTCATAATTCAATGATTTTTTAAATAAATAATTTAATTATCATCAATATTTACTTTTTAAAAAGAACAGATTTTACTTTAGACAGTGAACTAAAATGTAAAAGCTCATTTTTTATTTAAAAAGCAAGTGAAAGAAAGTGGAAATATGATACATATTTAATAAAACAATGTAATTTTCCATTCACAGGATTTCATAGAACAGAATATTTATTTTCTAAATTGATCAACAATTATACCAATTTTCTTTTTATAATCGTCCAATACTTTTTGATGAGAAAGTACTGAAGCAAAGCTCCAGTTATTTTTGTAAATCTGAGATGTTGAAATGTTTTCAAGGCTTATTTTCGATACTTCTTATATGTTAAAAGTGTTAATTGATTAGAGGTTCTTTAAAAAAGAGAAATAAACAAAATCTCAAGGCTTAAAAAACTTAATTGTTTTTAGCAGATCATATAATAACTTATTTTATAAACTTACATCCAACTTACAGTGGAATATTTTGGTTTATACTAATGAATTGTTACAATGCCTTTTAGCAATAAGAATATCTTTGTGCTAATAAATATGTTTAAAAATTATTGAGAACTGAATAGTTTACTAACAAGGATTAACATGTTATTTTTTGAGCCCTGAAAACATTTAAATTTTTTTCTTCTTTTCTTTTAAGATAGTGTAAATCATGCATAGTTATATAGTGATAAAACATATAATGTGAAATCAATTTAATGATTCTCAAATACTATATCTACTTCTTATTCACATTTTGTCTAACTATCAAATATCAGAAAAAGCACAATGTATATATAAATATTTTTTTTTCATTATTCAAATCATAGATTCAGATGGGACAAAATAAAAACATATAAAAAATAGGAAACATTTTTAAACATCACTTCAAAAATATATTGCCCAACAAATTTAATTTTTGTTTGTAAACATAAACCCTAATCTATATTTTCTACATAGAGTGGGCAGATACAAGAATTTTAGGAGCAAAATCAAATAAATTAATTAATTATAAATCATCTGAAAATAAGTATGCATAATTATACATTTCAAGCATTATATAATCTTGAGATATCAGTAAATACTCAGGAAATTCTTAGCTTTTAACCATACATTTTTACTTAAAATTTATAATATGAAATCAAACATTTGTTAACTGATAACTACTACTAATTTTTAAAGCAGATGCTGTAAATTAGAGTTTTTTTTTTTTTTTTTTTTTTTTTTTTTACATAAATAAATACATTAGTTATTTCTTGGTTAAAAATTTTAAAGCTGAAAAATCAATTTTTCTACAAAACAAATTCTCATTTCTGCTTTTTGAAAAACAAGGAACAAATTCCAAGGGATAATTAAAAAACTTTTCTATTAAATATAATTCTAAGTTTAGGAAAGTTTTATTATAGGGCTGTACAGTGAATTTCTATTATACATTCTTGATCTGGCCACTCTAGATATAAAAGAAATATACAATTTTTTAATAACAAAATGCTTCAAAATTAATGATATCCAACAGTAAATCTTGTCACAAATTATTTTAGAAGTATGCTTTATCAAAGTATAACACAGTATATTTTAATAATTTGAATCAATCAAAGCAAAGCTTGACAACTGATAAACAGACACATTTTAAGCGTAATTTTCAAATATATTAAAACCAAAGCATATTTTTGGTCGTGCAGTTTAATATAATATATATGCATACCTCTCAAACTTATCACAAAAATTTACATGTTGAATTTGAAGCACATTTGTGCATTTTATTTATAATTCCAGTGTCAGTGTGACATATTTTTACTTTGGAGTTCGATATAGTTTATAGGGAAAGTAATGGCCATATCACATGGGAGCATACATACTCAACATGTTCACTATGCTGAACAAACGAGAAACCGGTCAGCTGTCTGTAGGGTTCCCCCAAATTGATAGCTTGATGTTTTCCCTTCTCTAAAGGTATTCCAGGAAAAAATCCTGTTTATTCCTCCTATTGGTCAATTTTGATCAGCACGCTCAACATACTCAGCTTTTTCTAAACGGTCTCGTAAAAGTTGATCATCCGAAAACTTGCTGTCCTTGAACAAAATCAGGCTGAGTATGTTGGGTATAATGCTATGTTTAGTAAAATGCTGAACGAAAGTCTCTCGTGTGATATGGCCATTAGAGCACATAAGTGCATAAAATTTTAAAGTGTACAAAAACAGCAAGAAGACCACAGAGATTTTCATGGCTTTCTAAGTCTTCACAACTGACACAGAAAACCTTAATGTAAAATTTTTCTTTTCCACCAAATAAGTCATCTATTCAGATCATCTATAGTAAAGTATGGGCATAAAGAAGGTATATAAAACTTTATACTTTGTAAGAAAAACTAACTGTGCATATGTATTCTATCTGAGGTGAATGACACATTTCAAATGTGACATCTCTGGAAGCCCTTTTGGAATACATATACATGGAAGAAAAAGGAGTTGTGAATGTTTATATACGAAACAAAATATACGGAAATAAAATGGAAAATTTAATTTAGATATATTACAATATGGAATAAGTAGAAAAAATGCATTTTAGTTAACAATTTTTAAATATATTAGGTAATATTTCAGAATGATCTAATAACACTTTAACTGTTGATTTATCATGAGATAAGTAACTCCATGTTTAAGAAATTTTTTCTCATTAGTATAACAATAATATTAAATTATTTAAATTTTGTTTTAAATGAAGACTTTAAAGTACACAAAAAGGGGAAAATCAACAGTCACGTTAAATGAGCATTCAAGTTCAGTACTCAGCATTTATTTTAACCAAACCTGTGCTTGAAAACAATGCCATTCTAGCTTTAGGAGACATAACTTCTTTTGGTTTTTGCAAACTAATATATCCAATACATTACATTTTGGATATCTTTTTTTTCAACTAAAGTACTTACTGTATTTTAATTGTGGGATATAAGTTTCAGTACTATGGGTGTAATTAAATTAAAAAGGAAAAAAAAAAAAAAAACTTTTAAGATTAAAGTAAGAAAATAAGATATTATATAAGACATGTCTAATGTGGGATAAATTTAAATAGACCTGGAGTAAAATTCTTCAAATAAGTCAGTTTTTATAAAACCAATAGAAACATTTTAAGCTAATATAATTTAACATAAATCCAGTCATGGCATTGTCTGCAACAGACTTGCAGATTTTTCATGTCAAACAGAAGTACATGAAACTGCCTGAAAAATGTTATTTCTCAAATATATTACCATAAGAATATTTTAAGATGGGCGTTTTCAGTAATATTTGTTTCTCTAAATTTTTTACTGGGGATGCTTTTATGAACATAAAAATAAAACATATCACTATTATACATTTTAAATTTGTTTCAAATTTAGTTTCTATGCGCCCCAATAAATTTTTTTTTTTTTTTTTTGGGGGGGGGGGGGGGGGGGGAACTAATCAAAAATTTTAAATTGGGCATCAAAATGCATCTCGGGAATCAAAAGAAATTTCCATGATACATTTTCTGGCTCTTTGATGACCAGAATACAGCTAATATTTAACACACAAATATTTAGATAATTTATAATATTTTCTTTATCAATATAGATAAGCATTTAAAATATGAATTACATATTAAACACTACATCTTTAGACTAATTTTTAATTTAAATGGCATTTGAACATGTTCATTTTTTCCAGATTCTCCCTCTACATAAATCTCCCTGACTATTCCAAGATACTTCCTTCTTTGGTATGCAAATTTTATAAATTGAAAAACATCATTTTTCCAGTCAAAGACTTCTCAATACTTTTAAAGATTCACGAAAAAAATCACTGACTTTTACAAATTTCAATTAAAAATCTTTCAGATGCTTCCAGATATAAAGATGATATAAAATTCAATATTTTCTTAAGTTGCCAGCTACCTTACTATCCCCACCTCCAGAAAGGGACATTATAAAATAAAGTAATAAAGAGTCAGTATTTCTATTTTTTTTTTTTTTTTTTTTTTTTTTATACAGAATGCCACTGTTGCTTTTAAAGAATAAATATTAGTTTTTTCTGCATAAGCAACACATATACATAATAACAGTAGAGCTTGAGAATGTTGAAACTTTTCAAATCTATATAACGGCATACATAAACACTGAGATATTATGATATATTGATTTAAGACTGATATTACATTTTTTAAACACATGAAACTATATCTGATGTGTTAATGAGAAAATTAAATGAAAACTAGCATAACCAGACATTTCTTAAACTATTCAACCTGAAGTAGTAACTTGAGGGTTACAGTGTTCTATAAACACAAGACTGACCTTGAATGCTCATATATAGAAAATATACAAAACACGTTCACTATAAAAATATCTTTATGCAATGTTAAATCAAATAGAATTTTTCTTAAATAAAATTTGCCAATAAAACTTGTCAAATTGTCTAACATCTTTTATTGGTTAAAAGTTAACTTTTTCTTTAATGTATTTTTTTCTTATCAAAAATATCATTGAAGAATTCTGAATATAACATCAAGACTGTGTTTTAAATTGTTTTCTGTTTAGTTTGTCAAAACTTACTTTTTTCATTTTTTATTTATTTAATTTTTTTCTTTTTAAATATAAACATACCCAACTCCCTTTTCTCTTCTACTGATATGTGTCAAATTCCAAGGAGAAAATTCAAATTGCAGAAACAATTTTTTCAAAGATAACACAAAGTGCTAAAAATAAATACAATTATTTCTATTTAAAGTGATTACTGATATTCAAAGAAAAGTAATCAGATAAATAAAACATAACTAATACAAATTAAATTAAATATGAAGAAGGAATAAGAAAAGTTATACAGAGAATATAAATTACATGGAACCTTCAAGATAATGAAAATTAAAATTTGAAAGGTCTTCTAAAAATTAATAATGAAATTACAGCCCAAACTTGTTGATATCAGGTGATAACATGAAATTAAACTTATTTTGGTAATTTAAAACTTAACATTTTATACAACATGGAAGCAATAACAAATGACTGCTTTATATTTCATAGCAACAATTCTCCTTTATGAATAAAGGTATGACAATATTAGTGTTTATACAATTAATTGTAAATAGAAAAAGTGTACTTTTATAATGCAAAATATATAAAAGTATTATTTTATAACAACATATTATACCAGATTTTGAGCTTAATTTGGCATATTAATAAACTATTAAAATCATAATAAAGCATGGAATTACATCAAGTCAGGGGTGCAGAATGTCAGAACACTAGAACAAGGTACAGGGGGAAATTTTGAAAATTTTCTTTGAACAAACTTTGTAATACTTACAATAGAAACTAACAGCTGTATTTTATTTTTACTCTGTAGTGTATACTTATTCTCTTAAACACTTATTACATAGAAGATATGGCTTTGTATAACAAAATAGATTCTTGTGATATTGAGGGAAATTCAGAATGTGTTTGGGGGAAATTTCATAGGTCTGAACATTTCCTGCACCCCTGCACACTAAAAAATGGAAGATATAAAATGATTGAAACAAACTTGGAAAAAAGAGAGAAAATGCAATAAAAGATAAATTTTAACTATGAAATTAACTATCTTCCATAATGATCAAAGAAAATTATGAAAAAAAAAAAAAAAAATCATGGATCCAAAGAAGATATTTAGCCTAGAAAGATATAACACAAAGAGAACTGAAAATTATTCATATCAATGTAGAATTAATAAATCGTTCAAAAATTTTAAAAACTATTTCAAAAGTACATTTAAATATCAAATAATTTTCTCAATATCTGGTACATTTAAAAAATCAAGCAAAAGCTAAATTAATAATTAAAAAAAAAAGGATAATGTTACTTTACATACATTCACATATACGGACATACATCAACTAATTACTGTTATGCTGCATTGGTACTAATAACAACAGCATTTACAGCAGCATAAAGTTTAATATATTTTTCCAGTGTAGATGAATATGGCACTACAAATGTCACCGGTCATTGCACATCTACATAACAACATAAATATGAAAAGCATAAATATCAAAAGTAAAATTCAATTCAGCACCTAAAGAATAACACAGTACATTAAAATAAGTTTATTTTTTAAAAATTCCATATAATAATAAAATGATAACGAGCAATCTAATATTAAATTTGCCATAAAAATAACATTTACAATAAATAAAAAATATTTTACAAGAGATTTTTGTGGGTAATCACAAACACATTAGTATTAAAAAATTATGTACAAGTACATTTTTGTGCATGAAAAATAAAATCTTTTAACTAGAAATTATACTAATTAAATAAAATTAGAGTTGTATACATGATTAAGGGTTCAAAGTCAACTCTTTTTCCTTCCACAAGTTCATCTAAATATTTTTTTAATATATACATCAATTTATTTTTTTTTTCTAGATTTTTCTATTAATGTTTATTTTGTTACTATTTGGTCTTTGCCAGCCTAGCATTCGGTATTTTCAAATGAACCTATTTTCAAATTTTCTATATTCACCAAATCAAAAACAATGGCCAAATGTTGTGGTATACAGTCAATGATGAAAAAACATTATTTAATTTAACTGTGTTCTATAAAAATGATGGAATTTGAGTTACGAAATATAATTTTTTAAAGAAATTAACTTCAGCACAAATTCATCAAAATCGTTGCTGGTTTATTTGTTGAAGGGATAACAACCAATGAAATTTAAACTTGCCACCTGGCCAGAGTGATAACCCTTTTGCCAACAGAAGGGCAAACTGGAAGGAAAGATTATTTCACATAATTTTCTTAGAAATTGAAAGTACAAGCTCAATGCAATGTTCTTATGGTTAATATAATTCCAGAAAATGGAAAGTATAGTTTCTAATAAATAGTGAATAATATGAAACAAATTTGCACAAATAATACACAGTTCTATTTTCACTTATAATGCAGTTCTCAAACCTGTATAAGGTATGCATAATTGATTGTGCTGTACTATTATATTCTTCAGAATTTAAGGATAATAATAATGATGAATTAATTAGTTAGTCCATATATATTAATTTAAACTTAGATTGAAGCTGCAAGAAGTGATAAACATAGTTTTATTTTGGCAGAAGCAGAGTTTTCCCCAGACAGTCTCACGGTGCTGCTGCCCCCTGCTTACCCTATGACTGAAAAAATATCACCCTTTTTGCCCCTCATCCAAAAATATTGCCCCCTCCTTGCCCTTAATCTAAAAAAGTTGCACCTTTCTGCCTTTTACTGAAAATAGCCTTCAAATTGAAAACATGTTATAAATAAATGTATTGCATCATAGCTGCCAAGTGTTCCGATTTTCCCATATTTGTTCCGCAAGTCCGATTTTACCCGAAAAGTTCCGATTTTCCAGATTCATAACATTTAAAAAGAAATAAAATGATCGTTGATCAAACGCCTTGCAGAAGCTTTGCGATTTTCAATCTTTCTCCCTCTGCAACACAAATGCCAATGTTCATTTTAAACTTGCTTTATTAGATTCTAGAATCTATGAAAGAATTATTCAATATTTCTCACTCATGCAATTTTTTCTCCTCCCCCACCTGCTAACAAATGGTGATCAAACATATCACAGAAACCTTGCGAATACTAATTTTTCTCCATCCGCAGTATAAATTCCAATGTTCTTTTTAAACGGTCTTTATTAGATTCTAGAACCTATAAAGAAGTAGAATTGTTCACTATCTCTCACTCATATAACTTTTACCCCTTCCCCTCCCACTATTGATTGACGATCAAACACCCTCAAGAAGCTTTCTTTATCTGAAACATAAATGTCAATGGTGATTTTAAACTTGCTTTATTAGATTCTAAAATCAATAAAGAGGTAGAGTTGTTGAATATCTCTCACTCATGTAATTTTCGTTGTGATATCCCCCCACACCCTGCCCTGTTTAAGGAATGTTTAATAAACAATTTTTATAGTTAAAACTAAAATGAATAATAATTAAAAATTATTTTACTATATTTAATTTAATTAATCTATATGTTGAATCATTTTATGAGTTGACAAACCTATGTATATGCATATATATGTACAAAATATAACGGGTAAATATGGCAAAAAATGTCGTTAATTCATCTCTCGCACAGTGTTCCTATTTTCATTCCTGGTGGGTTGGCAGCTATGATTGCATATAATAATCAACATTCGTTCATGCATCAGTAACAAGCAAAATTAAAGTGTAAAAAAAGTTAAAATTTAAAGATTTTTCTTCTATTTATACCTAAAATCAAAATTTTAAAATAAATGTCTGGATTTTAAATGTTAAATGTGCCCTTAAGAATCCAAAACTGCCCTCATGAATTTAGAAAATGCCCCTTTCTTTATTAGCAGCACCCTGTCCTTTTTTAAACCTGGGGAAAACTCTGTAGAAGGATACTAGAAATATAAAATATGAGAACAACTATTCTTGAAAATAAATAAATAAAATAAAATAAGAATTAATATATATGGGATGAAAGGTAGCAAGTTTTACCCTACCTTTTCATTTAACTAATAAATTTAATTTAGATCTAATATCATCCTACCTATTTAATTGAACCTGTCTTTACTAGTCATGAGAAACCAAATTAAATATAAAACAGTGATAGTTTTAGAAGTCTAAAAAATTGTTTATATTTCCACTCCCCGAAAGAGTGGCAATGTCAAAATTAAACAAATTGCCTTTAATATCGTACTTGTAAACTCAAAAGTTTCCGGTAAGGAAATTAAGCTTTATATGAAAATTTTGAATATAACCTTCAATTTGTTCTATTTTTTGAGCTTTACTTTTTTTTTTGGCCACTCATGGTTACATTTACACCAGTCCAGGTATCTTAACTGCATCACTTATATATTTTTCTTTTGACTTTTGTGTAATTTTCAATAAAACCTAATATCCTGCTCTTTTTTTTTTTTTTTTTTTTAAGATTTTGTAGGAGATGTACTTGTGAACGTGTACAGAAAAAGTTAAAAACATTGTAATGATTTTAGATTTTTTTATAAATCAAAAATCTCCAGATTCTTAATATTTTTCACTATCTGGGTACAGTAGAGTATCTCTTAATACAATATATGTGTATAATAAGTTTGGGGTTACATTTGCTCCAAAACATGGAACCAGGAACAGATAATTTTCATTTTCATTTTTTTTTTTTTTTTTTTTTTTTTTTTTTAAGTGGCACACTGTTAAATTATAAATAGTTCTGATTTTTAAAAAGATAGTTAGTTGTAATTTATGACTAAAAATTTTCAAAAGTGTAAATAAGTATAATAGCAAGTGAGCAAAATGAGATTGAAGTTGGACTATGCCCAAAACATGGTTACATTTAACCCATTTCATCCTATATATATATGTATATGGTGAAACTAGATATAATGCAATTATCCCCCAATGCTTAGAATTAGATCAACAAATACAGGTTAATATATATATATATATATCATGAATGATTACCCATTACAAATAATCTCTTTTCTTCAGTAGATAGTAATATACAACAGAAATTTAATAATACTACATTAAAAAATAAATAAAAAATAATACCGAAATACATAACTGATACTGATCTAATAATTAGTACTGATTTGTATAATCAAGGAACTTTATATCATCTTTAATCGATCAACATAAAATCTTTGAAGTAACAATCACAATTTTTTTTCTTTTTTTCTTTTAAAAACTTTATAGAATTTTCTGTATTAAAAATATTGTAAAATGAAGTTATTTATTATGATCCACTGAAAATATATCTTTTTTTTTTTTTTGTTATTTATACCAACAAATGAAGAAAGATATGCATTGGTTCTTGGAAAAATTATAATAAAATACTCTTTGATAAAAATTAATATTTGAGTGAATGTATGAAAAAAATTACAGGTAAAAATTTTACAAAGTGAGAGTGGCTAACATTTGAACATTTTTATTTTTTCTTACTCTTCCAGGCCAGGTAAATTTTCTTGACTTTTTCAGATTATTTCCTATCATTTCAGGGTGTTTAATTAGTATATGATAGTCAGTTTGATGCTTTTTTGGAAAGGTTTTCAGTTACTTCCTGAAAAAATTTCCTGATCAGTAATACAAAAGATGTGTACTATATACTGTAAAGTAAAATACACAGAGAGAACAAAAATGGCGAGAAAAGAAAAAAAAAAGTTTTTATGCATCTCTAGGGACTTGTAATTATAATCATGTAAACCAGTGGTAGTCAAACTGGTCTGTACCACCCGTTAATGGGCAGGAGAGATGGAGAGGGAGGGGGGGTCAAAGTTGCATGATTATTCATTTATTTGTTTGCATATATATATATATATATATTTCAGGGTATTGTGCAAACTTTCTATCTTTTACAGATTTCAATCAAAATTCCTCGATTTTTTTCCTTGATTTCTAGGTTGTTTGCCATCCTGTTAGTTTAAACAGAATTTAATTTGTGTAATGATACATTTTATAAGCTATTTTTTATTTATTTATTAAACAATATGGACAAATTAAACATAACTGCAAATTCATTAAAATAAAAAATGCAAAATAAGAAACATTTCTACGCTTAAGACTGTCAGAGGTTTAAAAAAAAAAAAAAAAAAAAAAAAGTATCAATATAATAGACAGATCAGTGAATTAATTACTCAAACATAATTTGATATTTATCAAATAATCTTTGAGTAATACAGAATATATGCAGGAGATTCAACAACAGTCTTAAACTGACACACATTCACTCAAATATTATATATCTCTAGAATATAAATGCAACAACATAATTGTGGCAATTAAAATGTAAGAATAAAAATATATAATGAATAAAACAAAATAAAGAAATTTTCATTATACGGAATATTAAAGAAATAGTTATAAATTTACTATTTAGTAATGTTTAGAATAAAACAAGATATATGCAAGTAAAAATATTAAGGTCAAGCCCAGTGGCAGAAAGTTTTGCAGCTGTCTGCAACAGGCATTTAAAATTTCATAATCTGTCTGCAAAATTTGTGTGTTATCAGGGGTGAAAATGGTTTACACTCAAAAAGCCTAAAAGCTGACAGTGACAATCTTGGGGGTGGGGGGTGGGGGGAGTTTAACAACAGTGGTGATCTCATGCAACAATACACAAATACAAATTTACTACAGAACAATAAGTATTAGTTTTAGTTTTGATACAGAAATTTTTATATGTGAATTTTGAAGTGGAGGAGAAGTTATGGAGCAGTTTTAAATAAAATTAGCACTTTTCTACGTTCCCGTAGAATATCAGTAACAGGTAACAGGAGAAAAGAATACACGCATAACGCTGCCTATCAAGGGAGATCTAGGCTCCCTAGGTCATTGTTGTTAAGCACTGCTTTGTGTGTTCCTACCAAGGCACCTATAGGGGGGGCTCTAAAGTTCCTACCAGAGAGCATGTTCTCCAGCTGCCTTCAAACTCTGGCAACTTGCAAAGCATCAACGCTGGTCTCTTTTGATAGAGTCGACGCTTGCTGGAGTTACAAATCTCCTAGTGCGATAATTGCATGGACTGGGTCTCTTTTGTAAAAGAGCAATAAAAAGTAATGTCCTTCATTGTAAATGTGTGTAAAATTTCAAGGGTCACTTTCGGACAATGGCCAATTTATAACTTTGAATCTCTACTTCTGTTGCCAGAGTTTGAAGGCAGCTGACGTCATACATCGGTAGCGGATTGTCGTGGGCGAAAAATGTCCGTATATTGCAGACAATATTTTATGACTGCAGACAAAGACTGTCCGAAAGTTGCAGGCAGTTGTTTTTATTAGCACAGACGTGTTGGAAAGTTGCAGACTAATTCTTTTATTAGTGCAGACAAAAACTGTCTGCACTTTAAAATTTAACGATTGTCACTGTCAAGTGCACAAAAACTTTTCTGTGTCTGTGACTATGTCGCGGTGTTTCTGCCACTGGGAGGTCAAGTAATTCAAAAGAAAATCCAAACATATAACAAAGAAATAAAATACTAAACATATGTATTTTCATATCCAGCAAAATCATTTAGTTTTAACACAAGATATAATAGGATAGCTAAATTTAAAATACACATATTTTTAAAGTATTTAAATAACTGTCTAAATTCTGAAAAGAAAAAGCAATAAAATTGCATTTTATTACTTATAAGAAAGCTATAAATACACAGTTGTGAAACCGTACAAAATTGTCAAAGTATTTATTAAAACAATTTAATGAGTTGCAAAAGAAAATGAAGTATATTATCATTAGGAAAAGATATGTAACACAATAAAAGTCCGATAATCAAACACTATTTCGAAACATAATTTATAATTAAATAAAACTACTATTGAAATATTACACAAGTATGTCTTGTTTAGTTTTAATAATATGTAATTCCTTTTGCAGAAAAATAAACTCTGAATAAAAAATTAAATAGTTTATAAATTTAATACACTTTGACTATTTAAATTGTGTTAATTCATATTTAAAAAAAATAAAATAAAATATTACTTGCTTAAAGAGAATTCCTATATTGCCTGAATTGATATTTTAGCTTCAGAAATTTCATAAAAAAAAAAAAAAAAGAAAGAAAGAAAGAAAAGGATACATGAAGATATTGCCTATATATATATATATAATAATAATAATAAAACAATGAATCAGTTGTAAAAGCTACCTTTCAAAAGCAGGTATTAATAAATATTTGTTCATCAGTTAACATAAGATTAACGGGCTTTTAATGTATTTCAAACTATGCATCACAAAACAATGACATTTTTTGAAATGAGAACTCTTCTTACTCATCCCATAAACACTGTTGTTTTTGCTGAACAAAGAAATCAAACGCACGGCATTTACGACATGTTTTAATTCCACAACGATAACTAATGGCTTTCCCAGAAGAGTCTTTGCCTCTGCAATATTTTAAGCCACAAGGGTACCAACCAACACAGATCTCAAGGCGACATTGACAAGGTTGCCACAGGTTGCTGTTCTCATTGCAACGGACGGGCTTAGGAGGGGGAAAGCGTTTGACAGAAGAAGTTAGAGAGACGATATCTCGGCTTACAGCTTCATATAAATGGAAAAAAAAACATAAATAATTGGCAAAATTATTATTGCAAAATAACATTTTAGTCATTTTTTAATCTTAGTACAAAAAAAATTATTAAGTAAGGACCTGAGTTACTTCGCAGCCCTGTGATTGAATATTTTTACACTTTCTGCAACAAACCTTGTCTGTACAAACCTGGACAATACTGA
This sequence comes from Salticus scenicus, assembly GCA_963930645.1. Lineage (NCBI taxonomy): Eukaryota > Metazoa > Arthropoda > Arachnida > Araneae > Salticidae > Salticus > Salticus scenicus. The sequence continues at coordinate 262,130,462 of OZ005655.1, read as the reverse complement.
TATATTTTCTAATTTACACATAATAGGTACATATAATTATAAAGAAATCAATATTATTAGTAGATTGTTGAAGAATTCTTAAATATAAGACATTAGTTTCTATTTTCTACTGAAATTTAGAATAACTTTAATTTTTGTGTGTAAATGTTTCTGAAAGTGATAATTTATTCCTTTTCTGGGAGAATGTCGCTGGGACATTCTACTACAGGGCTTCACAGAAAGCGATTAAAACTATTACTTAGAATAAATAGGATTTACACAATTTCATGTTAATCATACATTAAATATTTAATCAAAATTAAATAAGCAGGGTTGCTACACAAATCAAGAGAAAAAATTTCCCTGAGTTTTCCTTGTCTATTTTTGTAGCAAAATAGATGACACGCAATCATGCAGTATTAGAATTTAACACGTTTACAAGTCAATTAAAGATATTTAGGGTATATTAATTTTATTTACTTACTATAGTTGGGGGAAAAAAACATAATTGATTCATTATAAAGCACTATGATCATAAAAAAAAATTTCCACTGTTTTTCAAAAAAAAAATTCAAAATTCCCTGAATTTTCCCTGTTTTTACAGTAAATTTTGAAATTCCCCGAGTTTTCCCTGTTTTTTAGTAGATTTTCAAATTCCCTGAGTTTTTCAGGTACCATAGCAACCCTGATAAGTTTACACTTAAGATTGGTTCCTTGTGTTTCTGTGCAGGTTTCCCTAGTTAAATCTTCTGTAACCATGTGCAATGACAAGTAATATATTAACAGATCGTACAGGAAGCATATCTTTTCCCATGGAAACAGATGTATTATTAATGTTCTTTTTTGGTAAACAAAAATTGTAATAGTATAAAAAGTTTTGGTGGCATTCATTTTTTATCAGCGTTTTTATGTCAATCAACAGATGCCTTGTTCAATTTTTCAGTTTATTACAGAATGCTTTTCCAAAATATTTAAGAGCAAATTGTAAAAATTTATATCATTTCCACAGGAAAAGGAAGTCAGAAAAGGAAACATATTTCAAAGAAATTTTGTCCCACATCGGTAACTTCAAATTTTTTTCTGTTTACGGTTAGATAAGTGAACTGATTGGTAGGAAATAATATAGCATTTTTTTTTTTTAAAAGAAGACATAGAAAAAAAAAAAAAAAAGTAAATTTTTTATGTAAGGACGGATACTGATTATAGCATGAATTTGGATTTTTGAGTGTGAAGGGGGCATAGCGCTTTTTGTCTCATTTGTACAAAAGACCACGAATTATTTAAGTTTTAAATTTATGGGCTGTGACGTGTCTGTTAAAGAGATTATAATGGGAGATCATGAAGCAGATAATATAAGAACAATTTCTACTTTGAAGTAGAATCTACATATACATCTGAGATTTCATTCTCCATTTCTTATTCCCATGATACTTCTGGACTGAAATGTTAGACATACCAAAAATTTTAAATGCAATCCCCATATACTATACCCAGAATTTTAAACTAAACAAATTATAACTTCTATGACTTTTTTTCCTTTTAAAATTAAAAATTGCTACCTCTATGGCAGTTTTGTTAAAAATAATGAAATCATAAAGAGATTAAAAACAACTACTATAGTACAGTCGCTAATAAAAAAATTTATATGCAACTCTAAACTTGAAACTGTTAACATTTTCCTTTATTGGAAACTGGCTACAACCATCACTGACTATTTCTAACCCTACATGGGTGATGAATGATGTAGCAGAATACTCATCTTGTGTAATCTTTAGAAACACAAATCATAATTTAATTACATTAAAAATTGAGACAATATACATTAAAATATTAAGATACACACAGCATAAATTTAAACATTCCAAGTCTTATTTTAGGCTCCTCTTCAGTAAAAAACATCAAAAGTAAACGTATAGATGAACAATAGATTTCCTCTATGAAAGCACAGTGTATTTGGCAGGGACTGTGCATGCTTCATTAAGGGGTGAAAAACGTTGTTTTGAATACCAGCCCTCAAGGAAAATTCTAGAATGACAATTTGAACAGTTAGATACAATTATTTTAGTACTGTCAAAATCAAGTAGATGGGTCGAAACATTTAAATTTATGTTGTGTGTATTTTAATATTTTAATTGTATATTTTAATGTATATTGTCTCAATTTTTTATGTAATTAAAATATAACATATTATACGAGACAATGAGACATAATGATTTTTAAATAATTTAATATGTATTCACTGCAGTGATGCTTTAAACGAGAAACATAAAATAGAAAAAAGAAACTATGACAGAGGTCAATCTAGGCAAATATTGGGGCACTTTAGCTGCCCCTTCATAAAATTCCACTTCATAAAATTATAAATTTAGCCTTTTCACAAAATTCAAATTCATAAAAATGATCCTTTAAATTTTTTTCTATGTTTTCAATATTATTTCAAGTAATTGGTTATACTCAGTTCAATGAAACTGTTAACTTGATGTCAAACATGACAGAGAGGAGCCGCTAAAATTAAGGAGTTTATATGATAATTTTTTCTTTAAAAAAATATAAAAATTTCACAAAAATAGGCTCTAAAAATTTAAACCTAGATTGACCACTGTATGATATGATAGGATGATAATTTCTTTGCACCAGGAGAAAGTTAAATATACCTCGTGGATTGGCCCAAGCTCTGAGATCGATTTCTCTAGCATAAGCAAAATGAGCAGCTTCATCACAAAGGTTTGGAAGATGTGGAGAAATTACGGAAGACTTTTCAAGTTCAATGCTCAGGTCCATTTCTAGGATTTCTTTACCCCGATCTTCTTCAGGTTGACGAACAGCACCTGGATTACGCTATAAATAAATTTTGTAATAAAGTTAATTGAGATAATAATGAAATGATTATTTTTAAGAAACATTTATAAAAGAGATAAATTTACTTGTCTCAACTTTGACATTGCATCAGCAGATATAAAATCATTTTTACTGAGTTGAGTCGCAAAACATAAGACTTGATACTGACTTTGTCCTCTTTCTTCTTCACCAAGAACAAGAACACGGAAAATTTGCACCTCCTAAAAATATGTAATGCATAAAAATATCAGTTAAATTAGAAAAACATCTTGATCAGCTGTTGATTAAATCAGAAATTTTACTGTAAAATACATGAACATATTTACAATATTTTTTAACAATGTAAAATTAAAGAAGTTTGAATTATTGCATATGATAATTTGATAATCTATCAATAACAAAAATTTAAGGCATTATATGATCTTTTCTTCTATAGAATGATTTGTTTAAATTCATCTACATTATATGGGGATAGAGAGGTTAAATCTTTTTACTTCCTTATACATAGTATAAGGAAGTATTGTATTGATACCCTGCAATTCCTGAGCTCTGGTGTTCTAGTCACATTGCTGCCCAGAAGTGACATAGCAGTTCCATCTAGTTCCTGAAGATGATGGATGAAGTCTCAACGAAGAATATTCGAATACAGCTTGCTCTAATTAGCTACTAGATGACTGCCTGGTGCGGTGATCTGACGATTTATTCTCTCCGGCGGACGGCATCCAACCGGTTAAGCTTGGCCGAACCCAGGCAGGCAGGGGCCGTCCAAAGGTTTCTAAGGAAGTATTGTAAAACCGATTTGCTAAAAGAATATTATATCTCACATAGTTCAAAAAATGAATGGTTGTGGAATGTTATAAACTCATATTTGAGACTCATTTTTGTCTAATTGTATACCTATAACTTTGGTCTTGACGCAAGCTTTTTTTTAGAGACATCTACGATTTTATAAGATTTTTCGTGACGTCTGCATGCATGTATGTGTGTGTGTGTGTGTGTGTATTTCGGATCTTAAAAATGGTTGCACATAGAAAGTTTCAAATTTGTAAGTAGGTAAGTTCGTTATAACATCTAATTGTGCACCTCCCTTTTTGACGTTTCTGTGCTTTTCTATTTTGGAGATATTTTTTAAAATTACCAAAAATACAAAATTTTTAACCCTTATATGACCTACCATCATACAGATTTCAACAGAAGTTAATGATATAGCCCGTAAGGTTATTGTTATAAAAGTTGTCTAAATTTTTGTGCATAGAAAGTAGTTCGTATAGAAGACATATGCAGGTTCTAGTTGATGAATGCACACTATTTAATGAATAGTCTGGAAACAGTCAAATAAAACTGTTCTTTATACCACAAAATTAATTATCGTCAAATATTCTCGAAACAATCCAACAAAATAGTCATTCATACCCCAAAAGTCAAGTTAAACAGCATTAAGAACACCACAGAGAAGGAATTTCGCTAATTCTGGAACAATGATCAACTGCCCAGCATGAAATCTAAATAAAATTTGAATTCACTAAGCGTCTTGTCAGAGGGCAGTTTTGGATTCTTAAGGGCACATTTAACATTTAAAACCTAGATACTTAATTTAAAAATTCATTTTTAGGCATGTACAAGAAATGCTTTAAATTTTAACTTTCTTTACACTTTAATTTTGCTTGTTACTAATGCATAAATGAATGCTGATTGTTATGCACAATACTTTTGTATACAATATCTTCAATTTAAAAACAAAAGGCAGTAAAGGTGTTTTTTTTTTTTTTTTTTAAGTTGAGGAGCAAGAAGGTAGAGGTCAAGACTTACAATTTTTATACATGGCCAGTGGCCACTCATGAGTCAACATTGTACATAATATTATGCACATAATTAAAAAATATGTATATCATATACACATAAAGGCATAAAACACAAATGATTGGATGGAAAATTAAGAAATAGTGCCTTTTATTATGTTATTTGTTTTAATAATAAAAAAAATTATGCACTTTCACCGTTAAAAAAAAAAAAAAAAATCTTTAAATATTGTTTGAAAATAAATATTTTTTAAAAAAACTTACATACTTTTCTGGCTTAAAATTTTCAGTATCTGAAATGTAAGGGGGGGAAGAGAAACAAAATAGGCTGAAAAATCAAATCACTGAAAAGTGATTTGGCTTTTGAGAGAAGATATGACCTCATTTGAACTTTCGTTGAGTGTTTATGATTTTATTCTTATTAGTGCACTCTAACAAAATAATGTTATTTTTCATACACAATTAGTGTTTTGCATGGATATTTACTTTATGTCTTATTGAAAAAGAAATAAAAAGATTGTTTGAACATTGATAACGCCACTTATAATAAATTGACTACCCATATATAGTTTTTATCTAAATTAAAATTAAACACTTAATAAGACATAAAAACCTGTTATCTCACTTCATTTCCAAAGGCAGAAAGCTTTTTCGCTGGAGGGCCCTCTGCGTCCTCGGTGCCTCCCGCTTGCATTGGACGGCGACTACTTAATTCCTGAGCTTGATCTCTGTTTTCGAAAAGATGGCGCCACATTACGTCAATTTCAGCTGATTCGTAGTCATTAATTACATTACGGTTATGTGCTATTTCAAATGTTTCTCTAAAGAATGCGTAATTCGGGTTATTATAATTTGTGATTTTTGTAATGTTATTGAAGCTGAGGTCAATATTATTTCGTGATAATTTCTGGCCAAAGCAGTAGTGTTTCTATTGTATTTAATATCATTTCGATGTTCCTTTATTTAAGTTTTTATTTTTCTTTTGGTTACGCCTATATTTATATAACAATAATCGTCATTATTTTGGTTTTTAAGCGGACTTTTATAGATACCAGCTGTTTTAGTGGGGAGGAATTGAATCTTTATCGTTTCTTATTATTTGAAATATACTAGGATTGTGTTTTATTCGTATATTTATATTTAATTTACTAGCGGCATTTTTAATTTAGTGCATGGTAGTAATTGATGCAGTACAGATTTTCATGCATTTTCTGATTCATGCACTATGATTATGAATTAGGGGTATCCAGTGATGTTTTTTTTGGTTTTAATATTGGGATACTGACCGCTGCTGTACAGATTTTTATGCATTTTCTGATTCATGCACCTCAAATTAGGGGTATCCAGTAATGTTTTTTTGGTCTTAGTATTAGAATACTAACTGCTGTATCACAGATTTTCATGCATTTTCAGATTCGTGCACAACGAATAAGCTGCATCCAGTGATTTTATTTATTTTTTTGTGATTACTTCTGTACAAATTTTCATGCATTTTCAGATTCATGCAAAGCTGTAATTTTGAAAATTTGTGGAAAATCTCCAGGTTATACATAAGTCATAACACTGAATTTTATGTGCTAAAGCTTGAAAGCCCTCTGTTTTTTTTTTTTTTTTTTTTTTAATGGTAAAGTAGCTCAAATTTCTATTACTGTTTTAAATGTTTATTTTATTAATCTTAAATATGCTTAATTTATATTTTTATAGAAACATTATACAGCGAATTCGAAACGAAAAAGACATAATTGACCCAAAAGAAACCCCAGGGATCTATAAAATTGTATTTGATTTTGAAAATAATAATAAAACTGCTTCATATATCGGAATGACTAAGGGAAAAATTAAAGACCGGGAAACTGAACATATTAATGACCTTAAATATAACAGATGCTCCACCGCTTTATCACGCACACACATAAATAACCCAATAATACCTAACACTTTAAAAAACACCAAAATAGCCCCTTATAATTCGCATAACTACGCATTAAAAAGAGAAGCCCTAGAAATATTAGCCTCTAACACTGCCATTAACGAAAGAGAGCATAGCGTTATACCAAAGGATTGGCAACACGTGATAGATAAATATCGACGACAGAATGACGTAAGAACTGAAGATGATAGCCAACAGAGCGGCAAAACAAACATCTGAAGATGACCGTCAATTTGCGAGTCGAAATATATAATCTACGCTGCTCAAATAAAAGGATTTTCAAAATGTTAATACGTCCTTTTATGCCTTTGCATATATGCTTAATTTATTTAAGTGATTTTCAAAACAAGCACCATAGTGAAACAATTTATTTTATTAAAATGTGTTTTTGGTGTTTTGTAATGATTCAGAGTATCGACTCATTGGTTGAGCTGTACATCGGCAATAGCAGTGGGTGTAAAGCTGTTCGTGGCCTTCATACATATCAAGTTTTGTTTGATTATACACAATTAGAACCTCCCCTTAAATTGCAGAAATTGTTCTATAACAGCGCCACCTGTTGAGCAGTTGACACCAAAAGTTGATAGGCCCTAATTTAGGCCAAGGTGCATCTAAATATAAATTTATATATAATTCTGAGCAGTAGTTCCGGAGATACAGTTGCCACAAAATTTTTGTCTCACACACATACAGAGACAGACAGACATTTTCTAAAAATGGTCAAATCGTGTTCTAGACCTCTCAAAACATGTAAATCTGTCGAAAACCGGAAGTTGAAAATTTTTACAAATCCAATACTTTTTTCAATTGAATATAGAAGAAAGTAATTAGTGATAAATATTTCCGTACTTTCAAAAATATTTTGTTTTGTATTTTTTAAATGTTTGTTTATATTTTATTGGTACCTATTATTTGAATATATGCTTAAATTATTAACCATCTTATATGAATGTGATAGATTAGTTCTATTAATATTGAAGAAATATTTCATTCTAGAATTTATTAGAAATTATTTTTCCATTTTGATGTCTATTTATGAATTAATAATAACTGACTTTGTATTAGCAAAAGAAAACTGTAAACAAAGGAAATGATCTCTAAGCTGCAAATTTTTATAAACCATACAACCTGTGGACAAAACTTTTGCGAGTTAGAGGGAGTTGACTGTGTAACAAATGAAAAGTTTTTTAGCAGTTCAATACTGTATTTTTTTTTTACTTAAAATAGATGAATACAAACTATGGAATTTTTTTTTTTTTAATCCTGGAGAACTTGCAGTTATGCATTGATAGAGTTCATTGGGTACCAGCTTTGAGTTAATAAAAAAATTGTATCCTTAAAAAAATAATAATAATAAATAAATAAAGCAAATATTATGGCTAAAAATTCTTAATCACTTAAATTATAATCACTTGTACTATTTGTCTATGTAATAATGAGATAGTATCTCAGGGTTCATACTAAAATATGGGAAAAAATTCCCTGAGTTTTCCCTGAGTTCCCAGACAAGTTTCAAGAAATTATTATCGACATATTACAAGAAAAACTCTTCTAGACATGACAAAATACAGCTATTTCCACTCTATGATGTCATATTACTGCCGATCATGATATAAATCATTATTAACATGCATATTTTCACAATACTTAATCATTTAAATTTTGATACGAAGCTAAACAAGAAAAACATAACTTGAGAGAAAAAAAAATTTTGTTTTTCCAGGTTTTATAACTGATTTTCCCTGAGTTTTAATGAAAATTTTAATTTTCCCTGAGTTTTCCCTGACTTTTTTTAACAAATTCCAAATTCCCTGAGTATTCCCTGTTTTCCAGGTTTTCCCTGAGGAGTATGAACCCTGTATCTAAGCAAAAAATTCTAAAAATATTAACATTGAAAAGCAAAAACCCATCACCTGTATATACTTAAAGTTTGTTATCAAATAACTTATTTTCCTAAAAATATTTTTAATATTAATTGGATTATAGTTTAGATTTGACATTATATTTATGCTTTAAGTTTATATAGTTCATAAATTTAAATTTTGAACATCTGTTTTGTCTTCTGGTTAGTTTCATCCACTTCCCAACCCTGATTAATATGAACATAATTTAACTGTTCCAGTATGAAATAGTGACTGCGATTAACTCTCTTCTATCATACAATCGCCATATAAGAAAGAATTAGTAATTACAATGCTTCTGAAACATATAACTGATGAACTTAAACTTTATTGAAATAATATTTAAAAAAATCATTTTAACTATTTAGAGATGAGTAAATTCTTGTTATTTCGAATTGTTGCGAAATGTAAGCTTAAAGCTGGGAAAATTAGGAAATTTAAAAAAATGTTTTATGCAAAGAGTATTCCTCCATAGTGGAAATGCAAATCTGTAAAATGGGAAAAGGTTTAAATTACCGATTTAAAGTCTATGAACTGTGTTATAAGTGTTCCTTCAGGACGTTGAAACTCCAGAGTTATTGTATCATCACTGGTGTTGGAAGAAATGGACTCTTGGACAATATCGCCGCCTTGATTTTTAACATTTATAACTAGCTGGCATTCACAACTTTTTAGATATGTGAGATGATAGATGACAGTGAATGCTATGACAATATTTTTAAAATAAGATACATATAGCATCATGATAATCACACGCAGAAGATATACCTACACATTACTTTATTGCAAAAATTCATCGCGTTAGAAAAACACTAAACGAAAACCATTATTAATACTTAGCAAAGATGCTAAAGAGCATCTATCGCTGCTATCACGTCAACCAGCAGCCATGTTTTGATTCTACATCGTAAATATTGCGATTGTGCGGAATGACTTCATTTTTCGTAACTGCATCGATTTATTATTTCAACCAAAAACCTGTGTTTATTCATTAGTCTGTGGTTTCAACTAAAGAAAAATAAAATCAATCTATTTATCTTTATAAATCTTATGAAAACAAAGGATTACTGAAGATTGCTTTTTTTTTTGCAAATAATCATAATGCATAATATGACCTTCAATTATGTTTTATATAATCGGATTAACTTATTAAAGTCTTCCGATGTTAGCTTATGAAAGGAAATCGATGTATAAATGCATCAATGTGACAAATTGAAAATCTGTTGTCTGCTTATTCTTTAAAAAGTTATTTGTATATAAAACACTTAGTATATTTAATTTGGCAACACCTCCTAGTCAAAATCAAAATAAAGATGGCAAAGCAGACAACTCTTAAATACACAATTCATAAATCTTCGAGTCATTCTGCTACATTTGTCCCAGAGTAAGTCTTTTTCTAATAGTAAAATTCAAACTTGTTTTCTTTGTTTACATTTCAATTTTTTTAATTTTCATATATTACCACTGCCCGAATTATAACAAATGCACAAAGGGCGATTTGTTTTTCTCAATATCTCTAACTTTTATCTTGTTTATTTTAAGTATTTTATTAATGTTTATCATGTTAATAAGAAATTGTTCAGTATTTCATCTAAACAAGTGTTAAAATGGTTTTTAAGTCTTGAGTGTTTTATAAAAAGTCTCGGTTAATGTATGTTTCCAGAACTTTCTGATATTCTTGTTTACGTAAGTTTCATTTGATCTTAAGCAATGTTAGGATATTAGTTCCTTATTTCAGGAATCTAATTTTTTATTTGTTAATCAAAGTGAGATTGAAGAGTAGAAACTTATTATTGGACCATATGTTTTAGAAGTTCTTGATTAAATTTAATTATACTGTTAAATGTTTCTTAATTTATTGCCGTTGATAAATTTAGTTTTACAATTTCATTATGACAGTCAAATATTAAATATATGAATAAAAAAAATTCATGAAATGTGATTGTCTTTTGTGTAAAATTAAAGTTGAGCCGACTAGTTTCGAGTGAAAGAGAGTTCCAAAAATCACTACTGCCAAATGTAACAATTGATGCGGCTGTAGTATAAAGGTTAACGAAATAGTACCGGCACGAACTAATACAGTAAAAATAAAACGCAATAAAAATATTCAATTAATAATAAATACGAAACTGCTACAATAATAATAAAAATTATTATGATAAATTTAAATTAGTTAAAAACGAAGCTTTAATTATCTATTCTAAAAATAATGACCTTACTTAATTGCTTCGTTATTTGCATAAGCTGCTTTTCGCTGGAAGGCCCTCTGTGTCCTCAGTCATTGCTTGAGTAGAAACTTTTTACATCCCATTTTGTGGGTGTTTTTTAATGTTGTTTACCTTTTTAACGCTTAGCACTTAGTCACGCCATTAGCGCGATTTATTTTCGCCACCGTTTAGAGGTTGATGTTTCATATATGCTTAAAATTCTTTTGCCTCCATTTAGTGGATGGCTGTTAAATATATGTAAATTGCGGTTTTGAATTTGTTTAAAACATAGTCTCCATTAAATTTTTTCACCTCCGTGGAAGGTGTTTCACAAATATATATTTTAAATTTCTTCATGTTTAATAATGCATTTCTTATAATTTGCTTGTTGCAGTTGTTGAATGTACCCTCACGTTAAAATGGATAAAATACTGCATTCTCAAAATTAAAGAAACTTGATAAAAAACAAGTCAAAATTGAAGAAAGTATTAACTTTTTGCAGGCATTGCAGGCTTTTTGAAAGTATTAACTTTTTTTAAAAACTAAAATATATAAAAAAGTTAACTATAGATGCAGGATACCCAAAAAATCTAGTAGAAAAATTGTTTAGAAAAAGAATCCAACAGTTGAATCATATACTGAATCATCAAAAATGACCGATGAATTTCACCTATTCAATCCTCATAATCAAGGCACTTCTAGTAAAATAAAAAACACTTCTAAAAAATTTAACGTTAACGTACCAATTAAACCGAACCCAAATATTTTTCAAGTTGTAAGAAGCAGGGTTGGCAAACTGGGCCCAGCCCAGAAAAACCCACCTGGGTTTTTCTGGGCGGGCCCACCAACAAAAACCCGCTGGGTTTTTGCAAATAAGTGGGGTTTTGTTAAAAATTATTTATAATTTACAAATCTCATCTATAAAGTATAGAAAACACCTTACCTTTAAAGAAAAAACTCTTGTTTTTACTTTCTAGAAAATAGTATTAAACATAAAAAGTAACTACAGATAAATATAAATAAAAGCAAGTTTAACTTCTATAATTGGTTCAATTTTATAATAATTTTATTTTAATTTTAGTAGCAACATAATTATAAATGTAATAAAATAAAATTTTCTTCTATAACCGTTTCAACTATTAAAAAACTTATTAAAAAAAAAAAAAAAAAAAGGATAAAGCTATTTTAGTTATTTTTTTAAATAAAACTAATTGGCATAAGTGGACTCTGCTCAGTTCTTCATCATATATATGTTCTCATAAATTTCTAGTACAGGACATTCTCTTAACATAATTCTCATGTCAAGAGAACTTAATCTGACCAAATACTTGATACAGTGACAGAATGAAATCTCCTCCTAATAGGTTATCCACCGTTCACTTTGATATATTTATCTTATTCTAATCTATTAATTAATTTTATTAGGATAAATTTCGTAGTTTCGTTTTCATGCTACTATTACCAATGCAACAATCCTTAAAATGCATATTTATATGGGATATCGCCCTATTTTGCTATGTTGATAAAATCTTAAATTACGAGTAACTTGTGAAATTTTCCTATTAGAATATTTGTAGTCAATTATGTTCAAACAAGTATCATAAATGTTATTTTGAAGTTGTCTGATATATTTATGATCCTCAAAATAGACATTTATGCTCAATTTTGCCCTATTCTGCCATTTTAAGTAAATCGTAAATTCCAAATAATTTACGAATTTTTTTAAATTGGAAAATTTATACTCTGATACTCATGCCAGTACCCTAAATAATATTTCAAAAGTGGTCTGACATCTTTACGATGAAAATATCCTTCAAAATTGACATTTATGTGAAATTTTGCCCTATAGTGCCATGCTAAGAAATTCGTAAATTTCCCATAACTTGCAAAATTTTCAAAGTAGCATGTTTCTAGTTATTGATGTTCATTCCGACATCAAAACTCATATTTTAAAACTGGTCTCACATTTTTCAGTAAAAATTATCCATTAAATGCATGTTTAAGTAAAATTTTGCCCTATTCTCCCATGTTAAGAAAAGCCTAATTTTTTAAAAACTTACAAAGTTTTTTAATTCAAATGTTGCAAATGAATCGGGTTCTTGCCAGTGTCGAAAGTAATATTTTAAAACTGATCTGACTTCTCTGTGACAATTTGTTCTTGAGATATCGTGTACACAGACTAACAAACTAACACATACCATACAAGTTTTGTCATTTTTCGGATTCCTCACACGTGAAAACGTGTAAAAAAGTAAAAAAAAAACGAGGTCAAAAATTTTTACTTAAGTTCTCCATCTATACTTAAGTTCTCCATCTATAACACGATGGGGAACTAAAAAATTTAAATGATATGTATTGTACTTAAGAACTTAAATTCTTTTATTTTATCAGTTATTGTCATTAAGAATATTTATTTTGAATAAGCATACATTAAAATAAAATATAGCTTAATCTTACTAATTAACACTATTTTTTAATATTAGAATCGAACCAATTTTTATTTCTGAGATAAATATTAGATTAATTATTAATTTGTAGTTTAATATAATTAGGTGTATTGTATCTAATATGCTAAATAACATATATCTAACATTGCAATGGAAATGTATTCAAACAAAAACCCACAAATACCCAAGTGGGTTGGGTTTTTGCCAACCCTGGTAAGAAGCGATAAAGATAATATCCCCCCCCCCCCTAGAAACTGCCAGAATTTACAAAATTCCATTTAAATATCAAAATAATAAAACAGGTTGTTACATAAGTGTAACTAAAAGAAAAATATAAACAAGAATAAAAGAACACCAAAATGACATTAAATACTCCAGTAACACTACAGCACTTTCTAAAACTTATCAAGAAAATAACATCGACATTCAATTCAATGATTTAACAAAAATCACGAATTACAATAACCCCACATATGCCTTTTCCTGTGAAACAGTTGAAATTATTCATAACTGTGAAGCCATGAATGACCACAAATCAAAAACCGGAATTGACACACAGTGTTGCACCTGATCACAGGCGAAAATGAAGTTTTGGAAGTCCAGCCACTTTCCACTCAAGCCATGACTGAGGACGCGGAGGGCCAAAGTAGAGCAAAAAGCAGCTTATGCAAGTATTGAAGCAATTAAGTAAGGTCATTACTTTTATAATAGATTATTATGATAGTTAATAAAAATAATCAAACTATTAATATACATTTTGATATAGTGTTATGTAAGGGAATAATATTAAGAAGTTACAGCATTTCTTTTTTCTTCATTCGTCTTTTGCTTTGTTCGCTAAAAATTAAACCAGATTTTCTTTGTAACAAATAAATGCATTAACTTAGCAACATAAGTTATAAAATTGTATTTTGTTTATTCGCAATTTATTTTTATCTAAATGCTTGATTATGCCAAAGTATATTGTATATACATATTTTTGGAAGTAGATGTTGAAGTCTTATATATTAAAATGAAAACTGTTGTGCATTTGTAAAAAATTTTTTCAACCAATTCAGAACACTGATTTTATAGTATTTGCCTATTGGAACAGCTTTAGATAGAATCTCCTTGGTGAAATTTGAAATTTGTCACTGAAGTACCTCTGAAGTTAGAAAGAAATTGACTAGCACAATTACAACAGCCATTTTAATTCATTGCCGAAATGACGAAAAAAAATCAAAAATTGTCAAAGAGATCCTACATTAAAGCTGTGCCTCCTTATCATTTTGGTTAATTTTGTGCACCTGTAAATTAAATAAGTGTTTATATTTCAGAAATATCCTAATTGATAATCCAAATGATGGGACATCACGGTGGTCATCAGAATCTAACAATCCTCCTCAGGTATTATTATTATTTCTTTTTTTTTATGTTTCAAAATATTTATGTTCAATCCCACCCTCTCCCAGAACCATGTTCCCTGGCATGTTCAAAGTCTGAATACATCAAAATATCTCGAAACGAAGACAGTTTTGCTGAACACATTAAATTAAAAAAATTTGTGTATTCAAATATGATTTATGAGATGAGATATTAAAAGTGTTTCCCTAGGGGTCACACATAACAGACTCAATTTTTTCAAATGGAAACTATACTTTTTCTTCACAGAATTGTGTTAAGCAGAAAAAATCTGCTTTAAAACAAGGAATTTTTTTTTTTTTTTTTAACAATGTAAGAGACTTCACAGCCTTGTTTCTTGTGTTTGACCAAAACTCTGATAACTTTATTTAACTTAACCCTTTTGTGGGCCATTTATTTCTCTTTTGAATTTCTACCAGATTTTTATATTTTGTTAACATGACAACAATAGCATTTAAGGAAATATATTTTATTTTGCCGAATTTGAATTATTGTTTATTCAGATATTATTATTTTTGAATTATTATTTATTATTCAAATTAGACAGTTACTGGCATAAAATGTGCAGAAATATACGAATAAAGACAGTGTTATTACAATAAAAACAGTGTTTTACTCATATTTGTGGTACAGTCATTGAGCAGTACAAATGTCATATCGGGTGGAATGTGCTTTACGATACTGCTTGTCGACTTGTTTCCAATCGCGGATAAAGATGCCAATCTTGGTAACCTCGGTGTTTATGCGTCGTTGAACGATCAATGTTTGAAATGTGGTAACCTCACCATGATGTTTTGAAGCTATATGATTTTCGCGGGGATTAGTGTTCCCATGGTTATAATAGCAAGGCTAATATATTATAATGGGAACTATGCTTCCCATAGATGTATTTTGTACGAACATGTAGGTGGGATGTAATCTTCCCGCGACCCACGAAGGGGTTAAAAAGAAACCAGCTTCACTGATGACATTGATTTCAGAAGTTTTATGCATTCAAAAATAATCTGTTAGAAGAGTTGAGGTCCCACGTGGTGTAAATTTAATTTTTTCGAAGAGTAACTATACTTTTTTTTTTTTTTTTACAGAATCGTGTTAAGTGGAAAAAATATCTGTTTTAAAACATGTTTTTTTTTTTTTTTTTTTTCAAAGTTAGTGATGCTTAAAACCGCAATTCTTATGTTAAAAAAAAAAGTCTGGAAAACTTGAATTATCTCAAAATAAAAAAAAAAAAAAAAAAAAAAAAAACTTCACTGAATACATTGATTTGTAAAATTTTTATACTTTCTAATCTGTTAGATAAAATATCATAGGTACGAACCCGGGAGGGATCCCAAGTAATACAAACTTCATTCTTTTTAAATGAAATTCTATTTTTTTTTTTTTTACTTTTCTTTTCCAGAATCATGTTGAACAAAAATAACTTGCTTAAAAACATGTTTTGCTTTTTATATTTTGGTATTTGGGAACCCCAAAGCTCAGCTCGTGTTTTGTTACATAAATGTCTGCATACTCCGAAAGATCTCAAAGGCAAAGCAATTTCATTGAGCATATTAATTTAGTAAATTTAATTATTATAAATAACCTCTCACATTATCTGCCACAAAAAGCCTTATGCTATTAAAGGCCGAATGTTTCACTTTCTTTTAAGTACAAACCATACCTTTATTGATAGGATCAAGTTAAGTGGTGGGGGGGGGGGGAGGCTGCTCTAATTTTTGTGTTGGAGTAAATATTTGACAATACAAAAATATCCAGATCTGGAAAAAAAAATCACTGAACACATTTAAATGAAATATGTTGTGGGTTAAATTAATGAATGAGATAACACAGAGGACCATGGTTTCCCTAAGAGCCTTTGCAATAAATTCATAGTGTACTCCTGTAATAACTCATTAGATTATTTAAAATCATGAAATTTTCTAAATTAACAAATTCAGTGAAATTGTTTTCACTTTAAAAAATTTCACTTAAAAAAAAAAAAAAATCCCTTTTTGGCAAGCTTAAAGGCAAAGATAGATTCCTTTACATTGTATAGAATTACAATTTTAAATTGTAATTATAGCATTAACATTAGTTAACATTGGACCATTTAAGCACCACTAAATTTCAATGTTAATTGTTACGAATTTAGTAAATTGTATGATTTGTCAAGAATTTGGTAATGAAATTTGTGATTTGGCAGCAAAATGTGATAGCTGGCGAGGAAATTCGTTATATGACGACAAAATTTTTTGAGCTTGGCGATGGAGAATGGCAGCTCAGCATCATTATATTTTCTTCCCACGCGAAAACCTCTTATCTCTTCACAGACCAATATCTTGTTTCCACAAGATAAAAAGTCAAAGAAAGCTGTAACATATTACTCTCAACTTCAATCGTAAATTGTAAATTCTTGCCTAAACCGGCGTTCTAAACTATTCACCACAGAAATGATCTTTTTATTACCGTTTGCATGTGACATAAGCATCAGATTATAAATTTAAGAAATTAAGGCTATAGAAAATGTCGGCTTCATCAGAATTGGCAAAAAATCACTTTTTAACTTACGTAACTTTTAAGCAATTGAAGCTATTGAAAAAGTTTAAATACAAAAATTGTTCTTTAGGGTAAGGCAGTAATTTGCCTGATTTGAAATTTTTTACTATTTTCAATATTAAAAAAATTATGCGCAAATGAAAATTTCCACCCCATTTGAGCTGGATACCCCATCTACGAACTCGACCGAGATTTTTACTGTCCTGACAACCATATCTCAAGTTGGTTAAATTTAAATAAAAATTACTCCAGTTATCCACAACTTAACATGGAAAAAAGGGATATATATATATATATATATATATATATATATATATACAGTGAAGTGAAACTTGAATAATTCGAACTTGTTTAATTCAAAATTCTGGATAATTCGAATTTTTTACTCGGTCCCTTGAATTTTGTATTAAAATAATGTTAAAAAGTCATGGATAATTCGAATTCTATATTGGATAATTCGAATTTTTCACATGATTACCTTTAAAATATTACAGTAAAATTTGTTCCCGAGATTTTTCTCAGCTAAAGTTGCATTATTTTTTTTTTTAACAGTCTTTCAAAAGAGGGATAAGGAAATACAAGAGCACTTCCTACCTAGTGCATCAGAAAATATAGTCCATATACATGAACTTTCAAGGGTTTTCCAATTGAAAGTCATGTCTAATGTAGAAGATTCTATTTTTGTATCAATTGATAGGTTGAAGTCATATGCTATGAGGACACAAACATTGTACTTAAAGAAGCAATCAAAAATATCTATTTTTAAAAAAGTGTTGAATAATTAAGCTTGTAAAAAAATATTTATTTAATGGGGGTGGGGGGGGAGTTGAATGTAGCAGTATTCTTAGATATAAAGTTTATTTGTTAAATTATTGATTGTAGAGTTTTATTTTTTTTAATTTATCTCTTTTTTTTTGACAAAATAGTATATTTAATTTGAATTTTTGGATATTTCGAATTTTTCTCTGGTCCCTTCAACTTCGAATTATCCAAGTTCGACTGTATATATATATATAAACTTTTGAACGAAGGGTGGTTTTGGGTTCTAGGGGTCATGATCGGTGAAGATATGAAGAAATTTTCCAGAAGTTGTGTCATGAGGACCTTTGTAATAAGTAGATTTCCTATAAGGAATCTACCTAATAGGGACCCAAACGCCAAAATATAAAAAGTGAAATTTTTTTCAAAGCAGATTCTTTCTGCTCAATTTGATACTCAAAAGAAAAAAAAAAAAGTTTCATCTAAAGAAATAAAGTTTGTTACAAGGGGCCCTCGTGGTCTCACCTGTGATATTTCATCTAATAGATTACTTGAAAGCATAAAAACTTTCTAAATCAACATGTTCAACAAAATTGCTTTAAACTTGAGATAATTTGAGCTTTCCAGACTTTTATTTGAACATAAATATCGGAAGATTCCCCTACATTGAAATAAAATAAATTCATGTTTTAAACAGATTTTTTCCGCTTTACACAACTTTGTAAAAAATAGTAAGGGAGAGTGTTGTAACTTGGGACACTTTTCACATTTTATTTTTTAACTTCTACAATTAAAGTTGATTTGAATTCTAAAGACAATATTTAAACACTCCAACATTCTGCTCTATAATATATACATATTTTTAAATTCAAACAGTTTGAAAATAAAAAAAATTCCAGCTATATTAAGTAGGGAGTGTAAACTGTGACTGTCCCAAGGTACAGCACCATGTTGTACCTCGGGACATGTTTTGTTGTATCTTGGGATGTGTTCAGTGGCGGATTTAAGGGGGGTCTAGGAGGCAAAAGCCCCCCCCCCCCCAAAAAAAAAAAAAAAAAAAAAAAAAACACTGACATTCACAATTGAATATTGCAATTGTAAATTTTTTATTGGTCTAGAATAACACTTTGAAAAATCTTAGCCCCCCCCCCCCCCAAAAAAAAAAAAAAAAAAAAAAAGTCAAGTTCTGGATCTGCCACTGGATGTGTTCCAAGATTCATGCAAAATCTTAGCCTAAACCAGTTTTATGCAAATAATTGAAAAATAATCATAATATTTTAAGGCATTAAAAAAATACACTTGCAGATGCATGAACACAAATAATAATAAATTTGAAAAGTCAAAATGTATTCATAAATTAACCAAATATTGATAAATATACACTTCAAAAACCTCATTGTTAAGGTCCTTCCCTATTTCAGATCAAGGATATAACAAAGGGGTGTTCTAGGGGTTCAAACATATTTATGGCATCTTTTTGAAAGCTTGTTTTGTCTCTGAGAAAAGTTAAGATTTTTTAGTTGCTTAGGGGATGAGGTCTGTTAATTTTTATCATGGTATATAGAACATAAAGTAGGGTCTTCACACAGTTTCCATTTTTGCAAGCTTGTTTTGTATCTGAGCAAAATTAAGATTTTTCAGTTGCTTAAGAGATAGGGGTCTGTTAATTTTTATCATGGTATATAGAACATACAGTAGGGTCTTCACTAGTGCTGTACCAGTACTCGGCCAAATACTGAGTAGTTGTGAATAAAAGAAATTTCTGAAAAAAAACTTATCAATCAATCCGCAAACTAATGCACTAAAATTTTTAGAATATAGCCATGAACTATAATAACACAAAATTGAGGGAAATTTTTAAAATCTCATTAGCCTGAAACATTTTAAAAATCTAAAAAAAATGAAGTTTTCAATTTTAATAGTTTTTGTGAAATTAATTTTAAATCATTTAATATTGATAAATTTCAACGCACCGATAGAAAAACTCCAAACTTTCCTAGTACCGAGTAAATACCGATTACTCGGTACAGCGCTATTCTTCACACAGTTTCCAGTT
Organism: Salticus scenicus; assembly: GCA_963930645.1. Classification (NCBI taxonomy): domain Eukaryota; kingdom Metazoa; phylum Arthropoda; class Arachnida; order Araneae; family Salticidae; genus Salticus; species Salticus scenicus. The sequence continues at coordinate 262,110,610 of OZ005655.1, read as the reverse complement.
TTGCCTCTGATGTCACTGTTACCCACGCTCTGTTCTTGAGTGACACGATTTTCGCTTGTTATAAAAAATTCAAATTTCATGAAATTTTATTATTACACTGGTGTACAATATTCTGTAATGATATTACTCTGACAGGTAACACTTGGAATGATTAGTATTTGAATGACTTAAAATTTTTATTATACTTAAAATGTAAAAACTTATATACAGTGGGTGATCAAATTATTAGAAATATTTTTTTTTTTTTTTGACATTTTTTCGATTTTCTAAAAAAAGTACTAGACGAAATACAGTTTGAAACTTAAAGGTAAAATTAGATTGCTGATCAAATACAGATGCCAGTGTATATGTGCTGAAACCCACCACTATTACAACTGGACCTTATTATTCTTCAGACCCATCTCCCCCCAAAATGGAAATTCTGGATGTGCCACTATAATTATTTATGTAAAATAGGCCGCTAATAGCTATATGTATTAAATGATGTAAATGTTGAATACATTTTATCTGTATACAGTGAAGGAATTGACAAAAAAAAAAAAAAAAAAAAATTATTTCCCTTTGGCAAAAAAATTTTTTTTATTTCACCAAAGTTATTTAAAAAAGAAAAAACAAATTTAAAGAATATAAAATGTAATATCACGTTTAAATTATTACCGTGTTATTTATTTTCTAATTATATTTTGATTTGATCTGTGTTTTTTCTCTTTCAGTTCTTGATATTGAAATTGTTTAATCCAGCTGTTGTTCAAATTATTAGTTTTGGTAAATATGAAAAAAGTCATGTATGCAATATGAAAAAGTTTAAGGTTTATGGTGGTCTTACAGATGACAGCATGATTGAGTTACTTGATGCGTAAGTTTTTTCTTTCTTTTCTTTTTCTTTCTTTTTTTTTTTTTTTTTTTTTTTCTTTTCTTTTTTTTTTATAATCATGCATTGTTCTTACTAATTTATTTTCAAAAGAAATAGTAAATAAATTTATGATTATTAAAAAAAGAAATTCTTCAGACTGTATAAAGATTAATTTATAAAACTTCATTTAAGTACAGTAGTATTCTTTTTTTTTTTTTTTTTTTTTATAAAAGCAAAGAAAATATTTTGATATTTGAGTAAGATAAGTGTAGCAGCTATTTTAAAATGTCTTTAGTAAAACTTCTTTCAAGGAAGTGTATTGATATCAAAATTTATTTACACACAATTTCCCCCTAAGCTATTTTATATAAATGTACTACTATATCTACACTTTGGCAGAAATGCACTCTTTGCCAAAGAGTGGATTATATATATATATATATATTTTTTTTTTTTTTTTTTTAAGGGCACCTTCTTCTTCTTCTTTTTTTTTTTTTTTTTTAACTACCAGATTTTAATTTGAATCTTATAAAAAAATTTTAGTGATCCACAGAATAATTAAAACTAAATAGAGTTACATCAAATATTTGGTTACTATTCTGTGTTCTGCCTATTCAACTGATGACACAGAATATTCAATTTGCCCAAATATCAAGATATTCGGTGACTGAAAAGTGGAGTTAAATTGAAATTGGTAAAAATATTTTTTTCTGGTATAAAAGAAGATTTTTTTAAAATCGTCAATAGTTTTAGAAATATTATTTTTAAATTAATAAAATTGTACTTAAATATCAATTTATGAAGTTATATTTAAAAATTATTTCTGTGTTTTCGAATAAGCACAAATTTTATTTTGCTTTTACCTCATCATTAATGAAAATTTCAAAAAAAAAAAAAAATTCCATACAGGACTTGTTCTCTTAATTTTTTTTTTTTTTTTCAATAGGAATATTTTTTTAATTATATTAAAAAATATTTTTAAGTTTTCTCAAATACATAGTACACATTATATATCTGTGTGCGTTTCAGCTTGTTGTTGTATCTGTTAGATAATTTTGTTTAATTTTATTATTTTTCTACTCTGGATCTTACAACATAATTTTGGTAGTGTGTATATATTTTACCGCTAAAGTGCAAAAATCAGTTTATTTGCAGATTAGCTAGGTAATCTGCACATTAACTAGGGTAATGCGTTAAAGTGAGGAAAATTGTTTCATTTCTCAAATTACCTAGGTAATCTGCGAATTACCTAGATAATCTGCACATTACAGACTAGGCACTTGTTAATCTGCACATTACCTACTAGGCATTCGTTAAAGTGAAAATAAGATCTTTGGTGGAACAACAGCAACGTTTACAGTCACGCAGTTTTTGTATTGTCCCACATAGGTTGAGTCCAGTTATAACAATAGGTACATACTTAGTTCCATAATATATAATTAAGATCTTTCATTTAAAGTTAACAAATTTCTTTTTCCCACATAAGTTGGGGACTTTGCTTATTTTTGGGTATTCACACATGCAAATTTACCACATATCATATTTTAGCCCGCTGATTCTAAATCTGTAATAAATTTTTTCCCACATAGGTTGGGGTCAATGTAAAAATTATTGAATTTACATAGGTTAGGGTCAATGTAAAAATTATTGAATTTGCATAGGTTAGGGCAAATTTCCTTTTTTAGGTTTCTTTACATAATAACAATATTAACTTTTCAATACATATTACTTAAAGTAGTTTTCATAAGTTTATACCACTTTTACTAATCACACATAGGTTAAGGCCTACATTTTCATTTTTTTTTTTACTCCCATATTTGTAATTCTCAACTGAAAATTCCGATATTTAACAAATATTTCAATTGTTTAACAACTAACCCTTTAGAGTTTGTAATTAATGGAGCACACTGTAAAAAATGAACATGCTAGATTACATCACAATATACGTGCAAAAAAAATCGCCAGTACCTTGTGCTTAAATTTCAAGTGTGTTGTAAATAAATATGTGCTTGAATTTTCAAAGAGGGTGTTGTAATTTTACAGCACACTGTATTGTATTTGTTTTTTTCATTCGGGGAAAAAAATATTAGTTTTCTTATTTCTTTTCTTTCTCTCTTTACTTATTTTAATCTGTATGTGTTTTAATTTTTGTCCTTTAAAGTTATATTTGTTTTAATTTGTTTTATTTATTTCATCTTTTTTATTCTATCAATATAAGTTTGAAGATGTTATGCATTTTTAATATGAAATATAACATCTTTATTACCTAGCTAATCTGCAGATTAACTAAAATGATCCGCTAAAGTGCAGAATCAAGAGTTTTCCACATTTTAACTAGGTAATTGATGCATACTTTTTTTTAAAAATAGTAATAAGTTGTTAAAACATTTTTTTTTATTTTTTATTTATTTATTTTTATTATTATTATTTAAATGGTTAAATATTTTTATTTTGAAAAGAAATCGTTACTGTATTACAATAACATTCATTTATAAAACAGAATTTATTGAAGGCTATTAAAGATGTTATATTTCATATTAAAAATGCATAACATCTTCAAACTTATATTGATAGAATAAAAAAGATGAAATAAATAAAACAAATTAAAACAAATATAACTTTAAAAGACATAAAAACTAAAATACATACAGATTAAAATAAGTAAAGAAAGAAAGAAAACTATTTTTTTTTCCCCGAATGAAAAAAACAAATACAACACCAGCGATCTTATTTTCACTTAGTAGGTAATGTGCAGATTATCTAGGTAATTCGCAGATTACCTTGGTAATTTGAAAAATTAAACAATTTTCCTCATTTTAGTTAATCTGCAGATTAGCTAGGTAATCTGCACATTAACGGATTTCGAGCTTTAACGGTAATACACACACACACATATATATATAATAAAGATGATCTATTAAGCATAGTAGAAGCCAGAGTCCAATTCAAGAAAATTATCCAAAGTTGTCTTTTTAGTGATTTAATTACACACACACACACAAAATGTTAATGCTAATACAGTGACATGAACGGCAGACAACATGTCCGTTTTGATCTAAATCTACATTTTCAGCTTCTTAAAACTTCTGCAAGAAAAGAAAATATTAATTATCAGGATTAGAAAGTTCAGGGTCTATTTCAAAAAGATGTGACTGATCAAAAAAGATGAATTATGCATCTATTTACTGTCGGATAAAGCATCCTGTAATTTGTAATCCTGTTTGAAATCCTAATTGGAAATTTGTAATCCTGGGTCCAGGGAATGATCAGCTTCATAAGATTATTAATTTTTTAATTATATTTGTTTTTGTATTTATGTTAATTTTTATCCAGTTTTTTTTTTTTTTTTTTTGGACTGACATATCTGTACTGATAAGTATAAAAGATTTAAGTCCATATTCTTGATTTTTCAGGAGACGAAAAATAAAGTTAAACTAATTAAAAACAAATCAGAAGAATCAATTAGGAAAAAGGGATTTCAATGACTTATACCCTTTATACCATTCAGTGATTGTCAATCTTCATTTAATAACAGGAAAAAATTGAATTAAATATTTTATACTATACATGAATGGTAAATTTCTGACTTGAACCTTTTTTTACCAATGGATTTTCTCAAAGACTAAATGACATGAATTTAAATCCTTTATACAGGGCTGCCAACCTCTGGGAGCGCTAAAGTGTAGTTAACAAACAAGAAAAAGTGTAGTTTTAAGGTACAAAGTGTAGCCGCTAAAAAAATAAGAAAATGCTTAAAATAAATAAGCATAAAATCTTTTGTTTACATTAAGACTCACTTTCTAAAATTTATTGACTTTAACAATCAAACATACAAAATATCACTGCATTCTTTTAAAAATAACATTGCACACAAAATTTTTTCTGGAAATTATCGAAATACCTAACAACAATTAGATACAGTTTAACAGCATTTTGATCAGTGCTTTCATCAGTTGCCATCGAAAACGGCAAATGTTTCAAATCGCCAACGATATCAGAACAGGATATTTTTGCAATGCATTTCAATAGGGCCGCCGTCTTTGTTCTACCACTAGGACACTGTCTGGCGATTTTTGAATCCGGGAACATAGCTCTAAATAAATTTCCAGCATGATTTGCTGTAGAAATTGGAACATTATGTCACTTAGAAATGATGTAAAGAGCATTTCTGTTTTGGTAGTCTTTGATGCTGCATCACTTTTCACATAAAAACTGGATGGCAAAGGCTTTATCGTTGCTTTTATTTTACTTAAACGCTTGTGTCAGCTTGTTGCAATATGATGCGAACAATCATAAAGTCCACGATGATTTACGCGAAAATTGCTATTACATATTGCACAATATGCCTCATGGGATGAATCTACAGAATGCAATACGGCCACAGAATCTACAGAATTTGCAATCTACAGATTGTAGCAGAATAATCCGATAGAGATTTTTGATCAGGAATTTTTTTTTCTTCTTTGTATTATCATCATCATCGCACATTTTAACTAAAAATACTATTAAATAAAAAACTAAATAAATTTGTACACTCTTAAGCAAAAAATAAGAATAAATAAATACAGAAAAGCAAGTCTAGCCAACAACAAACGCACAACACCGAAAATCGAAAGTAAACAGATTAGACAAGCTCTAGCGATAGAAAAGGACTTCTCCAAACATCCAATCACCATGTGTACACAGTCACGCTATCGTCACAGTTTATGAGGAGGAAATGAAACAACCTATCAACCTCCGGAGTTTTCGAGCTACTTCATTCATAACAGCGATTTGGAAATACAGTGTGAAATCGTAGTTCGCTCGTTGTAAACAAGATGATGGTGGGGAAAGGAAAAGTGTAGTTTTAAGTATACGATGTGTAGAGTGTAGTAGAAGCAGGCTAAAGTGTAGTTACTACACCAAATGTGTAGTTGTTGGCAGCCCTGTTTATACCAATCGATTGAGAATTTTTTTCTGAGTCTGACTATGTACTTAACTCAAAATCGACATTTTTGGACTTAAATCCTTTATACTTATCAGTACAGATATATACATACACAAGAAGGGGCTATGGGGGTTAGAGTCTCTCTCCTTTCACTCCAAAGTACTTTGAGTAAATTTTCATTTTTAATCATTAAAACAAACTAATAAGCAAGCCAGTCTCAGCCCCTTGCAGATAATATTTGTAGTTATGTTCTTATATATATATATGCATAGTTATAAGAACCTCTTCAGAATAATTTATCTGTATCTAATTTATATATCTATTTTAGGGGTTTAAAAAATAATAACCAAACTGAATCTTTTGATTTAAAGCATACAGCTGGTGAAAATATGTTTGCTTGTAGATTTATCAAAATAGGTATGTATATTTCTCTTTTGCTTTTAAACTACTATCTTTTATCATAATTTAATTGAAATATTTAAAACTGTAGACATTTATTGCTCTTTTGGCAACTCAGTACTTTAGGAAAAAGCTTAACCCAAAAGTAAAATTTGTCTCTCCTAAAGAGAGGGAAAACTATTTTCCTCTTCAGGTTTTTTATGTAAAAAATGTTAAAATTACACTTTATATATACTCAAATATATAAAAACTGAGCTTTAATATTCATTTAAATTGTCAGATGTGAAATTTATCTTTGAAATTGTACTCTTAACATAAGATTAAAATCAGGTATTAATGTATAAACAGATCTATTTAGATTACAACAAGTTTGACGCAAGGATGTTTAAATGTATGGCATTTGCATAAAATTTATAGTGTTGATTGTGCTAGACACTGTCACTAGTCACATAACCTGTTTGAATGACTTATGTTAGTGCAATTTATCTTTCTTGTTGCGTACTGATAAAACTTAAAATTAGGAATGAAACAGGTAGTGATTTACTTTACTGGATATTGGATAGCTGGAACACCTTTGCCTTCCGGATATGAATATCCAGACAGGATATCTGTTAGTTGATTTGTCTTTATTTGATACTTGAAATAATGTGTCATTATTATATTTATGTTCCTTTTGTTTTGACTTCCTTAAGTATAAAGAGTAGGTATGAAACTGATTTATGAGATGGATTTTGTATCTTGCATAATCCAAAACTGGTTAATCATAGAATGCTGCAAAGTTATATTTGTGACTGACATTGCATCAGTTTTCATACACCAACAATTTTTTAACACCTACAATTTCGGTTTTGTTATGACCTCCCACTTTAAAGATATTTAAGATTTTACAGGACTGTGATGTCTGTATGGACGTATGTATAATCTTGCCTAATTCAAAAAACAGTTGGACATAAAACGTTGCAAGTTTATATGTAGGTTTGTTATAATACCTAGTTGTGCATTGTCCTTTTTTTTTGTGTGTGTCTTCATATGACTTTCTTTTTTTGGAAATATCCAAAAAAAATTCAAAATATTTGGTTATGTGTCCTACAAGTCTAAAGATTTCAACAGAAACTAACAATAAAATCAGTATTAACATTATTAGGAAAATTGTCAACTTCCTTGTGTGTAGAAAATAGTCTGTAAAGAAATAGTCAGGTTCTAGTTAACTAATACACTTTAATTAATGCATATTTTCAAAACAGACCAATAAAATTGTTACTTATACTACACAAGAGTAATCAGTGAATATTCTTGAAACAGGTATAGTTCTGCTCTAGAATTCAATGGATAATCCAAGAAAATTCGCGAACTCTGCTGCTATTGAAGATAGTTTCTAAACTTTGGTAATCCTAAACTACTTTTTATTGCCAAGACTGATCTTCATGCAAGTGAAAAGACCATCCCTATACCAGGGCGCGAAATTTCTGCTCACCAGCTCGCCATTGGCGAGTGGAAGTTTTACTGTGGCAAGTAAAAATGGATCTAGTTATAGATAGAATTATTACATGATACGGTGACAGAAAACATTCTTTTTATAGATTTAAATATGACAAAATCTTGCCATCTTATAACCTCATATTTAACCTCTCCGTTTTAAATTTTCGGAGAGCCGAGTCTGTGTGTGTGCTGCCAGAGATCGCCCCAGCCTGGGAAAGGAAAAATGCTTGGTGCATACATAAATGTTTTGATTTCTTCGGCAGTTTAATTTCTTCCACTGTTATTTCTCCAAACAGAGTGAGAATAGACGAGCAGAGAGCCTCTTTGCCCGTCGCCCACTATCCGAGAGAAGAGATATGCGAAAGTTTGCCTATGCAATATTATCATATGAAAATAAGCCCAAGCCCTTTTAAAGAGTCTGCCTATGTTTATTTTGTTGAATAATGTTCAAAACACAGTTCATATTTTCCAGCTTTTTACCAACGGCAATGATTTGCGCTTGTAATGATTTGTAAGCAACGATTTTATTGAAAGAGTTATTCCGAAATGAATATTTCAAATGATAAAAATGAACAAGTTATACACATCGACATTCTGTCTGATTACAAAAATAAAACGGACGAAAAAGATATTTCTAATATAAAAAGTTAAGTAAATAAATAGATAAATAAGGAAGCTAAATCTTTCATAATAAAAAAATTTCGCAGGATATTGTTTGACATTTTTTTTTTTCTTTAATGACTCTTTGCATTTATGTTATTAGTTATTTTAATATTTTTTAAATTTTAAATAAAATACATTATAATGATTTTTAATTATAGATGGTTATGAAACATGATGATATACGACACACTTTTAATATATATAATTTTAGACATATTTCTAAAAGCCTTTCAAATAGTTAGGAAAAATAAAAAACCCAAAATATGTAAAAAAGAAAAAAAAAAATGAGAACCTTATTTGTGGCAAGTTAAACTTTTTTTTCGGCGAGTGTAAATCCGAGTTGAAATTTCGTGCCTTGCCTATACCCTATGTTTCTGCGGTAATTGTAAATTTACTTTTTTTTACACCTTTGGTACAGGAAAGAAATTTGTAATAATAATATTGTTACAAAGGATAAAACTCTTTTTTTTTTTTTTTTTTTTTTTTCTTTTATTAGAACTGTTGTTGGAATGAAATTGCATGTAAAGTTACAAAGAACATAATAGAATTTTATTGGCTTCAACAGAGGTCGACCTTGGTGATGAATTTGGTAACTTGGGAAGATTGCTGTCTAAAGCAGCAATGAATAGTTTAAGATTGCCAGTTTCTGAGTTTGAAATGAGGTTAACTAACTTTTTTGGTATAATGGACAATTTCTTGCCACCAATTTTCACCTAAGAGTATAAATGGAGACCACCTATATTCAGGTGAATTCCATTGAACTTATAGCTGAGCTTTTGTCAGTGAGTGATTCTGCAATAAGCTTGATTATTATACCTAAAAATTTTATATTATGCTTTATGGTTTATATTAAGCTATTAATATTATCATGATTTTTGGCTTGTTTTAGAAATATTTGTTTAATAAATGGCATTTATCGACTGGTACTTGTCTGTTTATTTTACAAACTACTTATTACACACACACACAAACAAAAGCCAATATTTTTGTAACAATACAATATGACAATTAAATGGATTTTCAAGAAGTTATGGTGTTCGCATCTGCCCCCCCCCCCCCTTCCTGTGATTAAGATTTTTTTTATTTGTTTGTTTCCATTGTACATGATAATTTTATAATTTTATTTAATTTTATTTAAATAAGTAAATGTCTTAAGCTAGAATGTTCATTTATTTTTTTTCTTTTCCTTCCATTTTGATACTTAGATAGTTCATCTGAGTATTGTATAAGGAAATTGTGATAATCTACGATTAAAAAGAATCAATATCTTATTTAGGTTATAAAAAATCTTTTCAAAATTTTTCAAATTGTGATGACAGGATTTATATTCAAAATTTAAATTTTACCTAAATTAATTTTGCAAGCAAGAAACTCAACATTACTTGCTCTTCTGCAAAATTTTCTTGAATAGAATTTCAAAATTTTGAACATGAATCAGCTGTACTGTCTGTTGTCTCAAGCCTGCTTTATGTGTTTTCTAATAATATCCAAAATTTAACAGTAATAAATTTTAGAATGTAGCCAAAGAATTTTTATGAAATTTAAAATAAGAATGCTCAAAGAATACTAATTAGAGAAGATTAATGAAGTTATATTGTTTAAGAACAAATATCATACATTTATAGATTTAAAAAAAAAAAAAATGTATTGTAATGCTTCTCCCATTTGCATTTTTGCAACTTATCAAATTTGTAAAAAAAAAAAAAAAAATTATTGTACGTAAAGTCTATTGTAAAATAATAATGAATATGAGACTTTTACGTTTGGAGTGTTAAATATTTTATCCTGTGCTGAATATTATCATTTTTGTCAATAGCATTATTAATTCATTATATATGCACATAAAAATATTAACATCTTTCAAAGTTTTTATGTAATTTTTTAAAATGTTATGTTTTTATTTATATTTAGTTCCTATCCAATCTTGGGGTCCAAGTTTCAATTTCAGTATATGGCATGTTCAGCTGAAAGGAATAGAAGATTGGGATATTGTAAAAGCCAGTGTTAGTTGGTTTACATATGTAAGTGCTTTTAAAAATTTTGCAAACAGTCAAATCTTTGAATCAACTTAGGAAACTGTAGAAAATGGGCCCTATATATGAGATAAACCTGTGGAAATAGGACAAAACTATTAAAAATTATAAAACTTAATGATTTTATTATTTCATTATTGGTAACAAAGTACAATATCAAACTGACTCTAACCCCAGGCTGGCTATCATCAAATTGCTTACAAGTGTTACTGAGGGGGAAAAAAAAAAAAAAAAAAAAAAACTTTATTCTGATGATGAACATTTAAAATTTTTGTTATATTTAGAAAAAAAAAGTAATCTTAAGAGGATTGAACTATATTAGATTTATTCAATAAAATATATGTTCAGGCGATTCTTGTGGTTTTGGTACAGATTTTAAATCTTAAAATTGTGTGTTTTTCTCAGTTTGCGTTTTTTTTTTATGATTTCGTGATCTTCAAAATGCTAAAATTTCTACAGATATTTAAGAAAAGACTTAGTTCTTTTCTCCTGTTTAATAGGAACTACTTAAAAGAATTGGGGATGGATTTTGAAAATTATTAATTAATTTTTGGGGAAAAATTAAAAATTCATGTCTATGTAAAAATTTGAAAAAAAAAAAAAGTGTCTTGTTAAATTTCTATTTTCAATATTTTTTTATTTAAAGATATTACAAAATCCATCCCTAATTCTTTTAAGTAGGTTTAAACATTTAAAAAAAGAAAATGTCTTTATTAAGCTTTTATCTCAAATATTCTACTTTTTTTCTATATTTTCCTATACAAATTCACACAATATGCATTATTTATTAAAATTAGTATTTATAAAAATTATTTTCCATAATGAATGCAGACGATATTCATCATGGAAACTATAACATTAAATATCAGATAAAAAAAAAAAATTATAAGCTATTACATATCTTAAGAAATTCAGCTTTAAGTCCTTTTATAATTATTATTATTTAAGGGGAAAAAAATCAATAACTTTATTTTAAATTGTCTCATATCAATGTTTCAACCATTCATTTTAAAGGTATTGACAAGTTCTTTTATATGATACTGATATTGAAATTTTGTCCTCCTCAAAGAGTGCCTCTTCCCTGATGAAGAGAAGTTATACTCCTACAGATACAATAACTTTCTCATAGTTGACTACCTTTTAAATAATTCTTTTTTATTTCATATTGATTCATTAAAAATAATTTTCATTATGATAGGAAATTTTGTCGTATACTGCCTTGTTAAAAATTTAGAAAATTTGGGATAACAGCACCCAAGGATTGATACGCAAATGTAATCAGCACCAGTTTAAGTCAAGTTCCAACTCAGTACCAAGTTAAATTTTTTTCATTTGCTCATGAGATACAGCGTCCACAAAACTTGGGATACACACACACAAACACACAGACATTTTCTAAAAAGGGTCAAATTGTGTTCAAGACTTCTTAAATCATGTAAATCCTTTGAAAACTGATGATCGAAAATTTACATGAATTTAATACTTTCTTCTTATGTATATAGAAGAAAGTAAAAATTATATTGCCTATTATATCGAAGTTTATTTTCTAAGTAATCCTGTATTTAAAAATTTTTATGTATTTCCAGTTGTTGTTCTATTTCTTAATTTAGTATAAGGATAAATTTGTAATACAAATGGGTCAAATATAAATTTATTCTTATGTGAAGTATTTATTTCTTATTTTTATAGTACAGAGAAAGAGAAGCCATACGTTTATGTTTAAAGCATTTTCGGCAGCATAACTACACTGAAGCTTTTGAATCATTACAAAAAAGAACACGTGTTCAGTTAGAAGATGCTTTATTAACTAACTTGCATAAATGTTTGGTAAATTGCATTTTTTCTTTATTTATATGAATTGATTGTGTGTTTCATAGATATTTGATAGCTAAAATTTTGCTTATTTTAAAATAAACTGTATATCTTATAAACTATTTCCAAATCTGAATACTGTATGTAAAATTTTATTTTTACAATAAATATATATATATGTATCTATATATTAGTGCCAACTAATTAAAAAAATTAATAAATTGTATTAGACTAAACTATTTTTGAGTGTAAGTTAGCATTGCTTGAAGAATTTAATCCTTTAAACGTTAGCAGTTTTCCAGTATATCTGTTTATTGATTCATAAAAAATAGTACTATATAAATGTGAAAATTTTTATACAAAAGTGGCATACGCAATAGACAGTTATATATTGAAGGTTAGTATAAATTTTGACTTGGTTAAATAAAGCTGAAAATATCATGTCAACCATGTTGAAGAAATTAATTTTAAGAAAAATGTGTTTAAAATTTTGAGTGAAAGTTTCAGGCAGTCACAGCAGTGTAAGTCATAGAATGGTACATTTACTTACATTTTGGCAATCAATAAAAATATGCAAAATAATAATAATAATAATAATAATTAATAATCTTTTTAAAATTCTAGAATAAAAAACCCCCTTTAACTAAATCAGTACAAAGGTTGTGTTCTGTGAGAAGGTTAAGCTCTTTTGTTGGGATAGAAAATGGGATGGAATTAAAAATGGTGTCAGTGTCATTATTTTAACTTTGCTGCCATGTTTAGGCAGCATTATTCAAAATAACTTATTGTATATTGTTCTCTATGGCATCTATATACTTTATATTTCATTGTTACAAAGAAAGTTGAGTTGAATAAAAGTAGTAATCAATCTTTTTTTTTTAAATTATTACATGAACCATAGCTGATGCAAATTATTATCTATATAATACTTCTTTAACGTGGTCCAGTTACAATTAAATTTTGTTGAAATAATATGATAGTGACATAAGGTGCTATCTGATTGGTCAATCCAGATTAGCAGCCGAATTCATGCTTTGATTATATTGTAAAGATTTCGGCTACAATAATTTAATCTAATATACCTGAAATGCACATTTTCTTAAAGAAATTGAAAAAGATGTTAGCTTTTTGTGTTAAAACATGTGCTCAAAATTTCATATATAGAAATATGTTTTGAAGAATTTAAGACCAATTAAGTCTCAAATTCGTGCTTGGCTGTTCGACAGAACAGTGGTGGTGCCATCTACTGACTTAATTAAAAATCTTATTAAGATATAAAATTTTGAAAGCCAAAATTATATATTTTTTTAGATTTTGCATTCATTATAAAAAGAATGAACGGTATTTTTTTTATTTCTTTAGTTATTTTGTAGATACATTTATTTTTGTTATATATAGTGATATGGTAATTTAATTACACCAAACTTTATGAAATATTTGATTTTTAATATTATAATAATTTAATTTAATTCTAAGAATCTTTAATTTAGCAGCAGAATTTTTTTTTTCTAAAATTGTAATTATAATGCAAATATAAAAGATTTAAATCTCTTTTATTGAAAAAAAAAGACAGAAATTGAAATGTTCCAGTGATTTTATTAAAGAGATTTTCCTGAAAGTCATATTAGGTATGTATGTAGGTACTATTATACAGATGTTCTGCATGGGAAGGGGTAGTTTTTATTATTTAGCTTAAATAAATATATGTAAAATAATAATTTTCTTTTTCTTCCATTTTCTTCTTCTTCTTCTTCTTTTTTTTTTTTTTTTTTAAGTTTATAAAGATATTGAATCAAATTAATAACATAACTTGTAATTTCATGTTTTTTTTTTTTTTTTTTTTTTTTTTCTTAAGGTTGTAGATGGTGATTATGTTGCTGCCGAAGAACTGTTAAATACTGCTGCCAAAAGTATATACTAATTTATAGTTAATTTTATTTTTAAATTTTAGTAAAAATTTTGAATAATACAATTCCTTTCTTTTTATTTAATTTTCTTTCTTTCTTTCTTTTTAATAGATGGGTGTTTAGATAACTTTTTAGAACAACAAATTCATAAAGCAAAATGGATTCCTTTAATTCCTCCTCCAAAGAATTCTGGTAAAGCTCCTTATGAATATTTTTCTCTGAATGTATTGTTAAATATGCTTAAAATTGCTTTTGTTATTCTTAATAGTGATGACAAACAGTTATTTGTAACTCCTTTAATTTCTAGTCTTAAAACATCAATACTTTTTAATACTTTTGTTTAATTCAAATATTTCTTTATCAAATTCAACTTTATGTAAAATACTTATTTGTGCTTCAAAATTATATTTTTATTATTAGAATTGGTGTTTTAATTATTTCAAACAATTTGCATTATTTATTAATTAGTTGGTACCTGTCAAAATTTGATGGCTTAATAACATTTAAAAATGCAACTGAAATCCTCTCATAGCACACTAGCTGAGAACCACTGTTTTTAAACCAACTGCTTTAAATGAAATGTAAAGTGGGTGTTTTGGTTTTGTATGGAGTTGTCGCTTGAGGACAGAATTCGACACAGTTACTTTTTTTTTAAATATAATTATAGCATACATTGTATTATTCAATCGAAGAAAAATAAGTTGAACATTTATGAAATATTTATTTTAAAAAATCTGATATGTAACAGCCATATGAATTCCATTACTCTCTATTATGCAAATTGTGAACCAAGGGCGAAACTAACATGCGAAAACCCTGAAAACTGTTACTTGCATACAGATTTAATAGCGAGCGGAGAATTGATAATGATATACCATATAATAGCAGTCCATTTCTTTAAACAGACTACTTGTTCTTCACAGTTTCTATTTGTCATTTTAAACGTCTGCACTCATTGTTTCTGTCTAGTATCTTTTGATCTTCATCTTTGCCGCTAGGATCCATCTGATCCAAAATGGAGAATGAGAGAGAGCAAAGAAAAGAGATCCATACTTAAAAAATGAATAAAGTAGCATCAATCTGCACTTGCATAAAGATGTGATTATTCCTACGGTAGATAATACTTAAAATTCAAAAGCTCAAGCTGTAAAACAAAATGTAACCAACATAGTTGCTTCTCTTTAAGCATTTTCTTTATTCTATTTCTTTAATTCTATTTCTTTAATCTATTTCTTATAAACATTTTATACAGGTGCCACATGCATCACATAAACTCTTATTAAAGATAGCACATGATCATATTTTTACATAAAAATCAAAACATTACATTTATTTAACCATTTTTTTTTTCTTTTACTTTTTGTTCAGCATGTGATCTTATACTCGGTGCGTCCACATACGGAGTCCAAGGAAATCTCTTAGCCATTTATATATATAGATTAATAGAATGAAATTTTGCTTTTATCATATATGAAAATGTTAAAAAAATTCTATGTTTTTTTTAATTGCAAATTTATTTATTTATATATATTTATTTATTTCCCCCTCTTTCTAATATGACCATTTCTTTTTATAGAAAATGATGAAGATAATAGACCTGGTATGAGAGGTGGGCACCAAATGTGTATTGATATTCATACAGGTATTTTCAGTTTTGTTAATTATTGTTAAATTATGTTTAATAATAGATACACTGAAAGTGTCAAAGCTCTTAAATTTCCACATGTTAAATATAAGAAATTTTCTTTGACTTATACTTTCACAATTCTTTATATTTTAGCAAAAAACAAAAAATTATTTGTTTTTGTCATAACAGAAAAATTACTTTTATCAAGAATTAAAAGTATCCAGGTGAGAAATCAAGCCTGGGTTCTTGACATAATCTGGTAGACATATGACAAATGAGGGTGTTGATTCAGACAATACTGTAGTCTTTTAACCGCCCCCTTCATAAAATTCCGCCTTGTAAAAAAGTCCTTTTTATAAAAAAAATTTTGTATGTACATGATCCTTTTATAAATTATTTCATTTATTTGATATTAAACATTATATAGGGTTAATGCTAAATAGAAATAAATTAGGGCTTTGCCGATTAATCAGTTCAGTTAAATCAATGCTTAGTTCTGATCAATTTTTTTAATCGAGTTAATCAGCTCGATTAATCAGATTTTGAAAAAAATTAATTTTTTTCAAAATCTGATTAAAATTTTCAAACTAGGAATTAAAGTAAAAATACTGTCTTGCCTACAAAATATTTTTTCACACATTTTGCTGATAAACATTCTAAGAAGCTTCCATCAAGTAATGAAAAAGCAAATAAATAAATAAAAATAAAACCTCTCAAAAGAAGTTGTAGCACTTTTGTTCATAGAGAAAAGGGGAAGACAGTTATTAAACAAAATGTTGTTTTATGTCTGTGTCGGGGCAACACCACCTGTAGTCTTCTACAGGGAGTGTTGGCTAGGGCAATAGGTTTCCCGGAACCAGGAAGCTTCCAAAAAATGGAAATGCTCAAGATAAAGAAAAGAAAAGATTGTGATTTCCACTACCCTTTGATGGAGGAAATGTCTCAACAGAGTTTCGCAATACCTTCAGAGTTTATTGTCTATTCAGAATTTCTGATAATAAATATTGAAATAGAAACAGAAAATAACATTCTGGAACTGAAATACACTAATGGAAAAAAAAAATCCCAACACCAGGAAGGAGCGGTGCTAGATAAAAAAAAAATTTGGTAGGCGTGTTTATACATCTGAAAGATGACGTCGATTCAAATTTCGAGCTACACGCATAAGTGTGGCGCTAGTAGCGACACTATGAACATGCAAATGAGGTTTGCTTTAAATAAGCGCTGTAAGGTTCGTGATCGTTATTTGCAGTTGAGATTTGACGTAGTGGGTTAATGTTAGTCAAGGATGTCTCTAAGAAGACGAAGAAGCCATTATAAACAGCTCACTGAGTTTGAACGAGGTCGTGTAGTAGGGCTACGAGAAGATGGGTTTTCTTTCCGCAATATTGCAGAAAGACTTGGCAGGAATGTATCCACTGTGCGTGAGTGTTGGCAGCAGTGGTCAAGGGAAGGTACTGCCTCAAGAAGACCGGGTTCCGGGTGGCCACGTGGCACTACTGAGAGGGAAGACTGCCGTGTTCGGCGTATGGCTGTGGCTAATCGTACTGCGTCTGCAGCTGAAATTCGAGCTGCAGTTGGCATCACAGTGACACAACGAACTATTACAAATCGGTTACTTCAAGGACAGCTCCGAGTCAGACGCCCTGTAGCATGCATTCCACAGACTCCAAACCACTGCCGTTTGCGGCGTGAGTGGTGTCAAGCTAGAGCTCATTGGAGGACGGAGTGGAGATCTGTTGTGTTTTCTGATGAAAGCCGGTTCTGCCTTGTTCGCAGTGATAGCCGTGTGTTGGTTAGAAGGAGGCCAGGTGAATGCCTGCTAGCGACCTGTCTGCGGCTTAGACACACAGGGCCTACTCCTGGAGTTATGGTTTGGGGAGCAATTTCGTATGACAGATGAGCACTCTCGTGGTTATCCCACGCACCCTGACTGCAAATTTGTACATCAGTCTAGTGATACAACCTGTTGTGCTGCCATTCATGAACAGCATTCAAGGGGGTGTTTTCCAACAGGATAACGCTCGCCCTCATACCGCTGTTGTAACCCAACATGATCTACAGAGTGTTGACATGTTGCCTTGGCCTGCTAGATCACCAGATCTTTCTACAATTGAGCACGTATGGGACATCATTGGACGACAACTCCAGCGTCATCCACAACTAGCATTAACAAGTCCCTGCATTGACTGCCCAAGTGCAACAGGCATGGAACTCCATCCCACAAACTGATATCCGACACCTGTATGACACAATGCATGCACGTTTGCATTCAAAATTCTGGCGGTTACACCAGTTACTAATTTACCAACATTTCACATTTGAAATGGGTCTTCTCGCCAATGGCTCTACCTGTGATCTTGAAACTTTAATCAATTAAATATGTTACCTAGACAAATGTATTGCTGAAATTTCATTACTCTACAATAATTTTTTCTTGGTGTTAGGATTTTTTTTTCCATCAGTGTATAAAAATATTGAAGAATTTCAGATTTTTCTAATAATGATATAGAATTTTGAGAATTCATTTAAAAATAGTGGCAAGCGAGGTGGACAAAGCCTGCTAATATAAAACCAAAGTATCTGTAAATTAATCTAGAACTTTTCTTTCAAAATGAATTGAAAATTAATTTATTAAAATAAAAATTAAATATACAGAAATATTTACATAAAATTAACCCTTAAAGTCACCAATTATTAATCTGAAAATTAATTTAAATTTCAGTTATGAAACAAATACAATCGAATAGACAAAAATTAAAAAAAATATATCTATATCAGTCAAACTTATGAATAAAATAATATTATAGAAAATTTATTTTTTAGAATATAAAAGTAATAATAAATATAACTTATTTCTCAGCTGTATTTCTGAATACAAAATTTTATTTAGGAATATATTTTTTCATTATTTATTTACATATTTATTGTTATTATTATTTATTGTTTAAGGAACGAGTTAAATCGACATTTATATCATTTCATACGACATTTATTTTTATGGTTTGTTGTGTACTATCTATCTATCAAACTATATATATAGGAGAGTTTTATTCATCCTTCAAATAAAATTAGGTAAAGAAAAATGAAAACCGATTAAAAATCCGATTAATCAATTAATGAACTACAATTAAGCCAGTTAAAACTGTAAATCGATTCCCACCCCTAAAATAAATAAGAATTTTACAAAATTATTTTATTTTTCACAAAAGTGGACTGCCGAAAATAAAACCTAAAACAACCCCTGAGATAAAAAGTTTACTTTTTAGACTACATTTTTTATATAACACTTCTCAAATTTCTGAAAATTTTATTTAAAAAAAAATAAAAAAATTATTCACTGAAACAATTTTTTAATTAGAAAATATATACCTGTTTGGTGGATGGGATGGTACAACAGATTTAGCAGATTTGTGGTGTTATCATATACCTTCTGGAGTGTGGACTTGCTTATCACGAGACACTACGCTTCAGGTATGTTCTTTTGCCTTTCTTTTTTCTTTTTCTGTAAAGCAGTATAAAGGCCTTTAATGCAAAATTCACTTCAATATTAGCAAAAAACATTGTACAGTCAATTAAATATAAATAAATGGCCATACTTGGAAATATGCTGCAAAACATTTTCGGTACTGGCCATTTATTTATGTTTAATTAGTAAGTAGGAAATATTAATTTATATTTTGAGTATCGTACAGTTTGTTTAGTCCTGATTATATGTGGAATTAAATGTCATATTTTTTGCAGATAATGCTAATCGCATATAAAATGCAAAAAGACTGGAAGTAAAGGGTAAATGAGATTAAAAATATGCTGAGCATAATGGAAATTGTGAAAACATGCACAGTGTAGTAAAAATATTTGTATTTTATATACTAAAGGATATAAAAATGATAAACAAAAAAGTGCACTTATGGTGAAGTCAAGGTGCAATCTGTAAGCTAATTTATGCATTACATTGAATAGTACAGCAGAAATCAGAAATGTCAATATTTTAATTTATTCTGAAGCATCGTAAATACCTGCCTTTTTTCCATACCACTTTATTTGTAGATAAATTTTCTCCAATATATAATCATAATTAAATAAGAAAAATACCCTTCAAGAAAAGAGATGTAAAAAAAAAAAAAAGACAAGTACAAATAATACTTCAGAATAAAATAAAAAGTTGCCATGTCTTGTACTATACTGTACTATACAAAAAATAAAATAAAAGTAACATAGTTCTTCATACTTACATTTAATTTTTCTTTAAAAAAATGCTGTCATTTGTTTTTGTTTCTTGTTAAGAAAACCTTTTCTGTTGATCCTGACTTTTTTCTGTGTTTGCAGATAATCACAACGTGTATAATTTGCTCGCAAATAATTTAGAGTTTACTGTACTATTTAAAAAATTCTATATGTAAGTACAATTAAATAAGAAGAAAATTACTCTTTAAAAAAAAAAAAAAGAAAAAGAAAATAAATAAAGGTGAGTACTAACAATGCTGCAGAATAAATTAGAAATATTAGCATACTGTACCAGAAGTTCTGGTTACAGTATGCTAATATAAAGTTTAAACTTTAATACCTTAGATTCTATGCTATGTAAATACACCAAATTTGGTATGTGAGGTGAATATTATGGAATGTTGATTCAGTTTAAGTGAATACCTGATTATAGGTGGTGTGCTATGTTGCAAATTAATGTTGCTATTTGTTTATAGAAAGCTGTATTTCAGTTTCTATGTTATTTAAATGCACCAAACTTGATTTATCGAGATAGATTGAAAAACAAATTCTGCTTATTTGATTTAAGTTTATATTGGCTCACAGGCAGTGCTATTGTTATTAACTTTCTTCAATTTTTTTAGATGACTATATATCAGCATCTATTATTTAAAATAAAACTGCATGTTTAAAATCATAATTGTGAAAAGCTATGATGATTAAATTTTTATACATGTTAATAGTAGTTAGCACTATTACAGTTATAAAAAGTTTATTTGATAGCCACAGCATACTAATTTAAATATATTTCAGTGAAAAATATTTGAAACAGACATAGTTTTAAAAATATATAGTTTCTCTCTCCCTGTATACATATTTTAACTCTTCAGTTATGAAAAATATCAGGAATATTGTGTTAATTCTTTTTTATATTTAATTTTCTAGGGTGGTCCAAGTCCTCGTTCCTGTCACAAAATGTGTCTAGATCCAGAAAGGAAAAAAATTTTTACCATTGGGCGTTATTTAGATTCTCAGATGCGTGTACCAAAATATATGAAAGTACATAAAACATTTATTTATTCCTTTTTTTTTTAATATATATAATTGCTGATTTCAATATAAGAAATAAAAAAAAAAATATTAAAACATAATTATTGTCTGTCAGATACTTTTTGAAATATTTCATTTCTAATTTTCTAAGATTTAAAATGTTCAATTTCTTGCCTGTTAAAAAAAAAATAATAATAATAATAATAATAGTGGTAAAGTTTTGTGTACTTCAAAAAATTATATTATATTTTTATTTATTTCTAATAAAGAAGTATTTCAAATGAGATTTTAAATAATGCTAATGACTTTGTCTCATATGTATGAAAATTTTATTTGTTTATTCAGAGTTTATGCTTGCCATTTTTTTTTTTTTTTTTTTTTTTTTTTTTTTGTCCAAACAAGCTACCCTAAAAAGTGACTTATACCATTATAACATGTCTCTAATTTGGACTACAATAATTTCTTTTTAAAAAATACTTTTTCTTACAAAAGGAAATGAGATGTCTTAAATATGATTCTATCATTTTTAGAAAATGCCTGTCAGTGGATTTTTTTTTTTTTTTTTTTAAGTCCCAAATTCTATGAAATTTTACATTTGGTTGGACATTGACATAAATTTGTGTTGATTAGATTTTGGCATATATCTGCCCAGCAGGTATCACTGCTATATTGTGATTTTCTGTTTTAAGGGAAGGCTATAGCTCAGTTTTTTTATAGTTTACAGTGCACATATTGTGAAATGATTATTACAAAAAAAAAAAAATGCTGATTCATCAGGGTGTATATCATCTGACAGGTGGCACTTTTCATCATATGCTTAGTTGCTATATCTTAGCTTCTGTGCATGAAATCACAGCAAACTTGATGTATAACATACTTATTCTAAAATACCGTGCTGACTAAATTCTGGTACCTATTGCTGGTCAGACAACTTTCTATTATGGTGCGTAGTATATTTCATGATTTTTCCGCTGCTGTTTTTCTCACTTGACATCTAGTTAATGTAATAACATGAAACTAAATATATGAGATTCATATTATGCAAAACTGTGGTTTTTATTTTGGTACATATCATCCTAGAGCTGGCGCTGGTATTATTCATTTTCTGCAGTTGTCTATATGGCTATATACCTGCATCTGTTGGTTAAAATTGCACAGAATCATCAAATATTTATTGTGAGCAGAAGCTATGTTTATTTGCGATTTGTACATAAATGTGAAACAGAAAATTTGTACCAAGAACTTATTCAGAGTATCTACATCAAGGTCACATAGAGAAAGTAGATTGTTACTTAAGTATTCTTTAGGTTAAACATTCCTGGTGTAACCATTAAACATTATAGCTCAGTGGTAGACTAGGTGCAAATAATAATTCATATCTCTTAATTAGGATTTACTAAATATTTATTTACATTCTAAATATGCAGTATATACATAATTAGATTTACGCTATTATAAATTAGACTCCCATTTCGACCCTTCCATATTCATTTCCTGCTATATAAGACAGAAAGAAAAAACAATTACATATATTGCACATGCCTTGACACATGGCAACCCCTGGTGGCAAGAATATCTGTAACAAACCATCTCCAGTATGGTTTTTCTGACCAGTTAATGTATTGTGCAATATTTAATAAATTCTTTTTTTTTTTTCCTCTTCTAAAATTGGCTATTTGGCTTGTTATTACAATAGAAATTCCTAACCAAATGTTTGTATTCATATTTAAATATGCAATATATATATGGGGGAGATAGTTATATATACGGGGGGGGGGGGGAATTCAAAACGTAAAGGCTTATTTGAGAAAAGCTGTACTTATTCTAATAATAGAAAACTACACCCCAACAACTAATGCAGGAATATGAGTGACACATTGTCTCGAAGTGTTGCCAACTACACTCACTCAGCGCTGGTTACTAGCAGTGTTGCCAATCCTTGGGAAGAGAAATTGCAAATGTGCCTATGTAATCAAATGTTTTTATCTTTTTTGTTTTAAGAGAATGTGTTTCTATATTGTTCTAAAAATTTTTATAAAAATGCTTTATTATAGAGTGATAGTGATTTAGTCTTCATTTAATATATTTCACAGAGTGACTTTTATGTATATGATATTGACTCTAACCAATGGACTTTAATAACTGATGACACAGCAGCAATGGGAGGACCAAGCTTAGTATTTGACCACCAGATTTGTATGGATGTAGAAAAGAATACTATTTATATATTTGGAGGGAGAATTTTAACCAGGTATGACATTCTTTTTATGTTGATATACAGTTACAGAATTTTTAGTGATGTTTTAAAAATATTACTTCAAAGTGAATATGAATATTGAAGTATTGTAAAAGTAGATATATATATATTAATTTCTTGGAGTAATTTTTAAAATATCATATACATTATTTGATTTGATCCAGCTGCTAAAACTTTAATGAAAATATTTCCCTTTATATAAATGTTATCTTAGTTTTAAAAAAAAAAAAAAGAAGAAGAAGAAAACAATTTTTATTTTTTCAGAAAACAGATTTTATTTCCCTTCACTTCTCGGGGGCTAATGTCTAATTTCTCAAAAAAAAAAAAAAAGATGAAGGGTGAAGAAACTGGTAACAATGTATGTATGGTTCTGTATATGCAAAATTAAAAATGCTGTAGACCATATTTAATTTTGCATATAAAGAAATAGTCTATTGCAGAATCTAAGTTCTCAAAAATACATAAAGAGCAAAAGTCTGAGTCAAAAATAGGATTTTTGTACTAAATTAAATTCTGTTTAAAAAAGAATATTTTTTTTTAATTATCTTTTGTTTAAAAAATTAAAATCTTTGAAAATTAATTATCTATAGTACTAATAAGTTTGTTTTATAATGTTGGTAAATAATGCTGCCTAGCAATTATTATTATTATCTAAAACTTGTATTGTTATTTTGTTTACACAATAGAAAAATAGCTGATGAATTTTATTTGGACTTTTTTTCCCTCTCTCTCTTTAAAAATAATAATACATCACAACAAATTTATCAAATAACTGCTGTGACTTCTTCAAAATAACTGTAGTTTCACAATTCATAAAATGTTGATAATTCTAGGGAATATTGGTTTATAAACTTTTAATTAGTTAGTAAAACAATTACTCTAGAAAAGAAAAATATTTTTTTAAAACTTTGCAGAATAATTTTTTATCTTTGCTAATATAGTTGCTGTCTGCTATACCTAATAGTGTTATTTGCCAATTATGCACTTCTGAAGCCATAATCGTGTTCTTGTTTACTTTACTTTATTTTTTAGACCAATAGTTGTCTACATATCAAAGTCAAAATTTTTAAATCATCAGTGTTAGCAAATATTATTTATTTATCTATTTTTAATGCTTTCTGTTTTTAAATTAATAATTTGTATGTGGATACAACTCATTAATTTTAATCCTGTTAATTCATCTCATTTTAAATATTCTTTTTTTCCTCCAATATTTTAGTATTAGTGTACAAGGTGACGAAAATGTGTGTACTGAACCCGGGTTTAGTGGTTTATATTCATATCATGTTCCTACAAATACGTGGCGCAAACTTAGAGATGATTTTCCTAGATCTCAATCCGATGATCAAGAAATTAAATCAAGAATTGGCCATTCTATGTTATTTCATGAGGTATTTTTTCTAATTTATTAAAAAAGTCACTTAGTCTATACTTAGTTTTAACATTTGAAGGTTGAATCAATTTATTACAAAAATTTGTGTAAAGAAATGTATTTAATGTTTAAATAAATACTTAAATTAATAATAATGTTTTTTATTTTATATTATTTTGGAAGTATGTTTGTTCAAACTTACTAAATTTACTCCTATTTAGATGTCCTTTCATATGTATGTATTGATTTTCAGTATATAAACAATTTTGTGAAGTTTAAATATATAAGTAAAAACGAAGTATTAAACTTAATTATAAACATAGATAAAACCTTAAAACATTACTTCGTGCGTCGTTGTTTAAATGTTTCAGCCGGGTACCCGGCCCTCATCAGAACAACATCCTCTGGGGAAGACTTGAGCTTGACTGATGTTGATCTTCTTTCACCATAAGGTGATGCCATACACGGTCTGGGGCTACTGCGTCACTATCGTTGCATGCCTCACTATTGGTTGTAATTTCAATTGATTCTCTGATCATCGCGTAGTAATAATCATCGTAATTTGCAATTTTACTGGCTTTATCAAATTCTATTTTAATGTCTTGTTTATTGAATGTTTTGGCTAAGGCTGTATTACATTTCCCCGTTTTTATATCATTTTTGTGTTCATTAATTCTTGTTTTAATTTTTCTTTTTGTAACTCCTATATAAGATCCTGGTTTATTGTCTTGATTTGTAATCAGTATTTTATAAATTCCTGCAGTTTCTAAAGGGTGGATGGGATCTTTATCGCTTCTGATCAACTGGAAAATATTCCTAATGTAATACAGCCTTAGCCAAAACATTCAATAAACAAGACATTAAAATAGAATTTGATAAAGCCAGTAAAATTGCGAATTACGATGATTATTACTATAAGATGTTCACAGAATCAATAGAAATTACAACCAATAGTGAGGCATGCAACGACAGCGGCGCAGTAGACCCAGACCGTGTATGGCGTCACCTTATGGTGAAAGAAGATCAACATCAGTCAAGCTCAAGTCTTCCACAGAGGATGTCGTTCTGATGAGGGCCGGGTACCCGGCTGAAAAATTTAAACGACGATGCACGAAGTAATGTTTTAAGGTTTTATCTATGTTTATAATTAACATTTTGAGAAGTTTTCGTGAAAATTGAGGTAGCACCAAAATTCAGTTCTCAAAAACGGCTCTAATGATTTTCTTCAAATTTACTACATAAGCCCTCTGTCCCATTAATCCTGTCCAACCGAAAAGATTTTGAAGGCTACATTAGTAAACAGTTTGTTCTGGCAAGCTGCACTGTAGAAACATATTCATTCATATAAACTCATATATATATTTGTATAAATTAAAACACACACATATATATAGTTTAAATAATAAATTCCTTTAAATAGAAAGGTGTTAAATTAAAGATACTAATACAACATATATAATACTATTTTGTTATAATTTATTAGTTAAAAATTTTATAGTTCTCAATCAGAAAGTAGGACATTGCAGTTTTAACATGCTTCCATTCTGTGCAGCTACCAGGGCCATTTATATTGTTTTCATTCAGGAAAGTCAGAATGGATTTCTTAATTTCTATTACTCTAACAGATATTATCAGTATATAATTTTTTTTAATTCTGTTGTGGGCCACATGCTGCCCTGCAGGCCATGGGTAAGCCACCCCTGTTTTAAATGTTCTTTTGTATGCATTAATCTGTTAGTATGGGAAACTGAATGGCATCTGATTGTGTAGGTCGGTTTTAGGTCTCTTAAATGGATATCTCAAAAGACGGCTCTACCAATTTTTTACTTCCATTAAATGACTGCCATAGGTAATGGAAGTATTGTATTTAATCAAAAAATTTAATATCGAATTTTCATCTGATTTACATGTTTTAAGGTCTTCTGAGTGTAAAAATGTTTTTTGGCAATTGGTCAGTGTGTGTATACATTTGTGGGGAATCTTCTGATTATCATACTATTAAAGATAGAATGACAAAACTTCAGAATTGGAAAACTGGAAATAAAACTGTAAATCTGTATCTCAAAAACTGCTCTAATGATATTCTTCAAAGTTGCTATATAAACTTATTGGATTTATATAGCAACTAATAAAATAAGATTGATGTTCTTTCAGATGTATTTGTTGGTTAGTTCAGGAAAATTGATATGCGTCCTATATAAGTAGGTTAATTTGAGGCCTTGCTACAGTGTGTTTCTTTAAAAACAGGTGTACAGATTTTGTTTAAACTCGCCATATTAACTCCCTTTTAGATATTTTTTT
Organism: Salticus scenicus; assembly: GCA_963930645.1. Lineage (NCBI taxonomy): Eukaryota > Metazoa > Arthropoda > Arachnida > Araneae > Salticidae > Salticus > Salticus scenicus. The sequence goes on along the minus strand of OZ005655.1, from coordinate 262,083,724 downwards.
GTATATAATTGTTGCTGTCTGGTCAACAGTTGAGTTTACCAAGTTTTGGTGAAAGTCTGTGTCTCAAACTTGTCTGCAATCATTTTCTTGAAAATTGCTATAAAACCCCCTTTTAAAATATCCTTTCACATGTATTACATAATTATTACAGGAAAATTGACAGTCATCCTGATTAGGTAAGTCAGTTTTAGATCTCAGAAATTGGTTTTCAAAAAATGGCTCTACTTATTTTTTTTTTTTTTTTAATGTTTTATATGTCGTTACACATTCAGTTTATTTGTCAGGTCAATTTTATGTCTTACCACATTATCTCCAAAAAGAGTTAAAATGTGTGATAGTAGGTAATGGAAGTCATGTGTTTATTACATACCAGATTTTTTATGTGTGTGTTTTAATTATAAGATTGATGTACTGTCATGCTTATCTGTTATTTAATTTTAATAAATATTTAACATATTTATCTTATTACTTATTAAAATGCTTCATTTATGCATTTACAAAAGTATTCCTAATTTATTTCAGAAAAAGCGCTTATTGTATATATTTGCTGGCCAGCGATCAAAAGAATACTTAAGTGATTTTTTTACATATAATGTAGATACTGATCAAGTGCAAGTTATATGTGATGGAACAGATGTTGAAGGTAAATTTAGAAAGTCTTTTTTCCCCTCCTTTTAATAAATACTTAATGTTAACATTATTATTATTTTTCCCTATACGTTTTTATTTGAATTTTAATGTTGTATGAACCTTAATGAATATTTCTATAAATACATTCATGACTTCAGTATATCGAAAAGAAATAAAGAAATAAATTATTGAAATGTAGAAACCTGCAGGCTTAGGGAAAAAAAAAATAATAATAATAATACTTGTATTCAATTATTAGTGTATACAAAATTTAGCTATAAAATTAGAAATAGTATAAAAAATATGGCATTGCAGATTGCATTATAATTTCATTATTTATCTCATGACTAGCAGGTTATGCCCGCTTCGCTGGTCACTATATTTAAATAAATTCTCAAAATTAATATAACTTATTATTAATAAAATTTCATAAAATTAAATTAATTAAAATAAAAAAGTTTAATTAAAATCAGTCAAAATCCTCAATAATTTCCCCCTCCCGTGTATGTTGGGTATACATAACTAACCCCCACACAAAAAAAATCTCATTTGTGAGATAATTTAGAGCAGAGTTACTATTGTAAATGTGCTTTTTGCCTCCTCACCTCCAAACTCCAAAGGAGGAAGGGGATATTTAGGAAAATCACTTTGTAATGCATGTTGGGTACACATAGCATACCCACATAACAAAAAATTGTTTTTCTGAGATAATTTTAAATGGAGTTATGCTTAAAAATGGGTTCCCCCCCCCCAAAAAAAAGGGGGGGATTTTACAAAACCCATTTATAGAGAGTTTTAGGCACATATAACCAATTAATACACCAAAAAATCATCTTTCTAAGATAAATACAAAAACAGTTACAATTGGAAACATGTTACTTATTCCCCTGCAACATATACCAAAAAAATTGTTGTTCTGCGATAATATGGGACAGAGTTATGCTTGGAAAACCGTTATTGGCCTCCCTAATCCCCTTAAAGGGAAAAGGGGGCGGAATTACACAAAATCCTGTCACAGTTGGTGTTTCATGCAAATAAACAACCCACACATCAAAATTCATAAATGCAGCTCCCATACATTCCCCAGGGAAAGTTTAATGTAAAAAGGGGAGCTCATGAATATGCTCCGTTGTAAACCCTCCCCCCCCCCCTCCCCAAAAAAAAAAAAAAAAAAAAAAAAAATTGCAAACACCCAAAATAAGTTTTTAGAAATACACTTCAGAAGACGAACAGCCAATTTCAACTTCTGTGTGCAATTTTTTGAAAAAGTTCTGCACTGCAAAGTCTGGATTTTACAATTCCCAAATTTCCCCTCACCCCCAAAAAACAATTTTCTTCCTTCTTCCCTTAAAATCGATTTTTTTTTTTTTTTTTTCCCCTGCATTTTACTCTAGTGCAATTCCTTACCGTCAAGCAATTTGGAGCAGAGTTATGCTCTCAAATGTGTTTTTGCTGTTTACCCCCCAGGGGAAATGGGGGAATTTTTTAAATATTTTTCCCTGTATTTGTGTGTGTCAGGGTCTAGAACTAGCCTTCACACCAAATCTCGTGACTCAAACCCACACAGAATTGTCACAGCAGTGTTGACTCAGTGGTGGATGTACTCTTTTATATGTATTGATGAAAGGTTATGTGAAATCACGTTTTGCCCTTCCCCTTCTTGGGGTTCGAATTTCTTAAATTCCAGAAATTATTATTTAGGTATTTGTGCTTGCTATATTTAAAAGAAAAAATCATACTGTTATCTATTTCTTGCTTTAAGATATCACTTTTTGGCCCATGTGAAAACACATTTTGCCCCCCCCCCCCCCCCCCTGCCCCTTGGAGGCCAAATACACAAAATTCCAAAAGTTGGTTTTTAGGTATTTGTGTTTCTTATATTTTAAAGTAAAATTTATATGTACAGCTGTTTTTTTTTTTTTTTTTTTTTTTTTTTGGGGAGGGGGGGGGGGGGGGGTTGAGATATGAAAAGTTCTGTGAAATAACATGTTGTGCATGTGAAATCAAATCATGTTTTGCCCCCTCCCTCCTTGGGGGGCAAAGTCCAGAAACTGGTTTTTAAGTATTTGTGTTAACTATATTTTAAAACAAAAATCACACATAATCTTTTTTTTTTATCTTCCTGATATAAATGAGTATGTAGAATCACATTTTACCCTATCTCCCCCCCATGGGGGACCGAATTTTTAAAATTTCAGAAATTGGTTTTTAGGTATATATGTTAGCTATATTTTAAGGAAAAATTTTATGGTTATCTGTTTTTTTCTTTGAGGTATAAAGGTTTTTGTGAAATTACGTTTTGCCTCCCTTCTCCCCTTGGCAGGTGAATTTTCTAAAATTGCTTCTTAATGGGTGTCTATGACACAGAAGGAATAATTTCATGTTTCTAGGTGGAGGGTTTTAGGCTGGATGGTGATGAATCGCTCGCTCACTCACTCACTCACTCAGGACAAAGCACTTTATATATATATAGATGTTTTCTTAAAATAACACAGATTTATCTAAAGATAGAATTAAGTTTATTTATTTATTTTTTTTTCTGGCTTTCTCACTAATTTTTTCTTTCTTTTTCTTTTTTAATTTTTTTAAAGTTTTATTCATAAATTTCATAGTTAAATGCTTTATTTTCCATCAGTAAGAAAATGATTATATATTAATAATAATAGTGATCGTTTGGTTTTAAATCTTGTTTCTAGTGGGCAATCTCATATAATATCAAGAACTGAATCTGATTAACCCGTTAGCGCTCAGTGTCCTCATTTGAGGATAGCTAATAAAGTGGCCCGTATATTTTTTGTGGTTTCTTGGAATGATTTCTGCTTTTTAGTGACAGTTTATAGCGTCACTCTAAATGATCCCTGAAAGTTTTATGTGCCTACTATTCATTATTATTTCATAATTTGGATAGTCATTTTATGATTTTTCATTCGTCGCACATATCTTTGCTTTTTGCGCAGGTATACTAACTTAAATCAAGTTGAATAATAATATATATTATAATACTTTACTTTCGAGATCTTTGTCAACATATAATAGGAAATCAATCTGTTATCTCAAAGTTTTTCTATCTCAAAGTTTTCTTGCTAGAACAGTAAATGTCAATAAATGAGGATAGGTTTTAAATTTAAAACTATCAGAAGAATTGTTTAAGTTAATATATTTTACTGTCAGTTGTCTATATTAATTTAGATGTGAAATAATCAGCTAATAATATTTTGCAAAATTAATTCAGGTGTTAACGGGTTAATACCATATGGAAGATCAGAAACATCCTAAATTTCAGGAGGGTACTTTATAACTATAAAATACATTAAAAACTGAATATTCACAATGCACTAACATTTGTTAGTAATTTACAGGATTATTGTACATTACAAAAAAAATTAACATCATGAAAGTTTTTTTTTTTTTTTTTTAAGTTAAAGTTTTGTTAATGAATGCTGCTAAAAGATTTGTTATTTTTTTACAATGGTAATTGCATTGAATTATCTAATATTAAGGTTTACAGGAATTGGGAAGTTAGAACAATACAGACATTAGCATAGAATTTTATTTTAACAAAGTATAAGCAGGGTGATCCACTGTGTAAAAAATGACTGCAATTATTTGCCATTGTGATTTACCTGACCAAGGTTTTGAGAATTAAGAATGAGGTTTTTAAACCAATTCTCCATATTTTTATATCACTCTTTTTTTAGTTTTTAAACATACATTTATTTTTTATGCTTCTTGTTTTGTGTAGAATTGAATTTGAAGCATTTATGCATATTGAACTAGAAAAGAAAATTCTTAATATGAATGTACTCAGCAAAATCAAATTTTAATACTGAAAATTTCTGTGATGAATTTATATTTACTATTAACATTTCAATTTAAATATAAATCTATGTATTGAATGTAGTTTATAGATATATATATGAAAGGATAAAATAAGCAAGATTCTAAATTAATATTTAAATTAATATTAAATGATATCTTAATAGTATTAGCTCAGAACAAATCTTAATTTTAAGAACAACTTTGTGAGAATTTTATTTTAGCGCCCCAGTAAAGTTAGTTTTTCAGCAAAACACATCATAGCGCGGGAATCGAAGTTAGAAGAAGTTTCATAATCAAAATTATGCAATAGTTGAAATAAGCGGCAATGCATTGCGAAATACGAAATCCTGGATATCCGGGTCAGCCAATGAAAGAATGTGGGCTGGATTTTAGCTGGCCTAATTATCCAATAAGCATTCATAAGAATAGTTTCGGTTCCCGCCGAAATATCCATATAAAAACGGGAGCACCCGAAAATCGGGGTCTTTTTCCATGGAAGCTTTTGATTAAATAGTTCACATCAATAACAAGTTTAAGTTAACGGTCCCAGGAGGGGGATTGATTCGCGGTTCCGCCGTTAACGGAACGATTTCGGCCCGACTTGGCTACGGTTCTGTACAGCGTGCTCAAAATGATGTGACTGTTAATAAAGTGTAATATGACTGTCTTCAAATAAACGACTGCATCATCTATTGTGGAGTATTTCTTTGAGTGAACTCTCTTAATATGGAGTGACTGGAATTCATCATCCTACAAAAAAGGAAGTTGTATTACAGTGAAGCCGGACAGGATAGTCTACCTGTAAAGGAAAGCCAACAAGTCAGCATGAAATAAGTTGTGGTCAGCACCTTATATTAGTTTTAATTATTTGAATGGAACTGCAATATTTTGCAATATGACCTCCTGGGACCGGAACTTTCCAAAACCAACCGGGAAGTTTTTTCCAAAACCAGCCGGAAATTTGCAAAAACAGACCGAACTTTTCTAAATCAAGCCAGACGATGTCAGAAAGAAATAGTGCCCTTAAAAAGCAAGCAACATTAGTAACATCATCTGTACTCAAATGCTATTAGAAAGAAAAAATACTGACTTACACCAGTTTTGTGTGAAAGATGCCAGACAGTGCCTTTAGGAAAAAAGAAGGAAAGACTTAACTTACATCACTTTGCTTCAAATGTTTCCGATTACATTCTGAAATGCCGGTAAAAGGAAAACAAGACGTGTGACTTACGCCAGTTTTGATCCAAGCTGTTTCGATTGCTCTCTTAAGTGCCGTGTTTCAAGTGCTGTGATATAACAAACAGATGGCCTCTTCGGGATGTGTTGCAAGCCTGCCAGAAACACCTGCTTTTTTTTTATGTGTTAGCCCAGTTGTTTTGAATAGAATTCTCTTTCTCCACAGGAAATAAAAATAGGTTTTTATTTTTTTTTTAATTTATTATTGTGTTTTCATCTCAATGTAAAAGAAATAAAAGGGGTGAGTGATTTCATTTTATTTATATTTAGGAAGGATGATTTTTTATTGACTTTATATTTATCTTAATTTGTTAATAAAAATGAATTATGATAATGTTTGACATCGTTTATTTTCGCGATATATTTTATGATTTGAATTGAAAATGTTTTAAGCTTAATTACTTGTTGTCAGATTTAAAATAATAATAATATACAGATTTTTATTAAGTTTTCAAAAGTATTATATTTCATATGTTAAATTTAGAGATTTTCATAAATACTTATATAGAAAACTAAAATTTTTGAAATTTGATTTAAAAAAAAAAAATAAATAAATAAAAATAAATTGATTAATTAATTAATAATAATAATAAAATAAAAGAAGATAAAGAAATAAAATAAATTCTTAATTGGTTATTATATTTTATGTTAAGAGATTTAAAAATAAAATGTTCATAAATATTTATATAAAAAATTAAATTTTTTTTTTTTTTTGAAAAATTTGATTCCTTGTTTTCAGAAATAAGAATTTTGTTGTGTGCTATTTATTACTATAGACAAAGAATAGCCAGAAGTATTTATTTTGAACATGAATAAAGTTGATTTATTTGTTTATTATTTATATTTATTTATTATTTGGATTTATTTAGGTGATATAACAACTGTGATATAAAAAAAAAAAAAAAAATTGACTATTTATATTGATTGTGATATTTAATTTATTGAATACTTTGTTAAAGCTGTGATAATTAATAAATACCGAATTTAATTAGCAAAATTAAATAAATTACCTGTTTCAAAAAAAAAAAAAAAGTTTTCTTTTTTTTTTTTTCAAAATGTTGAATTGTGAATAAAATTAAACATGTCCGAAAGTGACACCCCAACATGTTTATTGACACCCCCTAAGGGAACAGAGGAAAATTTACTTGTGGATACCAATTTAGAAAATAACCTACTTAATGTGAGTAAACTGCCCTCCCCAAACACACTAGTAAAGACAATGAGTAGTGCAAATGATGTAAAGAAATCTTTAAATATAAATAAATCTCCCACTGTAAGAGAGGACAATGTCCTCGTTGCTTTTTGCCCTGAAAACGGCATGATGTGGACGTCCTGGCTAATGTATTTTCAAGCCTGGTGTGAGGAGAATGGAAAAGATGAGGTTTGGCGAGTCCGTAATATACAAAGATTTTTGAAGGGTAAAGCCCTCACAGTATATATCAACAATAGCTTAAACATGCTTCATTGGGAGGAATTGGTTGAAATTTTTACAGAGGAATTCACGACACCAGTTGAAACATCTTTAACAGATTTCTCGAGCATTTGCTTTAAGGCAGGTGAAAATGTCATAGAGTACTATCATAAAAAACTCCAAGTAGGGCGAGCACTAGGCCTAGAGCCCAAATTTCTCATGGAAGGATTAACCGACGGATTGCCACTGACTTTAAGACAACTTGTTGTGGCTAATGCGCCAAAAACATTAAATGAATGGAGGGATCTTGTCCACAAATTAAATAAACTGCAGATATCTGAAAAATCTGCTGATCCCCTTCCAAACAAGTTGCCAGGTCAATTTCAAAGGTTCACCTATCCACAAGACAGAGAAAATAGAAACCCAGTTCAATATGCTCCCCGACCACAACCCTGGAGTTACCGGTTTCCTCATGTGCAGAGACCACATATGGGATACCCTAATCAAAACAGACCAAATTTCACAAACAATACTCGAGCCAATCTAAGAGGGCCTAGACCCCAGTTTTCAAACCCAAATACACACATTCACTTTCAAGGCACTTTGCCTCCTCTCCCATGTAAATATTGTTCAAAACTCAACATCCCTAATGCCTTTCATTGGCATAGTGAATGCCCTTTCAAACAAGAAAATCCAACTCATGTCACTGAAGAGTCAACAGTGGTAGATAATACAACAGAAGGAACAAATAACACCTATTGACAGTTTGCAGCGACCGGTCACATTATATACAAGGATATCCAAAGAAAAAACAAGCAAACTAATCAAGGTGTTAAACATCCAGAATCGTACTCTACCATTCCTTTAATCTTCGATACGGGCAGCAGCTTAAGCATTATTCCTCAACATTTTGTCCATAAATTTAAACTTCAAACAAAAAAGGTCTCACCATTACACGTCATTCAAACACAAGGGATGTTGACAATTCGAGAAAAATGTTACTTTAAATTACAAATTGGTAATATTACAAAAAATATAGAAATGTTTATATTAGATAATCACTTACCTTATGCTCTCCTTAGCTTATCACATTGTTGTCTGTTTCAGTTGAATATTGATTGTGCTAAAAAGCTGGTAAAACAAAATAATACCATTCTTCCATTGTTAAAAAATATCTCTAAATGTACACAAACTTTACATATAACTTCTAAAAGCGAAAAATACCAATAGTCAAAAGAAAAATTTTAATATTCCAACAAACAATAGAGTAAGGGAGTTCAAGTACACTCAAGCCACTGAGAACCATGTAAATCCTCAGTCTGCTAGAAAAGGAAAACTTCCTACTTTATTATCAAAGTATGTCCAAATTTTTGCAAAATCTAAATATGATGTTGGAAGAATTCATATGGAACCACAGAGGATTCGTTTGACTTCAGATTTACCTATTTCTCTCAGAGCATATAGAACTTCCCCTAAGGAAGAAGAAGAAATTAAAACCCAAGTTCAAAATTTATTACAGGCCGGTATTATAAAAGAAAGTTGTTCGCCTTATTCCGCACCTGTAACTTTGGTGTATAAACGGGAAGAAGGCAAAAAGACGCGATTATGTATTGACTTCCATAAAACTCAATTCGATCACTAAAACAGATGCTGAACCACTTCCCAGAATAGATACTTTGTTAGATAAACTAGCTAAAGCAAAAATTTTTTCCACTCTTGACTTGGCAAGTGGATATTGGCACATTCCTATCCACCCAAAAGATACTGAAAAATTGGCTTTTGCTACAACTTTCGGATTATATGAGTGGAAATACCTTCCCTTTGGGCTTAAAAATGCCCCTGCTATCTTCAATCGAACCATTAGAAGGATTCTAAATAAATACAAAATAGACTTTGCCTGTAATTATTTTGATGATATAATTGTATTTTCACAGTCAGAAGATGAACACTTCCAACACCTACAGCAACTTTTTGATATATGTGTTAAAGAAAACTTAAAATTAAAACTATCAAAATGCAATTTTGCCAAAACAAAAATTAACTTTTTAGGATACGAAATAACTAATGGCCTAATTACCCCTGATAATCCAAACGTTGAAGTAATAAAAAATTTGAAACCGCCAAAAAATGTCAAGGAATTACAGAGAGTTTTGGGATCAGTTAACGTTTATGCTAGATTTATTCCAAAATATGCCGAAACAAGAGCTCCTTTAAATAATTTATTAAAGAAAAATGTCCCCTATGTTTGGGACCAGAAATGTGAAAAATCCTTCCAAAAGTTAAAAAATGCTCTTATAAGTAAACCTATTTTAAGACTTTATGATCCCAGAACTCCCTGTCAGTTATTTGTTGATGCCTCGAGTCATGGTGTGGGATGTGTTGTTAAACAGGCAGATGTGAATGGTACTCTACACCCAGTGGCATATCGTTCAAGAAATTTACGAGATTATGAAAAAAATTATGCAATTACAGAATTAGAATGTTTAGCAATTATTGATGCCTTAGATAACTTTTATCATTATTTGCACGGTCAAAAGTTTGTCATACATACGGATCATGCGTCTCTCACTTGGTTAAAAAATGTTAAAAATTTAAGAGGAAGATTATTCTGCTGGTCCCTTAAACTTAGTATGTTTGACTATGAAATTAAATATCAAAAAGGATCAACAAATATTGAAGCTGATATGCTATCTAGATTGCCTGTTTTGGAAAATGTGTCACACCATGTACACCTCCTAGACTTAAATGAAATTAAAGAAAACCAGAAAAAAGAAAACATAGGTATTAACATTAAGAAAATTCTTGAAATTGAAGATGTAATTGTAATTAAAAAGAAAGGTTTGTATAAGGTAATAGTCCCGATGTCATTAAGATTACGCCTCCTACAGAAAACCCACACTCAATTTGGACACCCAGGAATTTATAAAATGATAAATTTAATTACACCACAGTATTATTGGCCTAATATTAATAAAGATATTGAAAATTTTGTAAAACATTGTCATACCTGTCAAATAAATAAAAAATGCAGACAAAAACGGTTTGGGTCATTACAGGAAGTACCGCCAACAGATAAACCTTTTGAATGTTTGTCTTTGGACACTGTTGGTGGGTTTAACTACTATAATTCTACAAAAAAATATTTGCATTTGGTCGTGGACCATGCAACCCGTTATGTGTGGGGATTTCCATCAAAAAGCGTTACCAGTGAAACCTATACAAACTTTTTAAAACAACTTTTTCAAATTCAAGTACCTAAAAAATTGTTAACAGATAGGAATGCAGCATTCACGGCATCCCGTTTCAAAAAATTCCTTCGAAATTATGATACAAAACATTTGTTAACAAGTAGCCATCATCCCGAATGCAACGGGAAAGTCGAGCGCCTCAATCAGACTATTGTTACGCGTTTAAAATGTAAGGTTAACTCTTCTTCAAATAAAATTCCCTGGACTAAATTAATTGGTGAAGTTTTAAATCAATATAACTTAACGCCTCATTCTGTAACTCAATTCCCACCTAGTTATTTATTATTAGGAGAATTACCATATGATCCATTATTAGTAAACAATAGTTACTATCCTTCAGTTGATGAAGCTAGAAAAATAGCAAAAGAAAAAACAATACAATATCATAAAAAAAAACAAAATCCGATTTGATGCTCGATTTCTCCCTGTTAAATTTAAAGTTGGTGATGAAATTATTTATGAAGAATTCCAATATCCCAACACACGTAAGTTAAGTCCACCTTATTCAGGCCCTTACACAATCTTAAAACAAATATCTGAAGTTAATTTTGAAATAGACAAACCCAGTCCCCATTTTAAAAGAAATTCAGAAATTGTTCATTCATCTAAGTTAAGATACTATAATAACCCTCAAAAATTCAAATTAAGTCATGAATAATGTTAGTTAGGGATCAACTCCATGCCCCAAGTATTTTTTTTTTTATTTATTTATCATTCTCGTGATCTTCTGATCTTCACCACTATAAAGTGATCAGAGAGTGCGGGAAGAATGATTTGTTTTTGCCCTCTGTAAAAATTCACCAATTACCACCTTTATCCCAACTCACCTTTTTGGAAAGACTTGACTTCTCACAAGTTCAGGGGTCAAGTTACCCACAAAACAATTTTTTTGGCTTGCCAATGGCTGACCAAGCTCTATGTTGGTGCCAATGTGGTATTTTAAAACAATTAATTACTAAATAAAGTGATTAAGTTGGTTTTATGTAAATAGTTTTGTTCAGAATTCTAATAACTCTGAATTTTGACAATAGATGGCAGCACTATGCAATTTTGATATAATTTTAGAATATTAACATTAATTAAATTCATTCTTTTTTCATTGTATTTTATGTGTTTTAAACGCTAAATTAATTCTTTTTTCTTTTATTATTATTTATTTTATTTATGTTTTCAATTAATTGTTAGTTATACTTTAAATAATTTCTTTTTCAATTTGCTGTGAACTTGTCATGTTTCTGCAGACCTATTCTAGTTTGTTCTTTTTGTTGTGATTTCTAGCGGTAAGCTGGAAAAATTCTATTCTAACGTATGAGCTGAAATAAAGTCAATAATTCACGTTTATATTCTATTTTGTGTATGTATTCAAGCTTTTATTCATTGTTTCTTAAATATGATGTTATTAATTCAATTGAAAGGAAGGTGAGTCCTTCAAATTCATTTTAAACTGATTTATGATTTAATATAATTTAAACCAGCGATTTTTAAAAACCATACAGTCCACAATTCTATTCAAAATCCCTCCATATTTTTGGCCATCTAGAGCCGGAGATATATTAAATTATGAAATCTTTTAGTAAAAATTAATATTTTACAAACTTGAGAAAAAAAAAATGTTCTAATGGCTTCGAAAATTGAAAAACTAAAAGCAAAAAGAACTATTATTCGGTCGTCAGTGACTAAATTTGAAAACAAAGCGACAAAAGCTTTGGAAGCGGATCCTTTAGACATTCAAGAAATAAAAATTTTGAAAGGTCATTTGCATGAAAGGCAAACTCAATTAGAACAAATTAATAATGAAGTTGAGGAAGTTATTTCTGATTTAGATGAATTAAAAAAGGAAATTGAAGATAATGAAAAATGGACAGAGAAACTTATTCGTATAAAATATCAGATAGAGTCAAGATTAGAACTTTCTTGTTTTCAGAACACTAAAGTTGTAACACAGGTTAATGAAAATTCTTGTTCTGTTTCGAAGCAATCTATTCACCTTCCAAAAGTTGATTTGCCACATTTCTCTGGCAATTTGGAAGACTGGTTAAGCTTCAAGCAAATATTCGTAACCACTATTTATGAGAACACTCAGCTTTCCGATTTGCAAAAATAACAATATTTAAAAGCGTCTGTTATTGGATCTGCCAATAAGTTAATAAAAGGCTTTCCAATAACTGAAGCAAGTTATAAGGAAGCTTGGGCAACACTAATTTCTAGATTCGATAATAAAAAAAATCTAGCTTATGCCCAGTTAAACAAATTCTTTAATTCGAAATCTTTGAAACCAAATTGTCGGAAATCTATGCTAGATTTATTAGATAACTGTAATGAAGCAACAAGTAACTTGAAATGTTTAGGATTTGAATTTAATTTATTTGTGGATTTAATTCTTGTTTATAATTTGCAAACAAAATTGGATGATAATTTAAAGAAGCAATGGGAATTATCTTTAGATAGTGATTCTTTTCCCACCTATGATGAATTTATTTTGTTTCTTGAAAAACAAGCGAGAAGCTAGCAAGATATTACTGATAGTACTTATTCTAAATCTGAAAGTAAACAAAAAAGTAGTATTTAAAAAATCTGTTTCTAATGCTGTAATATCTAATTCAGATATAAAATCCAATAATTCTATCTGTTCAGAATGCTCGGAATCTCATGCACTTTTCAGGTGCCCACACTTTCTTAAAAAATCTGTTGAAGATAGATAGAATATTGTGAAGGGTAAAAAGCTATGCATAAATTGTTTACGTGGTAATCATTTCGTTAATAAATGTTTGATTTCGACAAAATGTCGACAGTGTAATGCTAAGCACCATACACTTCTCCATTTCGAGAAAAATAAAGTTAATTCTCCACCTGTTATTGAAAATGCTAATCTCAACATTGAAAGTTCATCCTTTGTCAACTCTAGTTGTTTAACCAGTACCCAAGAGAGTTGTCAAACTTTGTTATCGACAGCTATGGTTCTTGTAAAATCAAATACTGGAAGGTTTGTGCCATGTAGAGTCATGGTCGATTCAGGAAGTCAAAAATCATTAATTTCCAGCTCTTGTGCTAAAAAATTAGGGTTACCTATGAAAAGCACAAATCATAGAATCTCGGGTGTAAATAATATTGTTGCAGAAACTGCTCCTTTTGAAGTTAATATTATTTTAAAGTCTTATTATAGTAATGAAATCTTTGATGTGAATGCTTTAATAGTAAATAATGTTACGGTAAATCTTCCTAATTTTGTTGTTCGAAAATCTTCATGGCCTCATTTGGAAGGTCTATCTTTAGCAGATCCTAAATTTTATGTTTCGAGTCCAATTGAAATTTTGCTTGGTGCAGATTTATTTCCCTTAATAATTTTAGGGCAATCTATTCTGGGTCCTAAAGGTACTCCATGTGCTTTAAATTCCAAATTGGGATGGTTACTCTCGGGTGTCATACATGTAAACAATTTTCAGCATTCTAAAACTGTCCTTAGTTGCCATGCTACAGCTCAGTTAACTTATGAGCTTCAGAAATTTTGGGAAATTGAGTCCCTTCCTGATGCAACACCAATTCACAGTTCTGAAGAAAAATACACTAAAACTGTTAGACGAATTCAGTCTGGAAGGTACATGGTGGATCTTCCCTTTAAAGAAGCTCCAAATTTAGGTGACTCACAATCAAATGCTTTAAAACGGTTTTATTTGTTAGAATCCAAACTTAATAAAAATCATGAGCTTAAGGAGCAATACCATGCCTTTATGCAAGAATATATTGACTTACATCATATGGAACCAGTCCCAAATTCTGAAATTGATTCTAAAGATTATTTTTACATGCCTCATCATGGGGTTTTGAAAGAAGATAGTACAACTACTAAATTGAGGGTGGTATTTGATGCCTCGGCTAAAGGAACATCAGGCCACTCTTTAAACGACTTTCTTGAAATAGGTCCAAAGTTGCAACCAGATTTGTTTAAACTTCTTCTTAAGTTTAGAACATATTCCATAGCCTTAACCGGAGACATCGCCAAAATGTACAGACAGATATTGGTAAACCCCAAACATGTTGACTTTCAGCGAATCTTTTGGCGATTCCAGCCACATGAATCTATTGCGAGTTTCAGATTATTGACTGTAACATATAACATAGCCTGTGCCCCATTCCTGGCTATAAGGACATTTCACGAACTAGCCAAAGATTATAGTTCAGAATTTCCTATTGCTGCGCAGTCAATTTTCGAGAACTTTTATGTGGATGATTATCTTGGTGGGTCGCATTCAATTGATGCAGCAAAACAATTGGTCAAAAACCTAAATCACGTTTTAAATCAAGGAGGCTTTACACTTAGAAAATGGGCTTCCAATGTACCCGCAGTCATTGAAAATCTACCAGAAGATCTTAAATCCACTAGGCAAAATGTAAAATTTTCCGAAGATTCCTCCCAAAAAATCTTAGGCTTAGTTTGGAATTCGGCAGAAGACTTATTGAAAATTCATTTGAATGGCGTCAAATCGGTGCATACCAAGCGAGAATTGCTATCAATGATTGCTCAAATCTTTGATCCTTTTGGGATTTTAGCTCCAACCACGATCATGTTAAAAATCATGATGCAAGAGCTTTGGAAAGATAAGTGTGCTTGGGATGATCAAATCCCAGATTCCATTTTGAAAACTTGGCAAGAATTTAATTCTCAAATTGAACTCTTAAAGTCCATTGGCATACCAAGATATCTGAACTGTGAAACATCTCCAGAGAACCACATAGAGATCCATGGGTTTTATGATGGATCTGGTAAGGCCTACGCTGCAGTGGTACACCTTCGAACACTATCTTCTCTAGGTGAGATTTCAGTTAACTTTGTCGCTGCAAAAACTAGAGTTAATCCTTTAAAACATGTCACGCTTCCCAGAATTGAGTTATGTGCTGCATTCTTGCTTGCACAATTAAGTTCCACAATATTAGAATCTTTAACCTTTAATGTGAATATAATTTATTTGTGGTCCGATTCACAAATTACTTTAAATTGGATTGAATCTCCTCCAACCAAAGGAAATCAGTTCGTAACAAATAGAGCAAACAAAATCAAATCACTTGTCCCACAAGCAGTGTGGACTTATGTTGAGAGTTCGTCAAATCCGGCAGACTGTGCCTCAAGAGGCATTCTACCGAAGAGTCTTTTGCATCACAAATTGTGGTGGCTTGGGCCTGAATGGCTTAGTGCTAGTGTCAAGTTACCATTATTCCTAGTCAAATCTTCAAAGGTTAAGTCAAAAAATTCTGAAGAAAATTTAAGTCATGTTGCAACATCTAGTCATAAAACCTTTCCTGATTTTCTACTCAAATTCTCTTCTTTTTCAAAACTTTGCAGAGTCCTTGCATTGTGTTTGAGATTCATTTATAACATTCGTAGTTGTAATCGTAATTCTAGACGTATTGGACTTGTCAGTACGCCTGAAGTTTCAAGTGCTATTACACATATTCTTAAATTGATTCAGGAACAAGAGTTTTTGGTAGAACTGAATTTGCTCAGGAAAAATCAACCTTTACCAACCAACAACAAATATTTATCCTTAAATATATTTCTAGATGATCAAGGTTTAATCAGAGTTGGCGGACGGTTGTCCAGACATCAGTCACTTAATCAAGATCAGAAATATCCAGTGCTTTTATCGAGAAATCACTTAATTACAAAATTAATTGTTGAGCAATATCATAAAAAACACTTTCATGCTGGTGCACAACTGATTCTTTCCCTAATTAGACAAAAGTATTGGATACTAAATGGTCGCTCTTACATTCGTCGAATTCTAAATGAATGTATTTTGTGCAAACGTTTGAAGAAACAAACTTGCCAACAAATTATGGGTGAGTTGCCAGTCGAACGTATAACTCCAACTCGACCTTTTTCAAAGGTGGGACTAGATTTTGCTGGCCCACTCATCACTAAACCAAATGTGCCTAGATCTAAAGTTAAATTGAAGTCATATATTTGTGTTTTTGTCTGCATGTACACAAAAGCGGTGCACCTAGAAGCTGTTTCAGATTTACCTTCATCAGCTTTCTTAGCATCCCTAAAACGATTTGTTTCTAGAAGAGGACTGCCATCAGACATATTCAGTGACAACGGAAAAAATTTCAGAGGAGTTGCTAACTATCTTAAGCAACTAATTCGAATCATTAGTTCTGAAAATGTTCAAAATTTTGCTACCAGCAACTTCATCAATTGGCATTTTATCCCACCATATTCCCCTCATTTCGGTGGACTGTGGGAATCTGCTGTTAAATTGATGAAAAGTCACCTACTTAAAGCTTGTAAGGCTACCATTCTAAATTTTGAAGAGCTTACTACTCTTTTATGTCAAATAGAAGCCTGCTTAAATTCCAGACCATTAACACCACTTTCTTCAGATCTATCTGATGTTAGAGCCCTCACTCCCGGACATTTCCTGATAGGAGTTCCACTCCTTGAGATTCCAGAAAGTGGGAATTCACCAAATCTCACTTTATCTTCTCGTTGGACTCTAATCCAGCGAATGAAGCAAGACTTCTGGAAGAGATGGTCTAGAGACTATCTACATCACCTGCAGAATCGACCTAAATGGTTCACTTCACGAACTGATCTTCAAATTGGGGACTTGGTTGCTATTCATAATTCACAATCTATTCCTCTCCAGTGGAAGCTGGGTAGAATTATTCGTACCTATCCAGGACCTGATAATAGAGTTCGTGTAGTCAGCGTTTGGACTCAGAGTGGTGAAATTCAACGCCCTATTGCTAAAGTGACACTCCTTCTCCCGGTGGGGGAGAATGTTCAGAATTCTAATAACTCTGAATTTTGACAATAGATGGCAGCACTATGCAATTTTGATATAATTTTAGAATATTAACATTAATTAAATTCATTCTTTTTTCATTGTATTTTATGTGTTTTAAACGCTAAATTAATTCTTTTTTCTTTTATTATTATTTATTTTATTTATGTTTTCAATTAATTGTTAGTTATACTTTAAATAATTTCTTTTTCAATTTGCTGTGAACTTGTCATGTTTCTGCAGACCTATTCTAGTTTGTTCTTTTTGTTGTGATTTCTAGCGGTAAGCTGGAAAAATTCTATTCTAACGTATGAGCTGAAATAAAGTCAATAATTCACGTTTATATTCTATTTTGTGTATGTATTCAAGCTTTTATTCATTGTTTCTTAAATATGATGTTATTAATTCAATTGAAAGGAAGGTGAGTCCTTCAAATTCATTTTAAACTGATTTATGATTTAATATAATTTAAACCAGCGATTTTTAAAAACCATACAGTCCACAATTCTATTCAAAATCCCTCCAAGTTTGTAAAAAGAAAATGCCTAGTAGTACTGGTATTCTTAATATTAGTAGTAGTATTATTAGAGTTGATTAAACACTATTGTGTTTATTAAATAGTTTTATGTGTCTGTTAAATGTTATATTTATGAAAAAAAAATTTATGTTAGTATGTAAATAAAGTTTCTAGAAATTGTTAAAAATGTACTATGATATAATTGTTTTTCATATACCTTATGTTTTATTAAAATATCTTTGCATTATTAAAAAGATACACAAAGAAAAACACAGATTTTGTGAAAAGAAAAGTTTGTTTACAATGTGTTTGTTTACAATTTACAAAACATTTTTTACAATGTACTGTTAAAATTACAGTGTTATAATTATTGTTATACATATTTTATATGGACTCAATAACCAAGATCAGACTTTTTACAACAATTATTTATTGTCAAACATCAAGGTTATTATTTAAGACATTTAAAAACTTTATTGGCCAAAAGGAACTTTATATTTTCAAAAACTTTCCTCAACAAACTAGTTTGTACATAAGAAAGATATCTTGTCAAAAATGTTATGCCGGTAAACATGTTATGTTATAAATTTTTTTTCAGTATGTCATACGTTTTCATACATTATATTATTAAACTTTTCTTATGTTTGTAAACAAGTGCTGTAAATACCATTATATGTATCAGGCGAGCACGTTGACCAGTCCAACATACAAGTAAATAAATTTAAAAAGAAAAATTAATTTTTTTTATAAATAAAAGGAAAGACCATAACTCCTACTTAAAAATGATTCCATAACAAAATATTTCAGACGAAATTTTCTAAAAAATAAAATTTTCCATTTTTAAAATAAAATTTTCCATTTTAAATAAATTTTTCAAAAACTTAAGTTTTATAATTTGTCAAATTTTCCATTTTAAGTTTAACTTTCTCCTGGAGTATCTTCTACTTCTGAGGGACTTCCCGCATACTTGCAGGCAAGTATGGGGGAGCGTCGGCTTGGAGGGGGGGATATGAAAGGATAAAATAAGCAAGATTCTAAATTAATATTTAAATTAATATTAAATGATATCTTAATAGTATTAGCTCAGAACAAATCTTAATTTTAAGAACAACTTTGTGAGAATTTTATTTTAGCGCCCCAGTAAAGTTTGTTTTTCAGCAAAACACATCATAGCGCGGGAATCGAAGTTAGAAGAAGTTTCATAATCAAAATTATGCAATAGTTGAAATAAGCGGCAATGCATTGCGAAATACGAAATCCTGGATATCCGGGTCAGCCAATGAAAGAATGTGGGCTGGATTTTAGCTGACCTAATTATCCAATAAGCATTCATAAGAATAGTTTCGGTTCCCGCTGAAATATCCATATAAAAACGGGAGCACCCGAAAATCGGGGTCTTTTTCCATGGAAGCTTTTGATTAAATAGTTCACATCAATAACAAGTTTAAGTTAACGGTCCCAGGAGGGGGATTGATTCGCGGTTCCGCCGTTAAAGGAACGATTTCGGCCCGACTCGGCTACGAATCTGTACAGCGTGCTCAAAATGATGTGACTGTTAATAAAGTGTAATATGACTGTCTTCAAATAAACGACTGCATCATCTATTGTGGAGTATTTCTTTGAGTGAACTCTCTTAATATGGAGTGACTGGAATTCATCATCCTACAAAAAAGGAAGTTGTATTACATATATATATATGTAACGTATCGTTCTTTAGTTGATGAATGACAGTCACTCAAATAAATATTCCACGATAAGTTGATGCAGTCATTTTATTGAAGGCACTTAATCATTTTACACTTTATTAACAGTCAATCAATCTGAGCACGCTGACATACAGATCCGTAGACGAGTTGGGCCGAAAACGTCCCGTTAACGGCAGAACTGCAAACCAATCCCCCTCCTGGGACCGCTAAAATAAACTTTTTATTGACGTGAACTAATTAAGCACAAGCTTCCATGAAAAAGGCGCCGATTTTCGGGTGCTCCCGCTTAAATATGGATATTTGGGAGCGAGGCCAAACTCCTAATATGAATTCTTATTGGTTAATTAAGTGAGCTAAAATCCAGCCCACATTCTCTCATTGGTTGACCCGGATATCCAGGATTTCGTATTTCGCAATGCCTTGCCGCTTATTTCGACTGTTGCATAATTTTGATTATGAAACTTATTCTAACTCCGATTCCCGCACTACGACGTGTTTTGCTGAAAAACTAACTTTACTGGGGCTCTAAAATAGAATTCTCACAAAGTTGTTCTTAAAATTAAGATTTATTCTGAGCTAATACTATTAAGATATCATTTAATATTAATTTAAATACTAATTTAGAATCTTGCTTATTTTATCCTTTCATATATATACACATATAATGTTTTTGTTTGTATATTAAAATTATTGTATGTATTTCTAGTGCCATCTGCTGGATTCACACAAAGAGCTACCATCGATCCTGAACTGAATGAAATTCATGTTTTCTCAGTAAGATTTGTTGGCTATATACTTAAACAATTTTATCTTTAAGAATTATTAATGTAAAAAATTACTTTTTTTTAAGCTGTTTTTAGAATTCATTTCAGAAAATCTTGGAGTGGAAGGCTGATATTTTTATACCAACTATGTGAAAAATACGAGAGCCGGGAATCGAACCCGGGCCTTCCGCTTTACGTGCGGATGCTCAAACCATCGAGCTACCCTGGCTGATTACCAGCTAGGCATTTCTCACATAACATTCGTTGGCAAAGTCACCGAGTCTGTAAACACATCTGTATCAAGTGACATTAATTACAGCTGTGTTTACAGACTCGGTGACTTTGCCAACGAATGTTATGTGAGAAATGCCTAGCTGGTAATCAGCCAGGGTAGCTCGATGGTTTGAGCATCCGCGCGTAAAGCGGAAGGCCCGGGTTCGATTCCCGGCTCTGGTATTTTTCACATAGTTGGTATAAAAATATCAGCCTTCCACTCCAAGATTTTCTGAAATGAATTTTTATGGTTGATGAATAAACTTCTAAATTTAAAAAAAAAAAAAAAAAAAAAAAAAAGTTTTTAGAATATTTAAATATATATTATTCGAAGCTCATTGTAGTCTTGAAATATGATAATTTGAAGGAAAACTGATTTATTATTATTATTATTATTATTATTTATGGATTATTATAGTAAATTTTTAAGTATATTTATTGTAGCATGGGAAGTTCAATATTAGTTTTTTTTATTATATGTACAGTAGATTGTGCCATATTTCATTTGATAGACAAATATTAAAATAAAAATAATAAAAGCATATACTTACGAATTATTTTAAACATATTCTATTCATCTCAGAAAAGTAAAAAAAAAAAAAAAAAAAAATCCATGTATTTCTTTCTATATAGAACTACATTTATTTCTTTACTAAGATGTATGTGCATATATCTATCATTGGTTTTTGATGTTGAGTCAGTGTTTCATCTCTTCTTAGTTTTAGAGACTTAAATCCATAGACCTATTATAAGAGTGGACGGGACAATGGCAACCTTTTTTAGTGGCAAAGATAACTCATAAAAAGGTCATGTGAATGTTGATCTACAGGAAGCCAAACTGGCCAATATTGAAATTTACTCGCCATGCTCTAAACTCTGCTTTTTATTTAGCAGACGATATTTTCCTTTTTTCTTTGAAAGTTCTTTTTAAAATTTTTATTTCACTTTAAAAGTTAGATTGCTTTGACTTTAAAAAGAATTTTATAACAAGAAGTAGTAATTAGATGTACTTTAAAAACCCTAGAAGTTATTTAACATAATTTTATATAAACATTTATTTCACAGGTAAGATTCTTTTTAATATTTTATTATTTCGTTCTTTTTAAGTAATTATTTTTATAAAATGCTTATAATTGCTATACATATTTCTCAAAATTGAATTAGTTTAACTATATTATATCTTATATTATTTCAAAAATGTCCATAATTATTTATGAGAGTTAAAACGAGTATAGACAAACCAAAGTTATAATGTTTTTTAATTTTGTTAGATGTTAATAACAAGGTAAAAATAAATTTCAACAGCTGTAATATTTTACACTAGTTTTTCTAAAAGAATGTTGTGTCTTTTAATAATAATAATAATAATATATATTTATATTCAAAACAGAAAATTGCCAATAATGCGATAAATGCCAAAAAAGGTAATCTTTTTCAACATTCACATGGTTTCATCTTTGCACCCTTTCTTATATTCCCTTAGTAATGGAATGCCCCTTCCACTCTTATAATAGGTCTATGCTTGAATCTAAATTTCTATAAAAATAATTAACAGATGGATTAATATTTAAGTTGAGACAGTTACTACTACTATTCATTAGTCATAGTAAATGCATTTTGAATAATTCAAATGAATGATATGACTTCATGTATAAATTAAATAAATTTGATTATTCAGAACATAAAAAATATATTAAGAAACTACCTTAAATTTTAATCATGTTAAAAGCTGAGACAGACAATAAACACTAAAAGTATACAATTTAAAACATTAAAAACACAAAACACAAATTTAAACATTTCGAGCCCTTTACATGCTCCTCATCAGTAAAAAACATCAAATGTAAATGCTGAGAAGAACAGACTTTCATTAAGATAGTACAACGTATTCATCGGGAACTGTGCATGCCTCATTAAGTGGTGAAAAATGTTGATTTGTGTACCAGCCCTCCAGGAAAATTCTTGAATGATAATTTAAACAGTTAGATATGATTATTTTAGTACTATTAAAATCAGGTAAATGGTCAGTTTCTATGGCATGCTGTACAATTGTACAGCATGAGTCTACACAACATCCATTTCCTTTATATTGTGCTTAACTTTAAGTAATTATGTTCGTAGCACTCAGTTTACTTTCGCACATATTCACTATCTGTATGCGGCACTCAAAATTAACGAAAGAATAGGTCGATCAAATGAAGAGATAATTGACACATGATCTGTAACGGCTTTCACCAGTAACATTCTTAGGCAGCCATTGCAAGCCGCCGTCCTTGATATGAACATCATAGCACCGCGATAATCTGTAAGGGCATCTTGGATTGTTCACGGAATTATATTTTATATTCATTGACACTGGGCCTTCCATGCTTTAGAGATCATCTTCCGTGAATGTGGTGTTTTAGCCCTCAAGTTAGGCCTAGCAGCTAGAAGGTAGCTTCGGTAAGCCATGGAAACTGTATTCACTGCAGAAATCCTTCTTCACTTGAAATTGAATTCATGTTGATTATATAAGGGATTCATATACAAAATAGGTTTGGAATATTATCAATTATGCCTGTCCTCAACTCATACTCGCTCACTACGGCAAGAAGCAGTGCCGCGGACCGGCGGGAAAAACACGTTGTTCCTTCTATGCAGCTAACATCCAAGAGAGTGAGAGAGAGCGCCATCCAATTCTCCCACGTCCTGGGAACCAAACACGCATGCATCGATACGCACGGTAAATAGTACCTCATAAAAATATTTTACTTCGATCGTCTGCACAAGAAAAGTTAATGAAACTGGATTAAATAAATTTAATTTTGATGGAGGAATATTTTATTCTATACTATTTTTTGGATCGAAATTCTATTATTAAATTTACACAATCTTCTAGAGAGACGCTATTTTGAATCTGCGTAGTGATACCGATTAACTGCGGACCTGATCGAATGTTCTAGAAAGAAAATTTGAAATTCGTCATGAAATTTAATTAATGAAATATGAACGTCAGGAAAATTATTAAAAATAGTTTTAAATTATCTGAGGACGATCTGAAGTAATTTTGAAACGATTTGAGTATTTTATATTTTTGAATATTCTGATAGGTGAAATAGTTTGTTTACATTTCGTAAACATCGATCATAGTTTGTTTACAAACAAACGCTTCACCTGAAATTTCTAAACTTTTTCTATTTCTTTGAAAATTGAGAACTTTTAAAAGATTAAATGGGGAAAATAAATTAAATAAATAAGAACCAAAGTATTTTTTGGAGGATTTGATGAAAAATAATTAAATTTAAAAGTGTTAAAATTTTCAATTTTAACAGACACTAAGGTATAAATAAACTAAAAATATATCATTATTACTTTTAATAACATGTTGAGGCAGTAAATAGTTGGTTGTTTAGGAACAGAAATAGGTACACAGATAAAGGTAAGTTAATTTTTTTTTTCTTTTGTTTACTGTTGCACATAGCTTTGTTGATACAGCGTGGCCCCTAGTCAGGGAATTTAAGTAAGTCTGGAAAACTCGTGGAATAGTCAAGGAATTTCATGTAAAGTTAGAAAAATTTGTGGAAATAAACCATATTTAAAAGCTCATTATTAAAAATTGCTAAATTATTCCCTAATTTTGTGAAATTTCTTTGGAGAAAAAACAACATAAGTCAGGAAAAAATCAGGGAAAATGGTGAAAAATAGTCATGAAAAAGCCAGGGAATTCAGAAAAATTCTAACGTTGTTAACTCTGTGATATTGTTCAAAACTGATTTCAGACATTAAATATTCCTCATCAAAACACTTGATTCTGATAAATAAACAGGAAAAATTAATTTAGTTAAAGAATATATATAAAATAAATTTAATATAGGGTATATTCGAAGAAACCACACTTGAAAATCAGTATATATATATTTTAGTAGTATTTCCTCTTTATGTATGTGTATATATATATCACTTTTTTTTTTTTTTTTTTTTTTTTTTAAATTTTTTAAGATGTTATATGACTGTGTAGAGATTTAGATAAATACTACATCTATGGGTATTTGCATTGGTGATACACTTCAAGAATCTTGCAGCACACTGAAGGTACTACAGCACAGTGATTGAAAATCACTAGTCTAAATGTTAACAATTTCATTTAAAATTTACTTTTTATATAGTACTCATTATAGCTTTTGCTAAGTATTGCATTACAAATCATGGTGAATAAGTAATATTACCATTATAATTTTATTTTACTTATGTTTTTGGTTAATTATTATTCTTATATTTGTTTTTGTTTAGGGCTCAAATAAAGATAAACGAGAAGAACATGTAAAAAATTCTTTCTGGGTTTATGATATAAATCATAATAAATGGTAAGATAATTTTTTTTATTTAAATTTTAAATTCGTAAGAAAATAAATTAGTTATTAAATAAATATAATTTATTATGCCAAAGATGAAGTTTCTGTGTCATTTTCTATTAGAAAACTGCAGAAAAGATAATTTATGTATGAGTTTTTAAAAACTTTATATACTATTTTCCCACAATTAAATCATGTATCTTTATGAGTTTTTTGTATGCTACCAAACTATTTTGACATGAAATTACTTTTAATTTTCACATAAAAAAACATTTTTAGTGAATTATATTGATGAAAATTTCCTTTATTTACTATTTTAAAGTATTGCTCAGAGAAAATATAATTAGACATTTTGTAAAAACATTAATAAAAACAGGGTAGCTAGCTGTCAGGAAAAATCAGGTAGTCAGGTAATATAATAAATAAAGTTTTGTGGAAATAAGCTGTTGTTGAAAGCTTGGTATTCTAAATCACTAAATTGTTTGCTAAATTGTAAAATTTTTATAGAAAATAAAAATAAACAGCAGGAATCAGAAAATGACCGAAAATAATCGGGGAATTTGGAAAAGTTTAATTCCTACCCACTTTGAAAAAAATTATCTTTATTTAGGTACAGCTATATTACTTTTTAAATTATTTTTCAATCATTATTATTATTATTATTATTTTATTATTATTTATTTTTTTTATTTTGAGTAAAACTTAAAAGATTTGCTTTTGAAAATTTCTTGTTCTCTAGTGATTGATTACTTGAAATTTAATAAATTACTGTGTTTTAGAAAATTTTCAAAATAATTTGCAGACTATAAATCTTTTAAAATATTTTATTGTTAAAGTATCTAAACTGGAATTGACTGGACTGAACTGAAATTGAGCATATGCTACATTGTGCCAGTGAACCCATCCGAACATTCCTATTGCATGTTTCTCTGGCATAACTTAACTTTGAACTCACAACAAAAATAATAATAATGATATAATAATAATAATAAAAGTTCAACCAGAGCAAAGGGGTAAGAGTATGTCTGTCACTGCTTCCTTATTTTTATAACTTAAAACAAATTCAAGTTTATGACAGATAGTAATATCCTCTTTAGTATATAAAAACACAATTCAAAGAACACCTATTCCTTAAAATTGTGGTTAAGTAATAACTTGAAGATAGTTACAACATTCATTACAAAATTGACTTATATATCTTTTTAAAATAGCGTTTACGGTACATGTCAAAACATTATACATTATTCTATCCTTTTTTTTTTCTCCCCTCCCCCCCCCCCCCCCCCAATCAATAGAAAAAAAATAAAAAAAGTCTTAAATAATTCAACATTTAACTTTTTTTTTTTTTTTTTTTTTTTTATGAAATTAGAATGAAATTACCCTCTACTTGGACAATTGATCATTTATGTGTGTTTCATTAAACATAGTAATAATTCAAAAGATATAAGTGAGACTGTTCTTTATTAAAATTGAATTGAGCATATGCTGCATTGTGCCAGTGAACCCATCCAAACATTCCTATTGCATGTTTCTCTGGCATGACTTAACTTTGAACTTGCTACCAAAATAATAATAATAATAATAATAATAATAATAATAATAATAAAAGTTCAGCCAGAGCAAAAATATATTACATGACTTCTGAACTATTTCTGATTGGCTCAGGCAAGGGCAGTGGATGTAAGGGGGATGGAGGGGGGGGGGGGGGGAGGGAAAATAAATTTTCTAGAACTTTCTCAAATTTAAATTTACATTATATAATGGATTAACAGTCTCGTTTCTTAAGAAAAGAAGTTTTAGAATTGAGAGTATAATTAATAAAGTTAGAATTATTGAAACCTAAAATAGATAGAAAAAGGTAATAACAGGAGACTTAGCGTTTTAATATTAAAACTCAAATAAACTACTACATCAGAAACGCCAAAGAAAAATATTTGAGATGCATACAGCTGTTTCGGTAGCCTTAAGCGTACCGTCTTCAGTGCAAAAAGAATTCTGAATCTGGAGAAGTGCTCGTATATATAGGAGAGGGACCGAATTTAGTTCAACCAATAGGATTACGGGAAAGGTGGGTAGTGTGGCCAATAGGAAATTAGGAATGTTAGCTGTGTAAACAGTAGAAAAAAAAATAAGAAAATGTGGACTGAATGGGGGAAAGAAATTTTCTAGAACTTTCTCAAATTTAAATTTACATTATATAATGGATTAACAGTCTCGTTTCTTAAGAAAAGAAGTTTTAGAATTGAGAGTATAATTAATAAAGTTAGAATTATTGAAACCTAAAATAGATAGAAAAAGGTAATAACAGGAGACTTAGCGTTTTAATATTAAAACTCAAATAAACTACTACATCAGAAACGCCAAAGAAAAATATTTGAGATGCATACAGCTGTTTCGGTAGCCTTAAGTGTACCGTCTTCAGTGCAAAAAGAATTCTGAATCTGGAGAAGTGCTCGTATATATAGGAGAGGGACCGAATTTAGTTCAACCAATAGGATTACGGGAAAGGTGGGTAGTGTGGCCAATAGGAAATTAGGAATGTTAGCTGTGTAAACAGTAGAAAAAAAAATAAGAAAATGTGGACTGAATGGGGGAAAGAAATTTTCTAGAACTTTCTCAAATTTAAATTTACATTATATAATGGATTAACAGTCTCGTTTCTTAAGAAAAGAAGTTTTAGAATTGAGAGTATAATTAATAAAGTTAGAATTATTGAAACCTAAAATAGATAGAAAAAGGTAATAACAGGAGACTTAGCGTTTTAATATTAAAACTCAAATAAACTACTACATCAGAAACGCCAAAGAAAAATATTTGAGATGCATACAGCTGTTTCGGTAGCCTTAAGCGTACCGTCTTCAGTGCAAAAAGAATTCTGAATCTGGAGAAGTGCTCGTATATATAGGAGAGGGACCGAATTTAGTTCAACCAATAGGATTACGGGAAAGGTGGGTAGTGTGGCCAATAGGAAATTAGGAATGTTAGCTGTGTAAACAGTAGAAAAAAAAATAAGAAAATGTGGACTGAATGGGGGAAAGAAATTTTCTAGAACTTTCTCAAATTTAAATTTACATTATATAATGGATTAACAGTCTCGTTTCTTAAGAAAAGAAGTTTTAGAATTGAGAGTATAATTAATAAAGTTAGAATTATTGAAACCTAAAATAGATAGAAAAAGGTAATAACAGGAGACTTAGCGTTTTAATATTAAAACTCAAATAAACTACTACATCAGAAACGCCAAAGAAAAATATTTGAGATGCATACAGCTGTTTCGGTAGCCTTAAGCGTACCGTCTTCAGTGCAAAAAGAATTCTGAATCTGGAGAAGTGCTCGTATATATAGGAGAGGGACCGAATTTAGTTCAACCAATAGGATTACGGGAAAGGTGGGTAGTGTGGCCAATAGGAAATTAGGAATGTTATCTGTGTAAACAGTAGAAAAAAAAATAAGAAAATGTGGACTGAATGGGGGAAAGAAATTTTCTAGAACTTTCTCAAATTTAAATTTACATTATATAATGGATTAACAGTCTCGTTTCTTAAGAAAAGAAGTTTTAGAATTGAGAGTATAATTAATAAAGTTAGAATTATTGAAACCTAAAATAGATAGAAAAAGGTAATAACAGGAGACTTAGCGTTTTAATATTAAAACTCAAATAAACTACTACGTCAGAAACGCCAAAGAAAAATATTTGAGATGCATACAGCTGTTTCGGTAGCCTTAAGCGTACCGTCTTCAGTGCAAAAAGAATTCTGAATCTGGAGAAGTGCTCGTATATATAAGAGAGGGACCGAATTTAGTTCAACCAATAGGATTACGGGAAAGGTGGGTAGTGTGGCCAATAGGAAATTAGGAATGTTAGCTGTGTAAACAGTAGAAAAAAAAATAAGAAAATGTGGACTGAATGGGGGAAAGAAATTTTCTAGAACTTTCTCAAATTTAAATTTACATTATATAATGGATTAACAGTCTCGTTTCTTAAGAAAAGAAGTTTTAGAATTGAGAGTATAATTAATAAAGTTAGAATTATTGAAACCTAAAATAGATAGAAAAAGGTAATAACAGGAGACTTAGCGTTTTAATATTAAAACTCAAATAAACTACTACATCAGAAACGCCAAAGAAAAATATTTGAGATGCATACAGCTGTTTCGGTAGCCTTAAGCGTACCGTCTTCAGTGCAAAAAGAATTCTGAATCTGGAGAAGTGCTCGTATATATAGGAGAGGGACCGAATTTAGTTCAACCAATAGGATTACGGGAAAGGTGGGTAGTGTGGCCAATAGGAAATTAGGAATGTTAGCTGTGTAAACAGTAGAAAAAAAAATAAGAAAATGTGGACTGAATGGGGGAAAGAAATTTTCTAGAACTTTCTCAAATTTAAATTTACATTATATAATGGATTAACAGTCTCGTTTCTTAAGAAAAGAAGTTTTAGAATTGAGAGTATAATTAATAAAGTTAGAATTATTGAAACCTAAAATAGATAGAAAAAGGTAATAACAGGAGACTTAGCGTTTTAATATTAAAACTCAAATAAACTACTACGTCAGAAACGCCAAAGAAAAATATTTGAGATGCATACAGCTGTTTCGGTAGCCTTAAGCGTACCGTCTTCAGTGCAAAAAGAATTCTGAATCTGGAGAAGTGCTCGTATATATAGGAGAGGGACCGAATTTAGTTCAACCAATAGGATTACGGGAAAGGTGGGTAGTGTGGCCAATAGGAAATTAGGAATGTTAGCTGTGTAAACAGTAGAAAAAATAAGAAAATGTGGACTGAATGTAAAATTTCCAACAATCAGACAAATTGGGAACAGCGAAATCACAATTTACAAGGTTTTTAAAATTTTTATATATATGAAAGAAATTGAGTTCATGAATGGATTTAGGTCTGCAAATTATTTTAGCTGAATTAAATTTAAAATAATGATTTTCCTCCCAGCAATGTTTAGAAATAGCCGATTTATTGGTTTCTTGTTTGCGGACATAATTCATATGTTCTTTTAGACGAAATTTAAGACTGCGTTTAGTTTGGCCAATATATGATAAACCGCACTGACAGGAAATACTATAAATGCCCCAAGAATTATGCATATCAATGGGATCTTTTAACTGAGGGAAGGTGAGTTTATTGGAAAGCGAAAATATTATTTTAAAATCATATTGTTTGAGAATTTTAGCTATGGTTTGACTGGATTTAGGAAAATAGGGTAAAACAATACTGATATTAGAAGAGACTGATTTAGTAGACAAAATAGGAGGGAGTTGTAATTTTTGGATAGCTTTGTCTATAATGGAAGGGTCATAACCTCTGTCAATTGCAATGGCTTTCAGGTATTTAATTTCAGATTTTAATAAAATAGGATATATACGAGCACTTCTCCAGATTCAGAATTCTTTTTGCACTGAAGACGGTATGCTTAAGGCTACCAAAACAGCTGTATGCATCTCAAATATTTTCCTTTGGCGTTTTTGACGTAGTAGTTTATTCAGGTTTTGACAGAAAAAGGGTTCAGAAAAATAAAGAATTAAATAGAACTTGATAAAGCTGGATTGGCTTGAGGCAGAATAACTTAGTTTTGGAAAATAATGCTTATAGAAACGCATACTTTAGGGGATTTTAATTATATTTTAATATATGCAGTAATTTTAATAAAATTTTGGCTTATATTGAATTCTGAGCACATATTCATGCAATTAAATCTACAGTAATAATAGTTGTCCAATAATTAATCTGTGATGATATTGAAATATCAAATGTGTAAAAATATAAAAAAAAATAAATATATGATGATATCATTAACTCTTTGATTTGTTTATGAATAGATGGAAGAAAGGATGAGTAATGGTGTGTGATGTGTGGGTAATTAAGAGTACATTGCGTTTGTTTATTTAACAGCGGACATCTTTCAAGTGCTGTTTTATCGGCAGCAGCTTACCTTCATAGATGAGACATAAATAAACACAAAAATAACATATGGAAATAGAGTTTTCTTTAAATTTATTGCTTGTTTTCAAAAACTTATATGTGTGCTGGCACTTACAAACCATAATTAATGATTACTAATAACAAGATCATTAAAAAGTATAACTGTAGTATCTTTCATCACATTTAAACATTTTCATGGATTATTGCGTGATTTCAATTATATCACTAATATTTTATTAAGTGTTTAAAAATGTTCGTAGTTTTTATTAATGAAATTAATTTATTATAGCTTATTGTTTGATTTCAATGTAATTACTATTATTATATTAATCGTTCAAAACGTCTGCAGTTTCTTTTTATAGAAGTAATGAATAATTCTTATCCACTTGAAAATTGGCTGTTGACAAATTATTAAACATTTCACGTACACATTTGATGAATTTTTCGAATATCGAAGTGCCAATATAGGAATGATGCTAGCCGATGATGAATATTCTTAATCATAGAAGAGGTATTGTAGTATATTAATTTCCACTTGTAGAAGCACTTAACCAATATATTTGAAGCTGATTATTAAGAGGAGCGATAATCCAGTGACGTTTACAATAAGGATTGGAATCACTTGATTCCATAATAATTTTAATCCTTATAAGGTCATTCACAGGAAGGCGCGGTCTGAACAGCAGCTTCAGTTGAGGATAACGATGATGCTGAATGGATTGGCAGGATGAGAATAGTCATATTATATCCATTTTTTTTCTTTATTATTAATTGAACGTAGATTAGAATAAAATAAATTTATATTGATAGAATTAATGAGCTACCGTACGATATCTCAAGTCACACTAACGGCCTGCTCTAATGGCGAAGCCGTTAAGCGGAACGAGAGGATCGACGGAGCTGTTGATAGCAGAAGGTGTTTTCTCCAAGTGTGTTCGGCGTCTCTTCCAAATTCCCCGCGTTCGGTTGCCGATTCACTGGCAAATTAATGAGCGCTGATATAGCTCGCCTCGCTCATTAGAATTTGAAATATAGAAATTTTAAAATATAGCAGCGCCATCTGGCGATAGAAATTTCTGTAATATATTGTTCAATTCCAAATCAACAAAGCTTTCAAATGATGTATTACTTATGAAATTATTTTAATTAGTAGCTGAGATACAAAAGAAAACCTAATCAGGACACCTTAAAACGTGTAAATCAGGTGAAATCTCGAATTCCACTTTCGATAATATAAAAATGAAATTATACTAATTAGAAGCTGAAATACAAAGATAATACAAACATTTTTTAAAAAAGATTTGTGTCTGACTTATCTGTGGTTTTCTCCAAAACTTGCTTAATTCCAGACTATATACCGTTAAAAAATATTAGTACGAAATGTGAGCGAAAATCTGAATTTGAAACTCTGTAAAATATAAAAGAATAAAAATTTTCTGGTTTTTCCATAGTTTTCTCCGAAAGTTTCATACAGAATTTGAACGGCTTATATCATTTTAATAGCCTGCAATAAAAATACTTTAAAATATCTTTTGAATGATGTATTACAATGATATATTTTTGACTCAAAATGGCTAATCTATCAAGGGCAATTAACGATTTCTATTGAAATCCATCTAAAATTTAAGAATTCCAAAACTGCTTTTTTACAACCGAATTCATAAAAAAAGGAAAAAAAAAAATCAATATTATTCTGCTAAAAGTAACTTTTGGTGTCATTAACAGATGAAATAAAAATGAATTTAAATAAATATAATATGTCTATTTATTTTATTTTTAAAGCTATACTTTAGATTTTTTAACTGCATACAGGTGAGCCATAATGACGGGCAATTTCAAAGTTCTGCTTTTGATCGATTTTAAATTGAAAAAATTCAAAAACTGCTTTTTTTATTTCCAATTCTTTGTCACGTGTTTGAAAAACGAAAAGCAATTTTTTCCCGACTGGAAGAATAGTGAGCTAGCATGTCTAGCACCTGGCACTGAAGAATCTTTGATAAATGAAATAACTGCCTGTTGCCAACTAAATTTCATACTTTAGTTAATTTTAAAAAATCTAATTGCTGTAGAGATAAGCCACTTGCACTCTTAGATTCGGAAAAATATCCCTTTTCATTTGGTACCAAATTCGTAACGATAGGACTAATATTTCTAATTTATTTTCCACTTTTTCTGCTTTTAACTCCGTTAAAATATTTATTTTTACACAATCGCGGTGAATTCTCAGTCATCGAGATCGTTTTTTGATTAGGCATAGGTCTACATTTTAATTAATATCTCCGAAACTAATTAAAATTTTTTAATTCTGTTTTCACTATCCCCTCGGGAAAGCTTCTGAGCACCTGTATTACAAATTTTATACTTCTGCGTTCAGTAGGGGCTGAACATATAGATACTCAGACAGACAGACATCTTCTTTTATTATTATAGATTTTCTGTGTTTATTAAATAATTTTTCAGATCTTATTAACTGAAAAAATAGATTTTTCAGGATTTTGAATAAATTATTTCCAGAGTTTAAATAATTATTTCTGATTTCAATTTTTGAAATAAATCACCTCCGTTTTTATTATTTTTTTATTAAAAATTCATGATAGCTGAATTTTGGAAGGAAGTTTTAAAATGATGAATTTTTGAATAAAATGTTAAAAGTTTTTACCTTTTAACAAAATGCTTCATGATATGTGTGAGATTTGCAGCTTATAGCATCATATTGATAAAAATAACACCAAGAAATATTTGATATCACTAATTTTTTCATACTTCATTGTACAGTCACCCAAAAAAAAAACGCCACCCCCCCACCTAATTTCGCCGTAAATTATCGTAGAAACATTTGACTGGTACCGATCGATTTGTAATAACGTCTAGTTTATAACGGTTCAGTTAAATTTTGCCTAAGGGGTCGTCTACATATTAAAACTGGCATTAACTTCATTTTCTTCAATGGCAACCCCTATTTTTGATTTCATATTCAGATTTCTGAGATCAAGGCGGTTCGAAAAACATACCTATTTATATACCTTAAACCAATTTTAAATAGAGTTACACGTGAAAATGTATTAGGGGTTCGTCTATACATTTAGAAAATATAAATCACGATCTACCACCGAGTACATATTATTTATGAAGTTTCACACCGAAAAAAAATTTCAGAAATGTTAATTATAAAATAAAAAAAATGACTAATTCATAGAACTTTCTGAGTTAGTTTATGAATTAAAAGATTTTTATTGGTTTCTATTGATTAAACATCAGATAGTTCACTTCATACGAAGAAAAGTAAATAGCTTGAATAGATATTAAAATATCTATCAAAAGAAAAAAATAAAAAAAAAAAAAGATGAATGGTTTTAAATTTGTTTGAAAATTCAAAATTATTTTAACTCAAGCTGCCGTATAATTGTCTGAAACGGCGGCACTCAACCTGGTTCCCACGGCCCTTTCACAGTGACAATGGGAGTTTGTTCTGATACTGCAGTACTTTCATTTTCTTTAATTGACTTTTTTAAAATATTAAAACAGATTTTTTTATTTTTATTTATTTATTTTTTTAATTAATTATTATTATTATTTTTTTCATGACATTATTAAAAACTTTTACATAAATCTCCACGATATTCTTTTGCTTTTATATTTTCTAATGTGTAACAAATTAATATGTAAAATAATAAATCCTACTACTTAATGGGATGTTCTAAAATTCTACACTTTAACACAGATACCGAAGTGGACGGTGGGTGTAGAAAGGGTGACTACCCTTAATCTAAATCTTCACTTGAAAAGGTCAAAATGTTATATAACTCTTTTTTTTTTTTTTTAAGGAAAAAAGAAGAAGATAAGGAGGAGAAGGAAAGATCAAAACGAATATAAAGCATATTAAACGTTAATACCCTTTAAACACTGGAAAAAGGCGGGGTTTTGTATTGTGTGTCATTTGGGAGCTGTAGAGTGCCAGAAAATTACTTTATGTAATAAAACTTTTCATTTAAAGAGTATTTAAAGCAGCATTATATTTAATACATAGAGTATTCAGAAAAAAAATACCATTCATCTGGTTCATGAAAAATAAAGAACATTTTCTGGCATTGCTCTATGTATATACATTCTTGTCAACCTATCCCGGACGATTACTGGTCCCGCCCCTTTCCGTACATTTTTTTCACATCAGTCTTTTTAGAGCTGTGTCAGCCATCGGTGGCTGACACTGATCTTTCCATTTAGGCTAAGTCAGCCGGCAGTGTAAAATATGATATAAAACTACAGAACTTACATAGTTTTAAGTAATTACTGACAATTTATTTAAAATTTACTTCATGTTTTTTTTTTTTTGTAATAGGATTTTTATAGGATTATATCGTTAAGGCCTAATGGGGTTTATTGAAACTCGATAAACATAACACGCTTCTAAGCAGCACGTGTGGCCTGAATGGGATTTCCATAAGAATTCGCGTGGCGCTCAATGAGTTAATCGTAAATGTATTTGAAGTTAATTACTCTAAAAGTTAAATTGTGTACACACAGGGGCGGGAACTAACAATGTTACGGGTTAGGTTGGCAAGTATGCATATATATTTTGCTTGATTTATAAAAATTTATAACACATTTTCTTCTTTTTTTTTTAGTATTTTGTGTTTATATCTCTCATTAAAATAAAATACAATATTCATATATAAACATTTCCATACAGTAATGTATATAAACATATTGATTAAAGAAGATTTGTTGATATTATATAATTATTCTTCTATCTGTATAGTATATTAACACAAATATATTTTGTAAATTTCGCAGCATCGAAAAACAGCAACATAGATTCCATATCAAGGCTTAATGTAAATAGCCACGCCTTTTCACAAATTTTCTAAAACTTTATAATATAAAGCAAAATAATTTTGCATATTTGTAATTAAATCATTTAAGTTTTATCTTCAATAATCGATGTAGTAAATACCATTGTGATTTATGCATACCAGCTTCACATATAGAGTCAAATAGGAATATGCAAATTTGTCTTTTTTTTTAAATAGTGTTTCTGCGAATCAGAGGCGGGGCTTCTTTTCTTTTGAAATTCTTTCACAATCCCTCGCCTACATTGTGATAACTTTGCAAAAATATGCCAATTTGTATAATAAACATCGAAATATTGCTTAGGAAACAATAAAAATAACATAAAGGTAAATTAAAATAGTTTCCGTCAAATTATATACAAGCATTTACTTATAGAGGATACAGATTATAACAAGTGACGGCCCCCTAACAGGAATAAAAAGTGAAATATCACTGTAACTCAAAAAATAATGTTAGGAACGAGCTGTAAATTTGGAAACCCATGTTTTTGATGATGCCCGTTCTATTCGTGCAAAAATTAACATAGGTCATAATTCATAATTTTTTCAAATATGAATTTATTAATAATTTTCATAATTCAAAAAATGTTTTTTTAGCAAAAATTCGCATGGAATATGTTTGGGTTACTTCATTCTAACGAATAAAAAAAACAGAATTTAAATATCATAATTATTTCGGAAGATATGATTTAATGTTTGTCACATTCATTTAACATTAGCACCCCCAAACTTTGACAGCTTATAACTCTATGAAAAATTGAGCGAAATATATAAACTATACCATTTTCCGTGATGATTTGATCCAAAGAATTCAAATAAATTATAAAAAATGGGGGTTACCATTGAAAAAAATGAAGTTGATGTCAGTTTTAATATGTAGATGACCCCCTAAGTAAAATCTAACTATAACATTATAAACTAGATGTTATTACAAACTGATTGGTACCAGTCGCATGTTTCTACGATCATTTACGGCAAAATTAGGTGGGGGGTGGCGTTTTTTTTTGGGTGACTGTACCTTAATGCATTTTATTATTATTATTATTATTATTCCTACGTTAGATAGATACATGAACCAAAATCATAGACATTTTCAACTTAGAAAATATTAAAAGAGTTTTGTTTTGTTTTAAATTATAGTAAACTATCGCTACACCTTTTATTTAGTAAAAATAATTGTTTTCGTACTTTTAGGACCTGCATCTATCAAAGTGATATTAAAGATTATGATAATGTAGGAAATACAGATCGACCTTTAGAACCATGTCCAAGATTTGCTCATCAGCTGGTATATGATCACATTAGAAAGGTAAAAAAGAATATATATTACTAACTTTTCCATATTTGGCAGAAGTTTTCCAATTTTTAAATTAATCTTCTGGCTTCCGATTTTTTATTGTTTTCTTCCATTTTTAAAAAAATAGCAAACATCATTCATTAATTTAAAAAAAATAATAATAATCCCATAAACGATCCACCGAATCCTAATCTTTCTCCATCCCCAACATAAATATCAATATTCATTTTAAACTTACTTTATGAGATTCTAGAACCTATAAAAAAGTATTATTCTTTAATATTTCTCACCCATGTAATTATTTCCCCCCCTCCTCCTCTTTTCTTATCTTTAACTAGCATTCAGCGATTAAACGCTCTGTGAAAGCCGTTTGTTTCCCAATCTTTCTCCATTTAAACATAAGTTTCAATGTTCATTTTAAACTTCCTATATTAGATTATTTAAAAGCCTATAAAGAAGTAGAGTTGTTAATATTTACCACTCATATAATTATTTTACCCCCCTCTTCCCCGTATCCAACTAGTGATCCACGAACAGATGTTCTCTTATGCTCAAGTTTTCTCAATCTACAACAAAAATATAATTGTTTCATTAGATTCTAGTATCAATAAAGCAATAGAAGTGCTCAATATTTTCCACATATGTAATTATTTTCAGAGTTTAATACTGAAAAAGGACTTTATTATTATTATAATTATTTTATTAAAGTTTAAATTTGCTATGAAATATTATATTTTTGTATTAAAAATTAAACTTATCTTAAAATAGTTTAAAAATATAGTAATTTTTCAATATTCCTATTTTGAGAAATCTTCTATTTTTAAAGCTGTAAAGTTGGCAGCTATATATATATATCAAGTAATAAATGCCAATTGCTTGTTAGAAAAGTTTAAAAAGTTTTACAGAATCAAAAATTCTATAAAATTTTTGTAACACATTGCTCATGTCGAGATCACTTATTATCAAATTCTCTGATTTCTAAGAGAACAGGAAAAATTTCTCAGAAATTTTCATAGAATATAAATAAACATATTTTATTTCATTTTTTCATTTATTGTGGAAGGGAATTTGTTTAGAAGGAAAGAGTAAAATAAGCACAGTTTCAAAGTATAGAGGTTGACAAAATGGGAAAAGAAAAAACAGACCATTTGTACAAGAAGTAAAAGCTGGCAAATTAGAAATTGGTTGTTTCTGTTAGTAATTTGTCTCCTTATGTTTTTTCTTCCTCTGAGGATTTCAGTTGGTTTTAACCCTTATCCATTTCTTCTGCCTTGTCAGTGGCCAAGAAATTCTGCTGTTGAAGCTGGTAGATGGGAATTGGGTCTGATACCAGGTAGTGATTGTCATTCTAGTCATTTAAAGTTTTTTGTGTTTTTATTCTGAAACCTACATATAGATTAAGACCCCTTAGAAAGACCTCCTATAGAGGACATGCCATCCTTGCCTAGGCCCCTTATGTAAACAATTGCATTAACCCACAGCACCAACATCTATTACTTTTCTGAAAGAATCAAATTTCTTTCTGTCATTGTTAAGCAATAGTAGCTTGTAAAGGGTGGAACACAGGACGAAAATATTTCTAGTGAAATTATTTCCATTCTTTAATTCGCTATTATGAACTATTATTATTTATGACTAGATTTACTGACATATTTAAAAGCTAATAGAGATGGGCTTTTTCTGTAAGTCTTTTCTTATGTTTAGTTTTGATTTTATTTTTGTGTGATGAAAGCTCATTTGCATGAAATCCTGCTAAGGTGCTAATGGGTTTAACTAGAGCATGTGTACAGTCAAATTTGGTTATGTCATTCAAGGGATTTAAAATATTTCTGATGATATAGCCGAGTGGTGTAATAACCAAGTTTGGTTTAAAAGCAAGTGAAATTGCTCTATGTAACTGACATAACAATATAAGTAAAAACATTTTTATTAGAAATTATAAGAGTGTGATTGCTATATGAAATTAATACACTTACCACTTTTTCAGAGAAAGAAAAGCAATTCAGATTAGATATTATGTTTGTTAATAT
This sequence comes from Salticus scenicus, assembly GCA_963930645.1. Lineage (NCBI taxonomy): Eukaryota > Metazoa > Arthropoda > Arachnida > Araneae > Salticidae > Salticus > Salticus scenicus. Next base: position 262,044,897 of record OZ005655.1, on the reverse strand, counting down.
CAAGTTACATATAATAAGCATAATGTATGCATTGTTTTGTTAAACATCCAGAACTTAAAAAAGTAATTTTAATTTGTGGTTTTAGTTAAATTATTAGAGGGGACAGATGAGGGCACCACTAAGTGGAGTTTACTATAGTCAGAATTTTCAAAGATGTTTGCACAGTGAGCTAACAGGCTGTTGACTGTTGTAGATTCTGAAACAGGGAGAGTGTGCCGCAGAGCAGAAGTTTAATATAGTCAGTTTTTTTTTTTTTTTTTTTTTTTTTTTTTTTTTAAGGACTGTGAACAAGCTGGTCGATGAGGACATCTAGCACAAAATAAATTCTGATGATTCATGTTTTTTCTTATATTGTTTATTTATGATAGAAGGAAGCTCTTGTATTTGGATCAATATTTTGATGCTGTAAGACACAATTAAAATGCCCTCATTGTTGTAATTATGTTTTTATAAAATAGTCTCATTTTATTTGTTTCATAATTTTGTTATAATTTAGTGTGTTACTAAAGAACAAAATTTACTATTATACTTTTTAAAACTTTTTATTAATATAGTTCTCTCTCTCTTTAACTGTTAGGTTCATTATCTATTTGGTGGCAATCCAGGAAAGCAGAACTCTCCAAAAATGAGACTAGATGATTTTTGGTCTTTGCATGTAAGTACAAGATTATTCAAATAGATAAACTCTTTATGAACAATTTAGTATTTTGTATTAACAATGAATAGCTTATCTGCATTATATTATTGCATTTTCCCTCCTCAAGATTCTTGTGCATAAATATACAAGAACATTTAATAAGATAATGACTAGAAGATTTTACAGCATTTTCATTATCTTTGAGCTATTTTATATAACTGTTTTACTGTTATTTGCTATTAAATAATTTATAAATATTTAGATTTATATTGTGCTTATTTATTTATTTTCATGTTTTATAGCTTTATCGACCTACAAAAGAAATGCTTCTACGACAGTGTTGCCGCATTATCAGACAGCATAAGTTTCAAGAAATAGCCACTAGAGATCAAATTGCTGCTTTGAAATATCTACAAACAGAATTAGCTAGTACAATAGATCATAAAAACGATGAAGAAAGAAAAGAAGTATGCATAGTTTCTAATAATATAATCAGGAGTGAAACAGCCAGACAGACAAAATCGCTGTAAACTGTTGTTTGGGTGCATAGAACGAGTGAAAGGGGGAGTTTTATTAATGATATATCATACAGCTATTATTATAAGTATTAGTTTATTTGGAGATTTACCCTCCAAATAAACTAATTAAATCCAGTTCGTTAAATACATTATGCAGGGATGAGATTTTCCGTCTTTTAAGCTGAATTTGGCTTATATATATATATATATTTTCAGTAATAATATATATTTAACAACACAGCTTTTATGAAAACTTATTTTTCTTTCAGTGATAATGTATATTTAACAAAGTTTGTATTTACAGATATATACTTCTGTTGCATCACCTAATCAAATGAGTTTTTGCATATCCGTGTTTGTGAAAACAGTTCTTTTTTATAGATGAAAGTTAAACTATATCTGTAATATAATGCTTTTGGTCTCTGACTTCTGGTATTTTGTTTTGATATCCGTCCTCTGCATTAAGTTTTTTTTTTCATCCTTTTGTCAATGTCCATTTTTGGATCTTGCGCTTAAAAAAAAAAAAAAAAAAAAAAAAAAACAACCTTTTGTCAATCTCCTCCCAGATTATGGAAAATTAAATGTGAAATTCAGTTAAGCAAAATTTTCAAAAACCTGAATTCTGGGGTATCCCCTGAAATGTTTCACTCTTGTATAGTCAATTTTGAAATGATTGTTTTGATAAATATATATATGTATATCTTATTATTATTATTATTTTAGTTTCAGTTACTTGCTTGCAACCTATTTAAAGATAAATCAAGAGAAATTAAAGGTAATTTTTTTTTTTTTTAATGCTACTATTTATTTAAGACCAGAATATAGATTGTCTTATTCCTGCATATTGAGAAAATAAAAATTGCATAAATTTTTCCAATATGCATTAATCACATGCATTATTATACATATGATAAATTTTATATTATAAAAGACATATCTTTAACGAATTAGAAAAGAAAAATCACAAGTTTTATTAAAAATTTTCGTATAAGAATTTCATGATAATAAGCTATTGTATTGGCAAAATTGCCATGTATGAATAAAAAAAGGATTTAGAATTCACTTTCTTAAAAAGTTTTATGTAATTTATTTAAAGAATACTTGATCATTTTACAGATTAATTTTAGAATTTTTATATTTTCTTATAAAATCTAATTTGAAAAAGAATTTATCAAAGGAATAATCATAACATTTGAAAGATGAGAGTAGAAATCATAAAACAGAGATAAAAAGTCTGAAAACAAGTATAAAACTCAACATAATCTGATTTTGTAATAGTCTCAGTGAAGTCAACAGTTTTGCAATAAAAGAAGAAACATATCTAAAATCATACTTAAAGAAAAAATATATGTATAAAAAGAATTAAGATTTTAAATTATTAGTTTAAATTAATATTGAGTGATAACTCAAAGAAAATTCCCATTAAAAATTCTTAACTTGAATTTCATTCCAAAATTTCCCCTGTAAAATCAGTTTCATGGCAAAGCAGATTCATAACGCAAAAGTAAGAAAATTGGACAACTTTTAGAATAAAAACTGCTGAATCTGCACAATCTTTAATTACTTGTGGTAAAATAATGCATATTAATTAATTCTGGATCTCTGGGGCACAGCTAAACTATCAATCATTAAGTTAATAGCCAATAAGAAAGCATACGAGGAGAGTAAATTCGTGCAAAAATGAGCAGTATTTAAGTGAGAGCATACAAAATCGGCTTTTTGTGTGTGTGTTGCTCCTGCTTAATTAAATCCATGTCAAATCTTACTCCAGGAGAGGTGTATAGAACTGTGGTTCCAAAATATGATCATCAAAGCGATGGTACTGGCTTTATTCGGCCGCCAATGGAATGATTCAGTGTACTTGGACCTAATGACTGATAATAAACTATAATCTGTCAAGAACCTTCAATAAAATGACTGCATAAAACAACTGGATTCGTTTCTGAATGAAAACCTTTCTTCATCATGGATAATATGTGTCATCAAATAATATCATCACCTGTATGAAAGTAAATTGTACAGACACATGAGAAAGCAATGGAAAGAAAAGATTTTAAAAGTACAACATTTTTAGAAGTTTAAAAAGTCTAAAAAAAATCTATTTTTTTTTTCTGCAAAAATCTGTTAAGTCGTATAAAGTTCATTGATTAACTGTTGATTATGGATATAATCTGTTATAATTATATTTTAGTCTACTCCAATTATCAGATTGCATAGCTGAAAATATCCAAATTTATCAAAAACAAAATGTACTTTATTCAGTTTATATTTTTTTAAGAAGCAAACTTCATTTATGTGATTGCCCATATTCCTAATTTAACTAAAAGGTCACAGAACAATAGATGCTGCTTAAAAAATAAAAATCTAGGAGGAATACATAAAAATTTAAGAAAAGTCTGAAATTTACACAGAAGTGTGAGAAATTTTATCCCTAAACCTTGTAATTAAAAAATGTTTAAGAAAATATTTTTTTTTTTTTTTTTAATTTTTTTAAATCAAATATTTTATTAATTTTTTTTTAGTTAAACTTCAAATAAATGACTAATTAAAGGTTAAAAACATTATACTTTTTGAAATTGCAAAAGTTTTTGAGCAAGGTCTCTGGCTTTCCTCCGTGCTCCAATGACTCCTTTGTGACTTGAACCTGAAAATCTCTTTCCTCATTGATTTTTGGATGGAGAAGGCAATGCCATTTCTCGTCCATAATTTGGTTGAGTTCAGCACAGTTATAGCATCGCTCGTTGGTGAAAGTTTTAATGGTTTTTTCTATTTATAGTGCACATATGTTTTTCGTAATTAGTGAGTTTTTTTATGTTTTTTAAATTTCTTTTTCAATATTTTCTTCCTTTTTAATGTGAAAGAGACATTAAATACAATAGAACCACAATAGCTGTAACCAAAATTTCGTCATTTTTTTACCATATTAACATAAACAGACATTAAATGCAGTAGAACAACAACAGCTTTAATCAAAATTAACAGAGAAGAAAATATTGAAATATTACTAAGTATTTCAGCCAGGGCCCTGGCTTTCACTTATGCTCCAAAGCCTTGGTGTTCCTTATCTGTTTCATGTTAACAAGGAACAAAATATTGAAATAGAATTTAAAAAATATAAAAAAGATTGCTAATTACAAAAATCACATATGGGCTATAACCACAGAAACAATTGAAATTTTAGCCAATGAGCAATGCTGTAACTTTGCTGAACCCAACCAATACATAGAGGAGAGATAGCACTGCCTTCTCCATTCAAAGTCAACAAAAAAAGAGATTTCCAAGTTCAAGCCATAAAGGAACACCAAGGAAAGCCAGGGATCTGGATGAAAAGCCTTCTGCAACTTTAAAAAAAAAAGTATGGTGCTTTTAATTTTTAATTAGTACAGTAAAGCACCATTTATACATTTTCTCTCATTTATACATCCTTTTAGTGAAGTCCCGATTCATTCCTATTCACTTTAATACAGAAATCCCTTGTTTCTATACAACTAATATCAGTTATACGTCTTTTCCACTTTACTAAAATTCGCAAAATTTCTCGACCTATCATTATTTTCCATTCTAAACAAGACAGATTTTTCCTAGAAAGCATCTTAAATGGAGGAACAGAGGAAAGATCGAAGAATACTGATCAAAGAATCAATTGAATTCACAGTAGAATTTTCAATGCTCACAGACAAGCAGCAAATCAGACGAATATTAAAGATTTTTAATGTTATTAAATAACTATCTGTATGGACATAAATCGTATGCTTGTTATTAAAGATACGCAATATATACAATTAATATTCAAAATGTGTTCTATCTAGTTCTTAAGAAATGTAATATAATACTCAGTATATGATATATGTAATTAGTACCCAGTTATGCATTAATAGTATGATTTTTCTCACTTTTTAAAAATCTTTTTTTTTTAATTTATTTATTGTTACAAAAAAAAAAAAAAGTATAATATCCATTTACTAACTTAAGAAACTTTATTAATTAGTATTTTCATATAAATTTTGCTTAAGTGTCATTAATTTTGTAATAATCAACCTGTTATTAAAATTTCGATTATACATCTTTTTATTTATAAGTCCTTTCACATCAGTCCCTTGAAAGACGTATAAATGGTGTTTTACTGTACTTTATTTTGTTATAAAATTACTTAATGGTTTTCTTGGACTTTGTCATATATGTAACTTTCCTCTCATCTAATTTTTTTACAGATGAGCTTAGTGTCGATGAAAATTACAAGCGTCGTAGTCAATTATTCGACCAGTTGACAGAATTCTTTCCTGAACACATGACTCAGCCAAAAGAAAATCTAATTGATCTCATTACACTCTAAATATCAGCAGCTCTTCTTAAGTCATAAAATATTACACAGTTTTAATCATTTGTAAAGTTATGTAAGACAGTAGAGTAGGAGAGATGTGCCTTCTATTTTTGCTTAGTAATTCAAATTAAATATAAAAATAAGATTTTCCTTTTAGTAAAACAATCAAGATTGTTTATTATTCGTATCTTTATTAAATTTTGTTTTTTAAACATAAAAATTTTTATCCATCAATCATTTTACTTTTTTTCTGGTGCAAATTTTAACCAGATTTTCAAAATTTTAAGTATCTAACTGAACTTCTTTAATATATATATATATATTCTTTATTTTTTAAATTGAATAATATATTTGAATTTTCAAAACTGTATAAGCTGCAAAAGTTTAAAAAAATATTTTTTTAAATAAATTGTATTTTTATATATTATACTATATCTATAAAAAAAAGTAATGACAGGGAAGAAAATGAAATTAAAAGAAAAAATGGCATTGTTTTTCTCTACACATTTGAATGGTAATTTTCAATTATTTCATGCATCTAGGTAACCTTTTCAAGTTTAGAAAAAAATGAGTATCTTAAATTGGAAGAAACTTAATATTTTTTAATGAGGGTTGTAAATGTAGCCCTTTATGTAAATAGCTACTTTTGAGATGAATAAAAGTACTAAGTTTTTAATTTTGATGTAGCTTTTCTTTTTTTCTTCTGAAACATTTAAAAAATAATAATATATATATAAAAATTTTTTTTTTTTAAAGAATGCTTTTTTTATTATCGCCCTAAAAAGTAGTTAAATAAGGCGAAATTCTCTGTACTCAAACTAATTAAAAGATCAAAAACATTCATTGATGACATCCTACCCCAGTGGCAGAAACGCCGCGACACGGCGACATAGTCGTGGACACAGAAAAACAGCTTGCAGACAGTTTTTGTCTGCACTAATAAAAAAATTAGTCCGCAACTTTCAGACACTCTTTGTCTGTACTAATAAAAAAAAATTGTCTGCAATTTACAGACATTTTTCGCCCACGACAATGCCCTACCGATGTATGACGTCTTAGACGCTCTCTGGTAGGAACTCTAGAGCCCCCTATAGATGCCTTGGTAGGAACACACAAAACAGTGCTTAACAAGGGCAACCTAGGAGCCTAGATCTCCCTTGATAGGCAGTGTTATGCATGTATTCTTTTCTCCTGTTACCTGTTACTGAGATTCTACGGGAACATAGAAAAGTGCTAATTTCATTTAAAACTGTTCCAAAACTTCTCCTCCACTTCAAAATTCCCTTAAAAACATTTCTGTATCAAAATTAAAACTAATACTTCTGTTATTTATAATTATTTTTATTGTGTTGTGTCAAACGATGCTATAAAATATTTAATTGAATGAGTTAAACTTATTATTTTATAATTGTTTATACTACATTGTTCTGTAGTAAAATTGTATTGTGTACTGTTGCACGAGATCAACACTGTTGTTAAGCCCCCCCCCCCCCCCCCCTCCTCCCAGATTGCCGCTATCAGCTTTCAGGCTTTTTGACTGTAAGCCATTTTCACCCCTGACTACATGCAAATTTGGCAGACAGATTGCGAAATTTTAAAAACCTGTCGCAGACAGCTACAAAATTTTCTGTCACTGGGCATCCTACTATATAATAATGTACTTTGTCATCAATGAATGCTTTTGATCTTTTAACTGGTTTGAGTATGCAGAAAATGTTGCCTTATTTACTAATTTTTAGGACACCGATAACAAAGCATTCTTTTAAAAAAATATTTTTTTTACATTATTTTTTAAATTAAAACTAAAAAACAGAAATTTAAATTTAAAACTAAAATGAATGAACCGAAACCATCACACTTTAGAATGAGGAACCTCGCGGAAAAAAGGCATAGAAAAACGGGGATAAAGAGTAAAAAAAGCATGAGGTGAAAACGAAGGAAAAAAAACTTGCAATGTGAAGTGTGTGTGTGTGTGGGGGGGGGGGGGGGGGAGGCTAACACTGGAAGGAATAAAAGGTCAGAATTGACTAGAAGAAGTCACCGAAGCTCGGAGCCCTGAAGCTACTGTCAATGTTTTAATATGTCTTGCCAAGTATAAGTCTTTATCTAGTACATGAAGGTTTTGAAATCCTTCAAATACTGTAAAATTTCTGATATTCTGAGTTACTCATGGATCACTCATGGTCACTCATATTTATAGGGTCCCCTTGAGTCAAAATATAGCAGAAAAGTGGCTCAATGACAGACAACCCGGGTGAATAAAAAAGCATTCTAAAGAGGGAAGGGGCTTGATTTAAATAAAAACTGATAAGAATAATTTTGACAATCCTTTGCATTTATAAAATATATTCTTTTCCAATATCCTAAATGATGATTTTTTTCAAGAACATTTTCGTTGTAAAATTACATTGTGTGGCATTTGGAACCCATATTGTTATGCAAAGAATTCTAAAATTAATCAAATAAGCTTTTATAATTAAGAAAAAAAAAAAGTAAAGAAGTAGAGAATTTGTATTTCTACTTTAAAATAACATTAGGGGAGTTTCATTGTTTTGACAAAATCAAAGTTATTTTTAGAAATTTTAACATACAGACTGGTAAGCTACGAGATAGCTCATAGTTAACTACAAGTTATCTCATAGCTTGATAATCAACGTGTAAAATAAAATATTAAGATAAGCCATTAAAATTACTATCATTATCTACATGGTACTATTCAAACAGAACTTGTATCATACAATAAGTCTTCCCAAAATCTTTGAATAAGAGGAAGGGTGAACTACCAATCATTTATTACATAGGCTTGCAATTAAAAAAAAAAAAAAAAAAAAAAAAAAAAAAAAACACAAGGGAATTGATAGCTGAACTTTATGTATTTTTTGGTGCTGATTAAAAAAAATATAATGAAAAATATCTATTTTACTTTAATTTTTAACACATGCATAATATTTGCTCCTCTTGGTCTATTTTATGTAAGTTACCTTAATAGAAATAGTATGTTGGTGATTTCTTTTTTTAGAAACTGCACCATAATTTAATGTAAAAAGTATCCAACAGAACTTTTCGTTTTTCTCTTGACCAGAGGCAGCTCGTGCGATCTAGCAACAGTAGTTTTCATCCATTTAAACCTATGAAAAATCAATTTGCTAAGCCAGGAATTGATCATTTTGCATAGATTTAAATTTATTAAAACTACTGTCGCCAGATAGTACATGCAAAATTGTTCGAGAAAAAAAAATAATATCAATATTGATTTTACAAAAAATCTTGACATGATGAAAAAAACTGAAGTCATTTTCGAAATCAGTAATCTGCGTTTCAACAATTTTAGTAATCTGCAGAAACTTCTCTTGTATTTTCAAAAACTTCAATTTTGCAGGCCTGTGTTACTTTGTAGAGATGGGCGTTATTTCACGTAACATAATAAATAATATTATTATTGCATTGTAGCCTATTAGCACTGTAATATATTACAAAAAATATCCTATTAAAAAAATAATATTTTCAACTTTATCTCTGCACGCGAAATAGACAAGAAATAAAACTGATATAATATACCATTATACAAGTAAAAAGCTTGAATTACTTCTTTTATATAATTACTTTTTTATTTTATTTTATTTTATTTACAATACAAAAACAAAATTATGAACGCCGGCTAAAGATTCGCATCAGGCTTTTCGCGCAGATGTTCGAATCAATTCGTTACTTCACGTCTGAAAAAAAAAATAGGTCTGAAATCTCAGTAAGCAATGCAAACGATTTCATGCAATCTGTTACTCTGTGATATTCTGAATCAATAATATCTTTCCATTTCCAAGTTCATAAAATTATCGTTAAAAAAATAATATAGCTGCAGATGTATTATTTTTTTAACAATAATTTTGCAATGATAATATTTTCTAGAATGTATTACGGAATATTCCTTGTGAAATATATTAATCAAAATAATTTTAATAAGCAAGATAATTTTAACGTTTAGGACAAATAGCTTCGTGCTCATATTAATTTAGAAATGATTTTATTTGGTGTTGATTATTTTTCATAGGATAATAAAATCGTTTGAATAAAAAACTTTTATATTACGGTTTAACGAAATAGTGTTAATTTATGCAGCTAGCAGAAATAGGTAAGGGGTGATTATTAGATGTTGATTACTATTTAGTCATGAAGGTGAGGAATGACATTACACTTGCTAGGTTTGGATTCGCTTGCGTATTGGGAAACAGATGTTTGATAATTGAAAGGAAGGAGTGTTTGTTTATATTTTAATTGCTTATAGCAGATGGAATTGAAAATGCGTAATGGCATACAGCATTTATTGTGGTTTTATTAAGAATAATTTGAGAAGAAAATTGAATATTTATTTATTTTTACTGTTCAGCTTTTCTTCACTTTTTTTTTTTTTTTTTAATCTGATTTTTTCTTGAAACTATTTTTTTAGATTTAAAATGAGTAAAGGTGTTAAGAATAGTTAATTATGCTCTTATGTTAAAATTAAGTGTCTGAGAAAATACATCATTTTATGCAATTTTTGTAAGCAAAATCTATATTTTTTAACAAGTGTTTCTAATTTTAGAAACATATTCATAGTGACTGTTTGCTAAGTATGAGTGAAACACACTAATTTTCTTGTCAATCTGGAAAGTTCAAGTTCTTCGGAAAATCAAAAGAAACAGTCACTCGGTAGTTTAAAATTTGGGATGCCTTAAAGATGTTTCTTAAAAATTTGCTATTATTATTTAATTGTTTTTTAATTACATATATGGCTTATAATATGAGAATTCTTTTTTTTTTCTTTTTTTTTCAGAGAACGGCTCTCATGTACGTGTTTCTTGATATTATTTGAAATATTCTGTTTTCGTGTTTAAAGGAATTGGTTTAATGAACCTTAAGCTTACTCGATTGGGACAAACGTTTGTGTAAAATTTTGACTCTACCACTATTTCATATCAGCGTTTTTTTTTTTTTTTTTTTTTTTCTAATTGAAAAAATTCTAGTGTTAAATAAAGTGAAGATTACTATTCGAAAGCATTGGGACTTAAAAACATGAACGGCATCCACTATATAGGACACATGTATATATTGTATATCATCCAGAAAGGATTAGAAATACATTAGCCATATGTAAATTAAAAAGTAATAGGTTATAAAAATAATATGTTGCAAAAACCTATTACCAAAGGAAGTATGGAACGAAGTAACCTATTATTGAAAAGTAACTATTTATCCCATCTCTATTACTTTGAGAAAAAACATAATTAACTTATATATCATGCAAATAACCTCTTATAAAACAGGGGGGGGGTGTATATGATTTCATACCTGGAAGATTACAGTTTAGTAATTTTGTTGTTAATGAAAATGGATAAAATTTGGAGAGCAATTACTTTATTAAAAAAAATAATTGTGCTTTTTAGGAGCTACTGTAACAGAATTATGACAAAGTTGTGTTCCTATAAGTTTAACAAAAGTAATTTTGAGTTCGAAAACAATCCTTTACAGGTGTGACATTCAGTGTAATTTCTTCGAAGTGAATATAACTAAACCCTCCTCTTACCCTAATTCAAGAGTGAAGCCTTTAGGTTAATGTCTCTGGAACAGGGCTCGAAAATTATATTGCTCAACATGCCCGAGGCATGTAAAAAATCAAATTGGGCATGCGTATTTTTCACCCTTGCTTACTCAGCTGGGCATGCAAATATCAAAAATACCTTTCAAAAATAAAGTGTGATAAAATATAGTACCTTATCTCTGACTTTGTTTTAAATTAAAATGAAATAAACAATGTCAATATAGGTATAATGTTAAATTCTCTCTACTAGACTAGATATGTTAATGTTTTTTTTAATTAATATGCATTTGAATAAGATATTTAGGCATATATCCTCCAGAGTAACATGTTCAATATGGCATGTAAAATTTTTGAGATATTTCAAGCTCTGCTATGGAAATTGATCAATTATAATCACCTAGTTTATATACATACTGGATGTCCTAAACATTTGTGGCAAAAAGATTTTTAAAGTTAAAAAAAAAAAAAAAAAAAAAAAGGCAGAATTTTTTTTTCTATGAATGACACTGCAGAAAGTCAAAATCAAATAGAAGTAACTGATCACAATTTTTTGAAATTTTCTAATGAATTAAATTACAGTATTTCTTAAATGTCTGCCATCAGCCACAAATACATAATCAAAAGACAAAATTAGCAGACAATTTTCTGTAAAATGACCAATGGAACGGCCGCACAGTCATCACTGATTATTTCTTCATTTCTCAAGCGTTTAGGAATTTTTCTGGTACACTGCATTCTTCAAGTGATCCCAAAGGAAGAAATTTCACAGATTCAAGTCTACTGAATAAAGTGGCCACTCTAATTCCCTTTCCTGTGAAGCATGGGTAATTTAAAGTAATTATAGTTATCAAAATATTTCTCTAAGAACCTGAAAACTACAGCAGTTTGGTGAGTCCTTGCATCATCTTGCATGAATCAAAATGTCACACATGATTCGATCAAAGTATTTTTAATTGCCACAAAATTATGCAAAATTCAAACATATCATTTTGAAGTCACTATATCACATAGAAAAATGGATTCAATTATACCTCTTCTGGAAACAGCTGCTTATACAGTTACTTTTTGAGAATAGAGTTTTTGCCTCCTTTCCATTTGTCTTGAGCAAATCACGTTCCTTATTCTTCATTCACATCGCTTGGATTGTCTGGGAAAAAACTGAGATGGAAATTGGAAAAATGGAGTACAAAGCTCATTTCTACCCCAAAATACCACTTCTTGTCAAAACTGTATGTATAGGAAATTTTTGAATATTTTACCCTTAATCAGTGTTCAAAAATACATCAGAAAAACACATCACTTTAAGGAAAATATTTCATCGCAGACCTGTGTTATGAATCTCCATACTTGAACTAAGACTCAAACCCAGACCTGTCACTGAAAGCCAGAGCCCTGATCATTCTTTTACTAAGATGGACCATGAGTTATGGGAATCTGCAATATCTCTTTAAAATATTTTATTCTGATAAATGCTTACAATTTTATTGTACTTGTATATTCAATTTCAATGTTTAGATAAAACTCTTTTTTTGGACGTTTTTTTCTCTTCATTTCATTAATTTTTTTTTTTTTTTTTGCTACTTTTTTTTTTAATTTAAGGCTACTTATGCAACTTTTTTCATTGCTTTTTTCCGTGGTAGACATGAATTCAGGTATTTTATTCATTTTCAAATTGTTTCTGATACTTAGATTCATAAAATGACTAAAATACGAATTTTATATGACTGCTAAACCTAATTGAAATTAATATTTTTCATGATGAGAGGATTGGTCATCCCTGCAATAAATTACATGTTCTCTCCTTATATACGAAAAGTTTTTCTCACTAAAATTGCTGGCATTTTTTAATGAATTTCTTAATCACCCTTAGATAATATGTAAGTGCCTGGCCTTGTTCCCATACTAAATTATATATTTATAGAGAAAAGGAGCATGTTTGTGAATATGTAAAATGCTGGAAACAATTGATGTGAACTCTTTCAAATGAAGCACATTTTCATCTTGATGGAAAATTTTGAGAACTGAGAATCCTCATGTGAATGTTCTACAATCATTCTGTTCTCAAAAAGTAACTGTATAGGCAGCTGTTTCCAGAAGTATAATTGAACCAGTTTTTCTATGTGAATATAGTCACTTCAAAATGATGTGTTTGAATTTTGCATAATTTTGTGGCAATTAAAAAAAAAAAAAATCATCATTAAAAGTACTTTTGCCAACAAAAAATTAACAATATATTCAAAATATCATCTAGAAAGATATATAAATTTTCAGGAGTTTCTAGCTGGCTAATTATTATATTAAGTAACACTTTCATATGCACACATTTTCTTTTGCATGCAATGGAATTGCAAAGATTAAGTTTTAATTTAAAAAACAATTAAGTGTATTGATTGTGCATAACATTCATATATTTCTACACTGTGGTGTAAGACTGATGATAACATCGCAATGTAAGAATTTCAATATCGTCCAGTCCTAATACATATCACAAATAAATTTACATCAATATGAAATTTGCATCAAACTGCAAAAATTTTCAGTCTGCAGCTCCATCCATTGAGAATCCTTAGAGTGCTGTAAATCAAATTCATTGCGATTGACATCAAAACATAAGAATTACTTTTAAATGGTTATACTCACAGCAGTAAAAGTTATAAAACTTAAGTCGCAACTGAGCTTCATGGTCAAAGTAATTTAGAAAAATGGCAGCTAGACTCAATTTTTATATTTGACCAAATTTTAATTTTACAAAATTTTCCACACTTTTTTTACTTCCTTATACAAAGTATAAGGAAGTATAGTAATCCCGATTTGCGAAATGGATTTTGTATTTCACATTGCTCGAAAACGAATGATTGCTGAATGTTGCCAATTTATACGTGTGACTGTCATGATGTCTAGTTGCACAACTGCAAGTGTCGTCTTAACACGAGCTCTCGTTTTAGAGATATAAGGGATTTTACACGATTTTTCGTGACGTCTGTATGTGTGTGTGTGTGTGTCTGTGTGTGGGTATGTCGCATAACTCAAAAACGGTTGGACGTAGAAAGTTGCGAATTGGTACATAGGTTTGTTATAACATCTAGTTGTGCACCTCCCTTTTTGGACTTTCTATGATTTTCCGTTTTGGAGATATTTAGGAAAATTAGGTTCATAATGACAAAAATTTGGCCATAATGTATCAAAAAACGGTAATAACTCAAAAACGGTTTAGACAAATCTTGCAATTTAACTGACTTTCCGATTAGCTAGACATTTGAAACTTTCGGAAAAGCTCAGAACACGTTGACAATGCATTTTTTTTATATTTTTAGCCAACTGTTTCCGATACCTGCTGCCTTCAGCAGCGTTTATGCGATTCAACAGAAAATTTATTTAACTAACTTCCCGACTAGCTAGACATTTGAAACTTTCAGATTAGATCAGAACACGGTGAAAATGCATGTTTTAAATACTTTTAGCCAACTGTATAGGGTCTCTGCTGCCTTCGGCAGCGTTACCAGTTCAAATCTTGGAATCGATTTGTAACTAACTTCCCGACTAGCTAGACATTTAAAACTTCCGGAAAAGCTCAAAATACGGTGACAATGCATTTTTAAAATATTTTTGGCCAATTGTTTCGGGTCACTGCTGCCTTCGGCAGCGTTTACATGGTTCAACAGAAAATTTATTTAACTAACTTCCCGACTAGCTAGACATTTGAAACATTCAGAACAGTTCAGAACACGGTGAATATGCATCTTTTTAATACTTTTAGCCAACTGTTTCAGGTCCCTGCTGCCTTCGGCAGCGTTTATATGGTCCAACAAAAAAATTATTTAACTAACTTCCCGACTAGGTAGACATCTGAAACTTTCAGAATAGTTCAGAACATGGTAAAATTCCTTTTTTTAAATACTTTTAGCCAATTTTTTCGGGTCCCTGCTGCCTTCGTCAGCGTTACCAGTACAAATCTTGCAATCGGTTTTTAGCTAACTTTCAGAAAAGCTCAGAACACGGTGATAATTCATTTTTTTTAAATATTTTTAGCCAACTGTTTCGGGTTCAATGTCAATGCTTTTTAACATTATGTATATTTCTAAAAGTGTATAAGGAAGTCATGTGGTGCCCACATCAGATTTTTTTTATTTTATTTTAAGTGTCACATTAAAATTTATGAATGTTCTTGGGAAAAAAAATGGTTAAAAAAATAAATAAATAAGAACCTCTAATGATGGCAATGATGATTTTTTTTTTTTTTTTTTTGGGGGGGGGGGGGGGTGATACCTACTTCAAAATAAAGGGATGTTAAGTTTTCATTCCCATCTCCTCCAAAAATATTAATTATTTAAACTTATTAAAAATAGACTGATAAATACAGAGAAAAATCAAAGTTGATCTGATCCTATGATATTTTCCAGTTTTTTTATTTTCTCTTACCTATGTAGAGAAAGTATTGTTTTGGGGTCAAATTTTCGAAAGGGAGATTTTGTTATATTTACATCACACATTTTGAGGTAACCTGAATCTGAAAATCATATTTTTAGCAGTTGGCCTGTGTGTCTATGTTATCAGTATAACTTAAGAACAAATAATAGCAGAAATTCCAAACTTGGTATTCTAAATGTGTATCATATAGGGATGTTACACTAAACTTTTCATTGAGATCAAGTAAATGGTTGTACAGGGATATCCAAAAGAACCCAAATACATTACGTCTATGGGGAAAATTGCAGTTAAGTAGAGTTTAACGTCTACAGAATGCATTAAACCAAATGAAATGTATATATATATATTTCATATGCATAAAAACATGTTTCATGTGGGTCATTCCATATCAAATCAATAAGGTTCTGGACCTTCACATGTGAGATTTCTATAGTTTATAGTTTGTACATATAGAATATGTCAAAAAATCATTATTTCAAAAGTTTTTGGCTTTTTATTTTTTTAATATAGAATTTTAAAAATGGCCAAAGTTACCAATGTTATTTACACAATCCTTAATAATTCTGTGACAAACTGAGCTAGAGAGTTCATTTATGTCTCATTTTAAAGCTCTTTTCATGGCCTTTCACACGATATGCAACAATAATTATTTCATTAAAAAAATAAAAACACACCATTTTTGACTTTAAAAAAAAATATATATGTTTGTCATTGACTTATGGGCTACAGGTATGCAAATTTTCAAGATGGAAAAATGATGGTATTTTGAGATATTAATTTTTTAATAAGAGTTAACATGGAATATTATGTAAGGATTTGCAAGAATAAAAGTAAATTTAGTGATATAGTTTCTTTCTCATTAAAAATTTCAGCATTAGCTGCTAAACTAATGCTATTATAGTCTAAGGCATGAAAAAGCTTCTAAAGTATATTTTTTAAAATATGATTTTGTATAATTTATTCTTAAGGGACTCTTGTACTCTTCACAAAACCCTCTGAAATTTCGTCTCTAATGTTAAACCAATGTAAAACAAAGAGTACAACTATTCTTTTGTGTTTAAATATTTTCTTTTCTTTCTTTTTTTTTGTTGGAAAAGGTACTTAAGATTCTTATTGAGTAAGATTCATATTCTTATTTTTTAATTTTCCTTTCATTGAGATGAATTTAAAATTTTGATAATCTAAATTTAAACTCCATTTCCCGTTAAATAAAAATGTAAAGCTTCAAATGAATGTCACTCAATTTGAATCTTAGATTTACTGTTATGAAAATCATGAAGATTTTTAAATGCAAAAGATCAGTTGTTTTTGTTTTACATAGCATTAGTCAATAAAATTTCAAAGGCTTTGTGAAGTGAAATTATTCATTTCTATTAGGCCTCAGCTGTACTTGGAATATCTTTAAAAATTACATAACATTATAATTTTTATTTAAACTTATCTGGTAGGCTAAACTTTTGAACTTAGAATAAACAGAGACTGCAAAACATTTTTAAATTATTTCCCCCTTCTGTATTGTATTTACTATTTATTATGATACATAACGTTTACGATTTTATAACACATTATGTGCAGAACATTTACTGTAGTAGATTAACAGAAAAATTAATATGAGGTCACATAGTCCTTTTATTTTTGGATTGAACGTTTTAATTTTGTATCCAAAACAGCAGGCATCTTTTCTTCCTTTGTATGTGTGTGTCTCCTGTAAGGGAAACAAACCTAAACTAAAGTAAAATATCTCTACCTGAATACCTGTAGTCAGTTGCTACGAAGTTAAAAGGTAAAACTATAATTAAATATAATATTAAAGCATATTTAAATATTCAATAAATATTAAAATAAATTGAGTTCGAATAAACTATTCTTATTCAAAAATTTATTTTTAAAAATCTCATCATTTCTCTACCTGATCTTGAAAATGATTTTGTATATTTGACTATTCAGTAAATATTAAAATAAATTGAGTTGGAATATGTAATTATTATAAAAGCCCCGGTTCGTGAATGAGCTGAATTCCAAATGTAAGAAAATTTTCAAAATCAAACTCGAAATGTACAAAACTTGGCCCAATGCTGTTTGTGTGGCAATCCATCTGATCCAAGATACAGAATGAGAGAGAGCAAACAAGAGGTCCACACTTTAAAAATCAATAAAGTAGCATCAATCTGTGCTTGCATAAAAGTGTGGTTATTCCTACGGTAGATAATACTTAACATTCAAAAGCTCAAGCTGTAAAACAAAATGCAATCAACGTAGTTGCTTCTCTTTAAACATTTTATACAGATGCCACATGCATAACATAAACTCTTAAAGATAGCACATGATCATATTTTTACATAAAAATCAATTAACCATTTTTTTCTTTTTGTTCAGCGTGTGATTTTATACTTGGTGCGTCCACACACAGAGTCCAAGGAAATCTCTTAGCCATTTATATATATAGATTCTAATTCCCAGGTATGAGTAATGAATTACTAAAAAGTTTTAATTAACCATTTTTATTTAAAAATTTATTTCTAAAATTCCCATCATTTGTCCATTTTGAAAATTATCATACCTGTAGCCCATAAGTCAATAATGTACATACATTTTTTTTTTTTTTAAATCAAAAATGTTCTTTAAAAATATAAATTTTTGAAAAAAAATTCAAAATTTATTTTTAAATGAAATAGTTATTGTTATATATCATTTAGAAGGACGTAAAAAGAGCTTTATAATGAGATATAAATGAACTCTCTAGCTCAATTTGTCATACTTATGAAGGATTATGTGAATGAAAACATTGCCAATTTTGATATTTTTAGCCATTTTTTAATTTCTGTAAAAAAAATCTGCAGAGCCAAATTTTTTTTAAAAATTGAATTTTTCATATGTTCTATGTGTATAAACTACAAACCAAAAATAATAGAAATCTGAGATGTGAAGATCCAAAAATTATATTTTTTTCATTGCTTTGACATGGAATGATCTATGTAGAATATAGTATGGAAATCATTCAATGTTCTTTTATAGGATTACACAAAAGAACTTGATTATAGTGCGAGAATACTTGAAAATTGATGGAAGTGTATTTCAGGTTGTGCCGTGTATTATTAATATAGGATTATATTTATGTCCACTATATGATGTGTACGTAACTTTCAGAAGATATACAGGGCCGTCAATATTTAAGCCATAGGCTTTTTTATTGTTAGTGGAAGTGCTTTACTGTAATATTTTACCTTGTCCAGGAGCTGCTCTGGAAGAGAAATTAATTTCTCATAGTCATAAGGTAAATTTATTTTTTTAAGCTAAATATTCATAGTTTGGTTTTTTGTATATTTACACGTTTTGAACTTCCTGTCAAGTTTTTAACGTTTGATCTTTGTCTGTTACAGTAAATCAAAAACAAATAATTTCAAGCGATCCAAATGTTGTATTTTGAAGTTATAATATGTTTACTAGAAAAGTTTGATCAAGATTGATAAGTTTCAAGAAATGTTGCCTGTGAAAGGTGTCTGAATAACTTTAAATGAACTTTTGAATTTAATAACAGATTTGAATATTATATAAATGTAGGTACAATAATGAAATGGGGCGATTGAGGGGGCGGTAGCCTCCCTCACATAGAATTGTCAAATCAAGCTGTTTCGAAGTCTAATTTGAATTATTTTAGCATAGGTTTATATAACAGTACTCGTTATCTTACCCCTTAATCTCCGATCTGTACTTATAATATTAAATTTCAGGGTAAGAGAAAGTCGTGTGAGTAACACACCAGATTATTTTAAATTAATATGTTCTATTTATTAAACAACAACAGCAACAAAAAACGGATTTTATTTTACATGCACACAAGATAATATAAAACAAGACTTTTTTCTTTGCTGTTTTCAAAATAAATAAAACATTTTTTAAATAGGAAAATTTATTAAAAAGATGCTTCTAAAATGAGAACAAACTACATGTTAATTATATACAAATGAATATGTAATGAAATGTCACAATAAATAATTCAGGATGCAAGCCAAGGGTGTGATTCTAATACAGCTTTCCTTCTATCTCCATAGTCATAACTCAATTCTTCACCAGGTTGAATATCCCTGATTGCAAAAAGAACAAGATGTGGAGATTCTTTTACCAAAAATGTACGGGTCTTCAAATTGCCTTTTTTGCTATGATTTACTAGCCGTCCTAAGCGGTCACTCTCCTTTGTAGCATCGACACTAGGGAGGGAGAAAGAAGAAAAAAAAATCAGAATAATCTTCAATACTTTATTTAATCCTTATTCTCCAGCAGTTTATAAAACTTTAAGTTAATTCAAAGATAATGTCAACATACAATGCAATTAAATGTAATGACTAAAATATATTTAATAAAAATAATAAAAAAGTTCTTTTCGCCTCATTCGGAAGGGTAGGTTGATTTCTTTTTACTTATCAAGTAGCTGCCATTTTGTCCCAAAATGGCACCTATAAATTATTAATGGACTTCATAGAAATATAGATTTGGGCTATGTACATAAGGAGTTTTAAGCAAATCAGTTCATAAATACCTTCTTATGTGAATTTTAAATTTTCAAGTGGCCAAAACCTGAAAACAAAATGGCAGGCAAAGTTGGCAAACAAATACACCTTTGAGATAAGTCTACTGTACAAATTTGGTTCGAATAAATTCAGAATCACAAAAGTCATCGTGTTGAAAAATTAAGTGGCCACCACTTGGATGAAAATGGCGGAGCAAGTTGCACAGTGAACTAATTCAAGACATTTGTAAGATAAGTTCACTGTCTAACTTTGGTTCAAATAAATTCAGTATTTGAAAAGTTAACAGGATAGCAAAGTCTCAAGTGGCAGCGTTCAAGTGGACACAACTTGGAAACAAAATTGTGTAGAAAATTGCCCATTGAAATCATAGATATTTGTATGATAAATCCATTTTTCAACTTTGGTTTGAATTGATTACATATTTCAAAAGTTATCGTGATAAATTTTCAAATGGACGCCAAATGGAAACAATATAATGGAGCAAGTTGCCCAGCAAACTCATCCACGATAGTTGAAGCCATAACTTCACTTGTCCCACTTTGGTTTGAAAGAGTGCAGTATTTCAAAAGTTATTGTTATGACAAATTTTCAAATGGCAGTCAAAGTGATTGCAACTTGGAAAGAAAATGGCGACGAAACTTGCCCAGCGAAATCATCCAAGATATTTTTGTGATAGGTTCACTGTACAACTTTAGTTCAAACTAATTCAGCATTTCAAAAATTATTGTGATAAATTTTCAAGTGGCACAGTGGTTTCAAGTGATCACCACTTGAAAATATAAAAGATAAGTGAGATGCCCAGCAAACTTATTTGAGATATTTGAATGATAAATTCACTACCCAAATTCGATGCAAATTGATTCAGTATTACAAAAGTTATCATAATGATAAATTTTCAAGTGGCAGCCACTTGGAAATAAGATTGCGGATCAAATTACCAAGCGAAATTATCAAGATATTTAAACCATAAGTTCACTATCCAACTTCTGTTTGAATCAGTTTAGTATTTTAAAAGTTATCCTGATGGTACATTTTCAAGTGGCAGCGTGATTTCAAGTGGTCATAACTTGGAATCAGAATGTCGTAACAAGTTGCCCAGTAAACTCATCCAAGATAATTATAGAATAAAATCACTGTCCAACTTTAGTTTGAATTGAATTAGAATTTAAAAAGTTATGTTTATAAATTTTCAAGTGGTAGCCTCATTTCAAGTTTTCTCGTTTAGTTTATAACATCCGCACTTAGTTCAAAATGGCAGATAAAGTTCATTAATAATCTTGGTTGTGACCCTTATATAGTCTATGTATACATAAAAATTCAAGCAAATCCAGTCTTAAATATGCTTTTTACAGTGTCAATTGGAAATTTTATCCACTTGAAAACAAAATGGCGGAGCAACTTGGTTAACAAATTCATCCAAGATATAAGATAAGTTCACTGTCCAAATTTCGCTCAATTTTGAGTATTATTTCGGAAGTTATCGTGATTTTAAATTTTAAAGTGGCCCTGCTTAGTTTAAGACATTTAAGATATCTGCCACTTTGTTAAAAATGATGGATAAAGTTCATTAACCTTCCAGCGGGTGCGCTGCTTATACGAACATGAAAGGTTGCGCGTATTTTTCACATACACTACTGTAAAATATGTATTTTAAAGTATCTGAATATTTTAATTATACTATAACTATTTGAAGATTAATAAGAACATTCAATTGGAACTTTTATTCATTAAAAAAAAAAAAAACTGAAAGAATGAAACTGAAAGCACAAAATCAATATAAAGTAATCAAAGAAACATCGGAATTATTTGAAAATAAATAATATAGTTGATGTTTTGTCATTTTTAATAAAAAGTGTAAAGTTAAAAGATAATTTTAAAAATATTTAAAATAAAAATGTTTAAAACAAAAACAACAAAAAAATCATTTTAAACAGCCAAAGTGTTCCAAATGATCTCTGACTTTAAGATGTACAACGAGATTCACCACTAGTGTATCTCTCACATACGCGCGCCCGTTGGAAGGTTAATAAACTTAGTTGAGACACTTATATTATCTATGTATACATCAGAATTTAAACAATTTCGGAATACGCTTTTTACAATGTGAATTTAAAATTTTCAAATGGGCTCCACTTGAAAACAAAATGGCTGTGCAACTTGGTTAACAAACTCATCTGAGATATTTATAAGATTAAGTTCGCTGTCCAAATTTAGTTCTATTGAGTATTATTTCGGAAGTTATTATGATTTTAATTTTCAAGTGGTAGCCTGATATCAAGTGGCCTGCTTAACTTAAGGTATATGCCACTTTGTTAAAAATGGCGGATAAAGATTAGTAAACATGATTGAGACCTATATGTGGTCTATATTTATATCAAAATTCAAGAAATTCCGGCTTTAAATACGCTTTTTACAATGTGGCAAATTCGTTAACGAACTCATCCAAGATATTTATAAGATAATTTCGCTGTCCAAATTTGGTTTGATTTGGAGTATTATTTCGGGAGTTATGATGACAAGTTTCATTATAGATAGATAAATAAACAAAGTGATTGCAATAGGTCGATTTTTAAAGAAATCAATCTAAAATCGAATACAATTGAGAAAATAATATAATGTATTAAGAAATAGATAAATCTATATAATATTTCTCTAACGTGGACCAGTTATAATTGAATTTTGTCAAAACAATACAATATAGTGGCATAAGGTGTTATCTGATAGGTCACCCCGGACCCAGAGCATAAATTCGGCTGCTAGAGACAAAGCGATTGTAAGAGCTTTGGCTAGAGATTTCGGCAACAAAAATTTAATCTAATAAACTTGAAATTAATTTTCTTAAAGATATTGAAAAAATATCCCCCCCCCTCCAACTGATCAACAACTCCCAAGCTCCTGAATCAGTTAAATGATTTTGTTGAGACATCACGTTCATCAAAACAACTCATTTACTAAATGTTGATCATTGTTTTTCACTTTGCTTTTCATTAAGTTGAATGCCAAATTTTATTCACTGTTGCTAAAGCACGTTTTTGACATCAAACTCAATATTTGCATATTCCAAAGTTTCAAAATGAGAAAAATTTGCATGTGACTATCTTCTTCCATTTCTGGCAAAAAAAAAAAAAAAATGTTTAAATCATTATTTTATATAACACTTAAAATATCATTTAATTGTTTTGAGTAGTGTATATAAAGAGGCCAGTGAAATTCTAAATAATCTCTCATTACATGCATTTAGAATTTTAAAGTAAATTTTGAAGGGGGAAACACATGTCATATACAAAAAGTACAGTTTTTTAAAAATAAGAATGGTAAGAAAAATCACAGTAATCACCTAAAATTTTTATTTCCTTTAAAAGTGAATCTCTAATTCTATTCAAAAGAAAGATAACTATACAGACAATATTGTTTAGCTTATAAAATATGGTCTCCATTTTCCAATTTGCTACATACTTCAAATAAGCCAAAGCCACTTGAGGATTTTTTAATTCACAATAATTTAAGGAAGTTTTTCATATATTTAAGGAGTGCTTTCTAAGGAGTTTTTAAGTAATGTAAAAAGTCTGTATAAACCCTGCATGAAATGCCTCCCCCCTTTTCATTTTAACACTTGAAGAAAAAATATTTTTAAATTATTACCAATATTGCTTGTTTTTAAACTCGAAATAATACATGTAGCACCCTATGTTTTCCTTATTAGAATAAATAGTCTCTCTTTTTTTGGCTTCTTCATAGTCTATTAACTCTCCATAATATTCCAAGACGAATTCACCTCTTTTAATGGCTTTTGTAGTGATAACACCACGACCTTTATCAGGGTACACCTTAACCTGAAAGAAAAACAACAAATTTTATCAATTAATATTTTCCTCTCCATAGTTAAATTTACAATATCATCTTAATTAGGATCATTAATATAGTTTAACACATTTTAACTATAATGATTTTTTACCTTTTAACAATATCTTTTAGTAAATGTATAGACATTATATTGCAAATAAAATATCGAAATTACCACTTTCTTAATCCTTTAAGATTCACTGGTTTTACACTCAAACTAATCATTTGCAATTATTCTATGCAACAATTTAAAAAAATATCCTATCCTCCCGATTTAAACGTCTTTCAAGCTATTGTTCCTTCTTTGTTTGGTAGATAACAGCACTACTACTCTGAAATTTAAGAAATGATGTTTCTGAGGAAGCCAAATGTAGAAGTCACTTGAAATTTTTTAGTAGGCCCAAGTTCATCTTCCTATTTTCATGATGCACTCATGTCTAGTTTCGCTTTTCACCTGATAAAGAGCCATGCTATTATTTTGACCTGAAACAACTGTTGCAAGTTTTAGCAATATACAATGATTACTTAAAAAGTTATTATTTTAATTAAATGCCATTTGAATGTTAATTAGGTTAGTATATAGATGTTCAAATTAAAAAAAAATTCTCAAAAATTAAAAATGCTAATATTTTCTTTTCCCATATTTTTGATCAGCTATGTGTCTAAGCCATTTTTGAAATGAGTTTAATATTTTTTTTTTTTTTTTTTTTGCAATGAGCAATTTTTAAAAGAAAATATGCAGTGAATGTTGATTAAAAAAAATCTAGTATGTTGTGGCCATTACAAAACTTTAATCTTTATTTTCCTGTACAAATTTCTGAAATACAAATTATTTTTTATTAAATATTTTCCATGATGAGTGTAGATAATTTTTAAACAAGAAAAGTGTTAAATGTTGACAGAACATCAGTTTTGTACCCCACATGCAATATCTTAAAAAATGTATTTTTCCTTAAAAAAAAAAAAAAAAAAACTTTATTTCAAATTATCACAGATCTACAAACCAACCTTCCATTGTAACGGAAACATGGGCTTTACTGAAAATTTTTCATTGCCCTGAGGAGGTGATGCTCTACAAAGAAATTTATCCTGTTGACTAGCACTAATATAAACATATATTTTTTAATTTTACAATGATTGGTTAAAAATAATCCCCACTGTGTACATTTATACAAAATTTTGTTATATTTTACCACATTAAAAATTTTTTGGGGAAAAAAAACATGATGACAGCAGCTTATTGAGCGATATATGCACCAAAAGCTAATCAGCACCAACTTAAGTCAAGGTCTATTTAAATATAAACTTTTATTGAATTCTGTCAATTGGTTTATGAGATATAGCATTCACAAAATTTTGGTAACACTCACTTTTTAAAAATGATCAAATCATGTTAAGGACAATTCAGGACATTTTAAAAAATGTTAATCTTGAAATCCCAAAGTTAAAAATTTTTCACAAATCCAATACTTTCTATGTATATAGAAGAAAGTAATAAAATATTAATCATCATTGTTTTTAAATTTAAAACTACAAAAATTCAAAACTCTTTCTTTCAGAAAATGACTAAATGCATGGCTTTATTTTTGTTTTTTAAATATAATATTGTGCAACTTTTCTGCAAATTATTAGGAATTTATTCTGTAATATTTCCATTGACAGTCTTGTAACAAACTGTGTTTTTATATTCTCTTTTAATAGAATTAAAATATAAACAGATCACTTATTTTCGCGAGCCGTAATTTTTGCGAAAATGAAGATATCAGTGATTTCGCGAGCAGAAAATTTCACAAATTTTATATGAATAGAACCGAAAGTTGAAAAATCCTAAAGTTAAAAAGTACCTAAATATAGAACCCGTTTTGCATAAGGAATTTTAAGAAACTTCCTTTTGTCCGAAAAGTTTGCCCCCCCCCCCTTCCCATCGCTCTGAAAACGATTCATTCTTACAACAGTGCTATACATCAACTTTGGCCTTGGCTCAACGTGCGCATTCCAACTCAAACAAGTGTCTTTTCTCAATCTCTTTTTTTCCTCGCACTTTATCAAACTAGGGACTTCTGAACCCCCCTTTTGCATCGAAAATTTAATCACCCCACCCCCTTCGCTTTTCTTGGATTTGGACCGTCCATGCCTGTGAGTTTTGGTAAGTGAAAATTTCCTCATTTTTTATTATTATTTGAGGCAGAGAAAAAAAAAAAAAAAAGCATTTCGCGAGGCTTAAATTTTCGCGATTACGATGGGCTCACGAAAATTAAAGCCTCCCAAAAATAAGTGCTTTTACAGTACTTCATTTTTTCAACAAGAAAAATGTGAAACTAGATATTTATAATCTAAATCTTTCTAAAATCATAGATCAGTTATATATTCTAGAGAACAAATCTGAGTAATTTTACAGCATTTCTTATGAGCTATAAAAATACTTTACTTCAAATCCTTCTTCTTTTCCTGATAAAATAGCATCTTCTATAACTTTATTTTTGTCAGTCTGCAATAAAATTTTAAAAGTTAGCTTGCTAAAATATTAATCTTTGTAAAAAACATTAACTAAAAAACTTGGTATTTTATTAACAAAGTATTTTTTTCTTCAGTGTTCAAGAGTAGAGAAACATGATAACACAAAAATTTTCAGAATAACTCCTTTTTTCTAAGTTTAAGTAATTTTATTAAGTGAATTTTTAAAAATATGATAATTCTAATATCCTGCGCATTAATGTAATGAATTTCTTTCAATCAAACAAACACAATAACATAATTAAAAAAAAGTGATTAAATAAGAATGAACATAACTGAAAGGAAAATGTTGTTACAATTGAACTCACAATCTTAGAAATGGTAGTTTTGCGATTACTTCTTCGCACAGGAAAGAAGTCTGTTATTTGACTACTTCGAATGCCATGATTTGATTTTCTAAAATAAAACATCAAGGAAAATGTAAGCTTTAAAATAATATATTCAGTAAATAATGTATATCATGTTAAGTTGTAATTATTGCTCTATTTTTATTGTTAACATTATTATTTAAAATATGAATACACGAGTATTTAAATATGATACTGAAAGGGGAAAAAAAGCATTGTAATACTGCACCATATTAATCACTGAAGTAAAAATTTTGCTTTTCTTCTTTTTATATACAGAATTCATTATAAAAATAGTGTAAAAAGCAAGGGATGTTTTATTTAATTTTGAAATAATTAAAGCTATCAGCACAATATGCAAGTTTTATTTTTGCTGACTTCTATATTATTATATATAGCATTTATAATAAGCCCCCCCCCCCCCTAATTCTTGCTTAACTGGTGATTTTGTAATATAATGGTAGAATAAAAAAATGCTTAACATTAAAATCTTAATCAGAACGCAAGCTGTTAAAATATAGCTGTGTTTAATGATTTTATGTGCACAATTAAATTTTGTAAAAAAAAAAGTTTTTTTTTTAAGGCTACACAGTACCTTTTTTCAAAAAAAAAATTTTGGAGACAGTTACATTAAAAATAATGAATGGCTTTGTTTTTGAGATTATAATATTAAACTGATTCTGGTTAAAAAAAAAAAAAAAAAAAAAAAAAAATCACTTTAGCAAGCACCATTTTTCTTTTTTTAAGCTTTTTAAAACTTTTATAACATTTTTAAGTTTTAATATTTTTTAGTTATTTTAAGCCATTTATATACATTGGATTATTGGGAACAAAAGTTAGTATGGAATTAAAGATGTAACTTTTATTTAAAAATTTAAAAAAAAAGTAGCAAAACCTTGAAAAAAAAAATAATAATAATAATGAGGAAATAATAACTTTGACATTTAAAAAAATAAAAATAAATAAATAAAATAACTATAACCCGCAGACCTAAATCCATACTAATTATTGTAGAACATATATAAGTGTCTACAAAAAATTTCAAGACTCTATCTGCAATGGAAAAAGAAGCCTTAGAGAATAGCAAACACTAACATCAACAAAAATAAAAGTCTGAGAAATATGCATTTAAAGTTTGTAAAGGCATAAAACAAAAACTAAAAATGTTTGTAGAGCTCTAATTTTTTTTTATATGTTATTTCCCGCTTAAAAGAGTTCATTCATTTCAAATTACTTTTATTTAATTAATTATAAGAATAATTGCTTCAAAATCGAAACAAGACTAACCACGCCCCCTCAGCTGTCCCATTTTGAGACTGACAACACTCAGAAGAGGTCAAATATCTTTAAAACTATTTGGATTTTAGATCTACGATTTGGA
Source organism: Salticus scenicus (assembly GCA_963930645.1). NCBI lineage: Eukaryota > Metazoa > Arthropoda > Arachnida > Araneae > Salticidae > Salticus > Salticus scenicus. Next base: position 262,016,804 of record OZ005655.1, on the reverse strand, counting down.
GTCAAGCTTCACAACCGTGTGGACCATTAAAAATGCAATAATAATTTTTAAAAAAAAATCGATATTTTTGTCATTTTTAGGGTATTGTGTAGCCTTAAAGGACAGCACAAGTACTTGGATTTTATGAATGAAGTTGCATGTTTTACGAGTTATTTTCAAGATCTTAGTTTATCTGCAACACTAAAAAACAAAGTTATTTTTTCATGAAAACAGAGGAATTTTTCCAGATTGGAAAAACAGCCTTTGTTATTGTATTCAAAAATATCCCCTTTAAAGAAATATCTTAAATATTCCAGGATACGTAATTTAGTAATTTCTATTATTAATTTATCAGCCATTACAAAAAGAAAACATGATTTTTTTTTTTTTTTTTTTTTTTTTTTAAGGCAAGTTTACCAATTGACTATAATACAGTGGAGCACCTTTTATACGTTTCTCATTTATACGTTTTTTGACTTCGGTCCCAAATCATTCCATTGAATTTTAATGTTAAAATATTTCGTTTAAACGACACAAGTAAATTCTTAATTTCACTTAACGTTTTTTTTTTCTTCTTGTAGAATCCCAAATTTGAGTTTCATTTCAGGATTAAAAAAAAAAAAAAAAAGATGAATACTCTTTATGTTTTTTTTTTTTTGATAATTTTTTTAAAGAACTACGGTAACAAAGTGCGGCTATAGAACAAAGTGCGACTTGCATTGATAGCCTGGGGGAAGGAGAGAAATTTTCAGTCTATGGTTGGCGACTGGGTTGAATGGTAGGTATACAAGTAGTCAGTGACCACTTTAAGACCTCCCACTTTCCCTTTTAATTGATTCCAGGAATGGAGTATGAAGGGAAAAAGCCCACAACTTTATAGGCATTTTGTAAACTTGAAGATTTATTACTCATTTCCACTGGGAGACTTGGAAGATTTTCTTGCGTTTATTTGACATTACGGTCGGAGAAAAAAAAAATTTTCCCCTTTCCTTCCTTTTAATCGTTTGCATGTTTGCAAAAATGTCATCTTCGTTTAGCGAACAAAAGGTTTTGTCTTTAAAGGTTAAAATCGAAATCTTTAAAAAATTTTCTGAATTTCTATATTTTTTATTATCATTTAATTTTTATTCAACCTTTCAAAATATTTTAAATATAATTAAAAATATATCTTATTCGAATAAATGTAAAGGAAATCATGAAAATTGATTAGACTTTTATTACATATGATACTTTATTGTGTATTAATGTTAAAATGAATTTTCAGTTGTACGTTTTTTTCAGTTATACGTTTTTCAGGAACAGTGTGATGTAAATAATTCATTTACCTTTTATGTTTCCATATTTTAAATTAATTTTATTAATATTTTTAATTTTCATAGCAACAGAAGTTACTTAGTGAGGATCAAAGAACTTCATGGCGTACATTGCGTTCTGGCCACTAACCCTTTTTATTCTTTGGGTCAAAAGGTCAAATATATATATCCAAATAATTTTATTTACATAAGAGAAAAGAGGAATCAATTTACTTATTGGCTAGAATGCTGTAAAAAGAAAAATGCTTACAAAAATAATGTTTGTAAGAAAACTAATCTGCTGCATCAAAATTAATCAATTTTATTTTCCAAACCACACTAGTAATTCCAAATTAAGTAGGATATAAAAATTAATGGTTTTTAAAATTTGAATAAGTATTCATATAAACTAATATATATATATTTATTATTAATAAGTAGGCACTCTCTCTCCAAATGATAAAATGGTCATTATTTTAAAACAGAAGCAAAACAAATCTTTCTCACCCCATGTTCTTCTCTTGAGAGCTGCTGAAACCCAACTAAATTTAAAACTGCCAGAATAACAGAAGGTGGAGTCAGAACCATCACCCTATTGGTTCTCAGCATGGTGTGATATGACATCACCACTAGGAAAGAAGAACCAATTTTTCTCCTGTGTGTGTGTTGCAGTAAAGCAAACACAACAGGGTGAGTTGAGCCAGCTGAGAGAAACAATGCATTTAAGTGCAGAAAACGATCTTATTTAACATTTAAAAAGAAGTGATGTTTTTAACATCACATTACCCCTAACGACCATTAAAAAAATTTGGAAGACTAAACATGTGAATGGAGAGTGCATACCTACATTTACATGAAGGATTACAAATTTTTTTTTTTTTTTTTTTACTTACATGTGAGAAAAAAAAAATATCCATATTGAGTACATAATATTGTAGGAACGGCCATTAAAGGCATGAATGTAACAAAGCAAATTTTTAAGCAACTGAAAGGTCTTACAATATTCTTAATAACATGCACTTGATAAAAAAATTTGGAAATTTTGAGAACAATGTACATGTGACACAAAATCTGAACCAAACACAATACAAAATCGATAAGTAAAGCTGAAACAATAAAATTCCGACAAACAACCTAATATCAACGCCTACCCTGGTAGGTGATCAATTCTACCAAAATAGGTGAGGAATACACCATTTCATCAAAAACAATACTATTTCAGCACTGTGGTTACAGACATTCTCAAATAAAAGATTTTATTGATACAAAAGTGGTCAGTGACATATCTAACAATATTTATTAGGATATTGACAACTAATAAAATATATCTATAAATGCAAACAGACACAGCTTTTATCAACAAGTGACATGAGTAAAAAAAAATAGTATTATAAACAGAAATATTGAAAATCATACAAAGTGCTGCAAAATTTCTTTCCTATAAATTTGTAAAAATAATTAGTTAGAGCGAATAAAAAAAATGCATGACATGGCAAAAGAATTTTAGTGGATGTACAATTTCAACAAAAATATTTAACCAATAATCTTGATATTAAATACACGCATTATGATAAAACAAAATCAGTTATAGTTTTTTCAGTATAAAATATTTACAGATGACCTCTTGAAGCATTATTATGAAGGAGAAAAAAAAATCAAAATAAGTATCAATACAAATGTCAAAATAATCTTACAGATAAATATTACATTACGGAAAAGGCATTCCAAGTACTCGAGTATAATATTCGAATAAGATTTTTTTTTTTTTTTTTTTTAATTTTATCATTACCATTATTATTATTATTATTTAAAGAATATACATATTATAAATGGAAATAATAAATGTGAGTGGCTACCGAGGCCACCAAGTTAGATTACTAAACAAAATCAAAAATGCACTTAATATAAACGTCAAATAATACTCAAATAAACATACTATCAGATATAACCAAAACAAAACTGCAATGTCAATAATCACAATAATCAAAAAATTTTATCAAACATTATACACATTTATATACATATCATGTGTGGATTGTGTATTAATTTGATTGTGTAATAGTGTGGATGTAGTGTATACTTGTGTTGTATAAGTGATGTCTGTGTCTGTGAAAATGGTGTGGAAGCTTCCAGAAATTGTATTTAATAACCCAATATATTTATAAACATGACAATGTGTAGGAATTAATATATGAAAAGAAAGAAGAAAAATTATGTATACACATATAAATATGCAAGTTTCCGATACATATAACACACACATACTGTACATTTTGAGCAGTAAATAATTATAGTATAGTTATCAAATTTAACAAATAAGACAATATATAAAATAAATCAGCATAACAGAAGATTTATATTCATATTAACTACAATACACACTTAACTAAGTTTTTGTAGATATTCAACATTTGCCACAGGAGAAAAAATATATATATATATAACTACACAATATATAATAGGACAATATACAAAATACAACTTATCAAATATACCTGTACCAACTCATACATGTTTACAACAGGCAACTTTGGTGAATGAATTGCTTATCAAGTCCCCTAAAAAAAAAAACTTAAAAAAAAAAAAAACATGTTAAAAGAACATTTGTGAAAATGGAAACAGAAAACAAAAATTAAGTTTTGCATCTTGGTCTGAGATCATAATGAGACTGCAGTTGAACAATCCCAGCTGGTTGACCTGTCAGAATTGTTTGTGGAATGAGATGTTGCTTTCTTTTATGCGCCAGGATGACACGGTCTATGTTAATAGTGAATGGTTCAGCCCCTTCATTTTCGAATTCTCTGACGGAGAGTAACACGTCAGATATTACTTTTTGAACTGAATATGGGCCTATGAATCTTGGTTTAAATGTATCTTTGGTTTTTATAAAGACCATATCATTTTCTTTGAATTTCCGGAGAACTGCTTTTTTATGTTGTCTAGTATTACGTTGGTTTTGGTAAAACTTCATGTTATGATGCACTTGCCTAAAGATCTGTTTCATTGATTCCATGTATTTATGGTATTCATATGGAAATTCCAGTGTTTCTAACTGAGGAGCTTCAAACAAGTCAAAGATGCTTGTTATTGACCTGCCAAAATGCAGAAAGGCTGGAGAATATCCAGTTGAAGAATGAACGGTGGTGTTATACAGGTTCTTGTGTATCATCAAAGCCTGATGAAAATCAAATCCTTCCTTGGTAAGAGTGGAAATTGAGGATTTAATGCTGGTATTAATTCTTTCTGATGAGCCTTGTGTTTGCGGGTGTCCTGATGATGAATGGGAGATTGTAATTTTCAATGTCTGTGCCAAGTTGTTAAAGATGTTTGCTGTGAACTGTGGGCCTAAGTCTGAGAGTATCGCAGAGGGTCGACCAAAGGTAGTAATGTATCCCGTAATGGCTTTAACTACAGCTTGTGCTGTTGCATTTTTTACTGGTACCAATTCAATATGTTTAGAAAAATGATCGAGGAATGTTAACACATGGAAGCCATTGGAGAAAGGACCCAAAAAGTCCATGGAAACTAACATACTCGGTGCAGAAGGAACAAACATTTCCTGTAGTGGAGCAGGTGGAATTCTGTGCGGTTTATATTGAATACATAATGTACAGGACAGAACAAAGTTTTTTACATCTTCAAATAATCCTGTCCAATAAAAGTGTTTAAGTATTCTTCTGTATGTATTTCTAATTCCAAAGTGAGGCATGTGACAAATTTTTAATACTTTAGGTTTTAACTTCTGTGGTACTACAATTTTTGTTTTTGGAGAGTTTTCAGGCTGGTGAAACTTTCGTTTGATCATTAACAGACCTGTGTCCGGATGGACAAAATAATTTTTATATTTAGGAGAAGGTTTCTCCGAAGTGATATCGACAATAATTTTTAGCAGAAAGTCATCTTCTCTTTGCTCTTTAAAAAAACATTCTTCCGAGATTTCCATCATAAGATTATCTGCGTCAGAGCTGTTTAAGGAACGACTGAGTGGAGCAGCATCGTTGCTTAACAACTGAGGTAAGGAAGAACGATGAGGCTCTGATGAGGTGAGTGACTTATCAGATTTTTGTGTGACATTGAAATGATGGAGTTCAATTGTTGGAGAAGCTGAAGAAATGGGTAAATTGTTAGCCTCTTTAATTAATTCTGGGTTTGAGTTAAGATCTTGAGTGTATGCAGAAAAGTCTTCTCTTGAAAAATAGTCTGCCAAAACATTTGTTTTACCTTTTACATATCTGAATGTGTATTGATAGTTTGATAATTCAATCAGCCATTTAGTAGTTAGATCAGCAGGAGAGGAAATTTTCTTATAGTGTTCGAGTGGTCTGCTATCGCTGAGAATGGTGAAAGGTCGGTTGAAAAGGAAAAATTTAAATGCACTGACTGACTTAGCTATGGCCATCAGCTCAAGCTTGATGGCTGAATATCGCTGTTCTGATTTAGATAGTGTTTTACTAAAGTAACTAACCGGAAGCAGAATGCCTTCCTTTTCTTGTAGAAGAACCCCTGAAATAGCAATTTTGCTAGCATCTGTATTAAGAAAAAATTGTTTTGACCAATCGGGTAAAGAAAGAAAAGGTTTAGAGAAAAAAACTTTCTGTATTTGTTTAAAGACTTCAGCATGTTCCTCTGTCCATTTAAATGTAGTTTTCGGAGATGTTAATTTTATCAAAGGATCAATTAATCGCGAGTAGCAGGGAATGAGTTTTCTGTAGAATCCACACAATCCTATAAATCTTTTTAGTTGTTTTCTGGTTGCTGGGATAGGAAATTGAGTAATTTTTGTAATGTTGGAAGAAATAGGATGTATTTTCTAATTTTGGATGCTGAAACCGAGATATTCAATAGATGACTGATGGAATTTACATTTCTTTGGAGACAATGTCAGATTGTACTTTTGTAGAATAGCTAAAAGTGTTTGTAATTTTTCTGTTGTTTCCTGGAAAGAGTCACTTCCTATAATAATGTCATCCTGGTAAGCATATATGCCTGAACAATTGCACTCTTGTATAATTGTGTCAATAAGCATTTGGAATGTTGATGCGGCTGATCTCAGCCCAAACATTAATCTTTTAAATGAATAAGTTCCCCATTGTGTAGTAAATGAGAGACGTCGTCTGTATTCTTTAGGTAATGAAATTTGATGATACGCTGAGGGAAAGTCTAATGTTGTAAAATATTTAAATTTTGAGATGTTATTTATTATCGTATCAATTCTTGGAAGAGGATAAGTGGAGCATCGAATCATAGAGTTGATTAACCTTAAATCTAGGGCCAATCTAAAGGAAGGTTTATCCTCCTTAGACACAGCTTTCTTTTTAACCATAAGCATTGGGCATGCCCATTCAGAGATATTTCTCTCAATGATCCCTGCATCCAGTAATTTGTCAAGTTGATCTTTTGCCTCTTCTTGAATAGCTTGTGGAATAGGAAAAGGGTAAGTTTTTAAGGGAATATCTGAAATGAATTTTATATGTGGAGTGATATGATCGGTGTGTCCAATCGACTTTAGTGAACATGAAAATACAGAGTTAAATTTCTGAAGAATATCTTGCATTATTACCCTTTCTGTAGGTTTTAAATGCTGAATAGAAAAATTATTTACATTAAATTCTTTCTGTCTTAAGGATAAAACTTCTGGTGTAGCCTTAATTAGATTACACATGTGATCAGGTGTATTTGTTGCAAGATCCAAGGAATTTTCTCCTATTTTATCTATCTCTGAAATGTATCCGCAAACGGTATTTTTATTTATATGCAGTTTCTTGCTCGAATTATTATACATAGGAATAAAAAATTGAATTAATTCTTGTTTAGTAGAATTTTCCTTGATATGTTGTACCTCCATAAGAGAAGGATAGTACACAAGTGGACAATGCTTGTTAGACGATGTAAACATTACTAACTGATTTTCTGGAATAAGCGTGGACCGCACAGGCACATATATAGTATCCTGTGGATCAATCATAATCTTCTGGGTAAGCCAACATTTTTGATAAGAGGGTAAGTTCTCTTTATGAACATCAATTTTAGATTTTTTATATCCAGTTTGGGGAAAATCCATATGAGTAGCTATCTTATGTGATGCCCGATTCATATCAGATTCAGATGATAGAAGACTGCAAGAGGGTACAGTGTCTAGAATATCTAAAGCATTTTCATTAATTTGTATTTTGTTATTGTGTAAATTGATAACTACGTGATGGGACTTTAAAAAATCAAAGCCAAGTATACCAATAAATTTAGATTCAGTTGGTATTTCAATAAGAAAAAAGGTGTGTTTGTAAAAAGTTTTCCCTATTTTAAAGGAAATGCAAACACATCCGTCACATTGGACTATAGAGTTTACTGTAGATATCTTGACTCTTGAAGCAATTCTTTTGTAATATAATTTGTTTTGATTTTGTAAGAAGTAATGTTTTGAGAGTAATGACACAGAAGCTCCTGAGTCGAGAAGAAAATTCTCTAATGTTTTGTTTAACAGTAATTGTATGATGGGGAGATTGGGCAGATCATTGTCTGTGTGTAACAAGAATTCCAGTGAATTAACTAATATGCAGTCTCCATTTTCCTCCACACTCGGGGACGTTACCAGTACAGGAGATGTTGTCTGTATCGCAACAGATTTGACTTTGCGTTCTAATGACAAAGGGAACTTTGCCTGTGTGTCTGGAGATCTCAGAATGATTTCATTGTTATTTACAAAAAAATTATTAGGTAGATTAGAATATGTTGAGTTAGTCTGTGAAAAGTTGTTATGGTAATTGACTTTATTCAAACCTGACCCATATGAGGAACTCTTTGTATTTAGGAGTTTAGTGTCACTTCTACCATTCTCCACTTCTAGTCATTGTGAATGACTACTTTTGGTTTGAGGGGAGTTGGATTTAAATGTTTTAGGGGCCCTGGCTCTCCGTGACATGTCTCTATAAGGTCTAGAGAAACATTGCCCATTACGATATCTGTGAGAAAACTTATTATTTTGTAATTTTCTGAGTGCAAAGCACCTCTGAGCAGAATGTCCAGGTCTTTCACACCATTGGCATTGAATCGTGTGCGAACCTTTATTTTGTGGAAATTTATTGTATGGCCGCTTGCTATAAGATGAATTGTTAATCTTAGTCAAATTGTTTTCTGAGTTTGTACCTATCACTTCACTATCTATTTTATGATTGAAGTTCTGAATAGTAGCAAAAGATGTTCCTGGTAAGACAGGGTTTACTTGCAAGTTACAAATTTCCTGGAATTTTTCGAGACATTCCACCATCTGATAAAAGGTTGTGGCTTTTTGTGATAGTAGATGAATTCTAAAGTGGGGCGGAATGAGATCATTGAATTTTGCGATTAGTAGTTGTTCAAGGGCTTTTTCTTCCATATCAGGAAAACGTTTTCTCACTAAATTTTCAAGCTTATTAGCAAAAATATTAATATTGACATCGGACTCAAACTTAAATTCGTTAAATTGTTGTGCTATTGCAGTTGCCGACTCTACCTTAAAATATTTCTTAAATATATTAAATAACTCTTTTGTATTTTTGGCTTTTTGGCAAGCTGGGGAGGAGACATAAAACTTAAGAGCAGTATCTGCCAATTTTGATTTCACAAAAGCCAAAGCATGGGATTCTTCCCATTTGCTGTTCTCAATTTTAAATTTCACTTGTTCAATAAAAAAATCCAATAAATGAGGGTCTCCAGAAAATGGCGTTACTAAAGTTTTGAATGGTAAACCTCTTGTCAATCCTTTGTTAGAAGCCATTATTTTTTGTATATATATGAAGCTATTATATTGGTTTAAAAAAACAACACAGATGTATGAAGCTTGTTATTTAAATTTCTTGATTTTTACATGTGTTGATAGCTATTTGCATATAATAAATTCACGTAGTTGAGGAGAGAGAGAGAGATACCTACAATTTTTTTTTTTTTTTTTTTTTTTTTTTTTTAAGCCAACAATACAAAGTTCTGTTGACTATTATTTATTTAATCAGTTATTCAAAATATATTGAACCAAAAAAAATTTTTCATTTGTACAAAGTTCCAGCATATCACAATTTTTGAAACAGGGAATTGTCTTATAGGTCACTTGGTATCAATCATATTCAATCACCAAAAAATGTTATTGGTTATGTGACTTTAAAAATAATTTCAGTAATTCTAGCAATAAAAATAAAATAACTTATTCAAAATAAACAATCTCTACAGTATCATTTATTCTTAAGAACAATAATTAAGTATTCCTTTCATTTTCCTTTTATTTCTCAATCTTTTCTCATCTGATCACAATTTGACACAACCGGCACCAAATGTGATGTAAATAATTCATTTACCTTTTATGTTTCCATATTTTAAATTAATTTTATTAATATTTTTAATTTTCATAGCAACAGAAGTTACTTAGTGAGGATCAAAGAACTTCATGGCGTACATTGCGTTCTGGCCACTAACCCTTTTTATTCTTTGGGTCAAAAGGTCAAATATATATATCCAAATAATTTTATTTACATAAGAGAAAAGAGGAATCAATTTACTTATTGGCTAGAATGCTGTAAAAAGAAAAATGCTTACAAAAATAATGTTTGTAAGAAAACTAATCTGCTGCATCAAAATTAATCAATTTTATTTTCCAAACCACACTAGTAATTCCAAATTAAGTAGGATATAAAAATTAATGGTTTTTAAAATTTGAATAAGTATTCATATAAACTAATATATATATATTTATTATTAATAAGTAGGCACTCTCTCTCCAAATGATAAAATGGTCATTATTTTAAAACAGAAGCAAAACAAATCTTTCTCACCCCATGTTCTTCTCTTGAGAGCTGCTGAAACCCAACTAAATTTAAAACTGCCAGAATAACAGAAGGTGGAGTCAGAACCATCACCCTATTGGTTCTCAGCATGGTGTGATATGACATCACCACTAGGAAAGAAGAACCAATTTTTCTCCTGTGTGTGTGTTGCAGTAAAGCAAACACAACAGGGTGAGTTGAGCCAGCTGAGAGAAACAATGCATTTAAGTGCAGAAAACGATCTTATTTAACATTTAAAAAGAAGTGATGTTTTTAACATCACAAACAGTCCCTTGAAAAATGTATAAACGGTGCTCCACTGTATATAAAATTATAATGCAACACACAATCTAAAATAACAACAACAATAATAAAAAAGAGAATTTCTCAAAATTGTTTCTTGGAGGAGAAAAAACCTTCTACAACAGTATCCCAGAAATCCAGAAATTTGTAAAGATTCTTTTGTTAACATTCGGGAAACATTTGATGATATGAAAATATAAAAACAATTTTGTAACTAAAAATATTGATAGGACAAAAAATATAAAAAACAACATAAGAAGAAAAATAAATAAATAAATAAAACTTACTTGTCTTTTTTCTTTGAACCTTTTTTACAAGATTTCACAACAGTAATTTCTGAAATGAGGAGGAAAAAGCAATATTACTAGAAAAAAATCACTACTTTTTATAGATATTCAAGAATTTTTTTTTTTTTTTTTGCATGATATATTAGCCAAATTTAAATAAATTCTTAAAAAAAAAAGAAAAGTGAAAATAAGATATTGCCATTCGAATTAGTTTAATTTCAAGCACCCAGAAAGAGAAACAAAATTGACTTTACCTACACAATAGCAGGGGTGCAGAAAATGTTCAAACCTCGGAAATTTCCCCCAAACACAGTATAAATTTCCCTCAATAATGCAAAAATCTACTTTGCTATACAAAGTCATTTGTTCTATGTAATAAATCTTTAAGAGAATGAGTATACAGTGTAACATAAAAATATCGCTGTTAGTGTATAAGCACTTCAAAGTAGCAAATTGTTATTTTTGATTTACATTTTTATTTTCTCTTAAAAAAATATTCAAAATTTCCCCAGTCAGTTTAAATTTCCCCTGAACCTCGTTCGGGCATTTGGACCTATTCCGCACCCCTGCACAATAGAATCCTGCTTATCCGAACTAATTCAATATTTGGTGCTTAGGAGAAAGAACGACTGACTACACGAGGGTCATTGGGCTATGGTGGTTTTTACAGGCTTTCGTGGAGCATTTAAACACAGATCTTTATTCTTTTTTTTTTTTTTTTTTTTTTAAGAAACCACATCAGTGACTTTTTTAAAAACGGAAGAAATTAGTAAAAAATCGGAAGCTGGAAGATTAACTCAAAAATTGGAAAAGTTAGCAACTATGTAATTGTGACCAATGCCTGTTCGGATTACAAAAAATTTGGTTAAAAATAGAAAAAGATGTGTGCAAAAAAAAAAAAAAAAAAAAAAAAAAAAAAGTAAGTTATTAGCACTCATAGTATAGTAGTACTATAATCTCTTTAATTCTTTCATTCAAAAGCAATAGAAAAGAATGTTTCCCCTTTCTTTGAGAATAATGGATGTATAAGTATGAAGTCACAACTAAACATATTGTAACTGAATGGTTGTTTTGTTTTACTGAATCTAATCAGTTATGATGAAATCATCTCTTTAGTTCAGAATAAAGCCACAAAATGACTTTAATCTAAAAAGAAACTAACTTTCATTTTTCATTCTGAAGCTACAAATGCACTGGAAAATAGCACTGCAATATACAGAAACAGAATAAAAATGTCACATCAACAACGTTTATGAGACTTTGGCATAATAATATTGTTTCCCTCTTCCTCGTTGAAATGACATCACTTCGTCAGACAAATCTGACAAATTTCTTTACCTAAAAGATTGTTAATGTTAATGCAAATGTGATATGTTAATATAATGTGTTTTTATAAAATGTAAATAGGATCCTTGAACTATTGCATTGGTTAAGCAATATTTAAGCATGCGGACACAGTTCAGTGATCTAATAAAAAAAATTGACACTTGTCTGATGAGATCATTTTGGCCCATTCCATGATTTGCTATACCAAGGGGGTAAAATTTCAAACTGACAAATTGATAAAAATAATGGCTCATTCTAATGTAAAAAAAGTTGAATTTTTCAAATTTGCAAATGATTTGGATCAAAAAAATTAATTAATACTCTAAAATTTACTATTTTATTACACTATTTGTTTCACGATTTCTAATATTATTTGAACAGTCACCATTTTTTTCACTTTAAGATGATAAATATATTAAAATGATTAAAACTGGAGTTAAAAAATAATATTATGGAATGTTTCAAAGGTAAAACACATGGTCTATAATTAAAAAAAGTTTTTTAAATATGTTTACTAAGTGGGAAAAGAAAAAACACTTTTTGATAGTCACACACGTCACATTCACTTTAAAAAGTTAATATAAAACATTAATGTGTGTGAGTATTAACTAAAAAACTTAGTTTATAAATTAGTGTGCATCAAGATGGCTAAATCTATCAGGACTTTTAATTTTGTTACATATTTTACACTTTAAAATTAAATTTTAAAATGTCACACACGTCACATTGTGCCGTGTGTGACAATTGTGATGTGTGTGACTTTCAACTTAAAAAGCTTACAAGAATACATTATTTTATATAAAACAGAGAATACTGAAAAATAGTTTTAAAATTTAATAAACCTATATCATTTGGCAACTATTTTTAAAAATGGCAACACCCGCACTCAACTTCTAGTTAGCTATTTCGCAATTACTTTAAAGTTATTGCATTCACATTTTTTAATTTTTTTTTTTTTTTTTTGAAAAAGTATTTGCGAAAATGGCTGCACAAAATTATGTTTATAAATAATGGATATAAATTATGAATTTAAAACTGGCAACAGAAAATTATGAATTTAAAACTGGCAACACTAACTTGTTGTTGACACTAGAAATTCTAATTTTACCTGAGCACATGTTTAAATTATCCTTCAAGCGGGCGTGCTGCTTATATGAACATGAAAGGTCGCGCGTATTTTTCACATACACTACTGTAAAATACGTATTTTAAAGTATCTGAATATTTTAATTATTCTATAATCATTTGAATATTAATAAGAACATTAAATTGGAACCTTTATTCATTAAATAAAACTGAAAGCACAAAATTAATATAGAGTTATCAAAGAAACATAGGAATTGTTTGAAAATAAAATAAAGAATATAGTTGAGGTTTTGTCATTTTTTAATAAAAAGTGTAAAGTTAAAAGTTAATTAATTTTAAAAATAGTTAAAATAATAATGTTTAAAACAAAAACAACAAAGAATCATTTTAAACAGCGAAAAAAAAAAATCGAATATAACAAAATACTACATAAACGGTCGCGCGTATTTTTCAAATACAAATAGCAAATATACAGCTTCATATCATTGTCTCGAGGTTCAAAAGATAACTAAAAATAGATCAATATATACTGAGTGAATAGTAGGGCTGGATTATTTATCAATATATCCCCAAGTATCGATATTTTTTTAATATCCCGATAACAATATTTAAGATCTAGCTCCTCCAATATATCCCTTTAACGATATTGCCGACGAAACTCGAGCGAATGAAACCCGATCAGCCAACATACAACAGATAACGAGAGCGAGACCCGAAGAAAAAAAGCGCCGAATATCTTATTCTAATACTCATTTTCTACTTTCCTCTAATTACTCACTGATAAACTAGAAAAAATAGCCCCACGCCAAACGATTTCTATTGCAATACATATACATATACTTCCTCATCCTTCATAAATCATAACCTCAAATATAAACATCACTGCTTTAAAAAGGCCACCGCATAATAAAAAAAACAGTATTTATTGAAAGCCATCTGCTTTGATTATCCCGTGAATAAGCTGACTTCGTCCAAGGTCACGGTTCTACCCCTTCAGAAAAAATTCATCAGACATACTCCAATATCACAATACCTATAATCAGCAGGTGTGTTTACTGGGAAAGAGATTTGATATTAGTCGAAACGATATATCCCTATCCGAGATATCTATTATGGGTTCTGATATATTACACTATATTAATTCCCACTCTACATTCATGCATGTCGTAGGTGATGGAAACCACAGAAAAGGCAATATGACGAATGAAAACAATATCTTCTGTTTTAGCTCCTTTCCTGCTATTGGTTCATTGATATCGGTCTATTTCAAAGTGTCGATATAAAATGGCCAATAACATGCTTCAACATGTGTTTAATAAAGATCATCAAAGCCGAACTGATACAGTGATGCCAGATTGGGGATTTTGTCCCCATTTTAGGGAGTTTTGAGGCTTCTGGGGACAATTTTGGAGACCAAATGTTTGTGGGGAATTCTCTGGGGCGTTTTTCAACTTTCTGTCAATGTTGGTAACGTAATGATTTATCCCTATGTCTAGAGACTTTCAATAGCTTTATTGTTATTTGGGGATTTTTTCAAAAATTGCCTTCATTTGGGGAAAAATCTGAGCTTAAATCATAGAAAAATCTGATTGATATTTTTTTTTTTTTTTTTTTTTTATTTTCCCTTTTTAGTAGAAATCAAGTTGGGGATTTTTTCGAAAAAAAAAAAAAAAAACGTGATTTGGGGAAATTTGAAGACCTGTTTGGGGAAATAATTTTCGACCATCTGGCATCACTGAACTGATATCTACTAGAAGAGTTTTTTTGCAAATTTTCTTAGCGTTTAATAAAAAACTTCTGAAAGTATAAGCAATTATGGAATGTATTTTTTTAAAATTATTTTATTATTATTAAATATTTCGATAAAATATTTTTTTTTATTAAGACTGTACATCAGTCAGATAGCTCCCTTTCTCCTTTCCCATGTTATCCAATGGGATTTTCGTTGCTTCGTTTTATAAAAATATTTCATTCAAAAATGAAGTTTTTCAAATTCTGTTTTTTGAATATTACTCTTTGAACGGGTCGCCTTTTAGCTTAGTGAGCAATTTTTCGAAAAAATTAATTTAAATATTTTATTTCAATAAGTAAATTATGGACTCTAAGTGTGGATCTCTAAGTAAAATATTTAAATTTATTTTTTCGAAAAATTGCTCACTAAGCTAAAAGACGACCTGTTCAAAGAGTAATATTGAAAAAACAGAATTCGAAAAAGTTCATTTTTGAATAAAATATTTTTATAAAACGAAGCGACAAAAATCTCATTGAATAACATGGGAAGGGAGAAAGGGTGCTATCTAACTGATGTAAAATAAAGTTTTATCGTCAGTAATTTTACAGTGACAGTTTCTTTATAGAATTATATAATATTGAATAGTTTATTACTTTTTTTATGTAGCATTTATTTTTTCTCTTTCCATTTATTTATTTATTTTATTTTTAAAGCCGTACATGTTAAATAAAATTGGTTTAAATGCAAAATGAGTTACTTTAAGTAACAAAATGAAACTTCAACATAATTTTGTTTAAATAATATAATTTTTATACTGACAATGTATACATAAATACACACACACACATATATATATATATATAATATGTAATTCAAATTTCAATTATTGTGAAACTATT
The DNA here is from genome assembly GCA_963930645.1 of Salticus scenicus. Classification (NCBI taxonomy): domain Eukaryota; kingdom Metazoa; phylum Arthropoda; class Arachnida; order Araneae; family Salticidae; genus Salticus; species Salticus scenicus. The sequence continues at coordinate 262,001,111 of OZ005655.1, read as the reverse complement.
ACGAATGTGAATTGAACATATATATTTAAAATATATTGTAATGATTTATTAAGAGGATACAAAAATAAAAATGACAAGTAACTGACATTTAGGATGCATATAAGAGTTTTAAGTAAAAAATATTACTTTCTACAATTAAAAAAGGTGTATTCAATGGCAATTCTGAACTATTTATAATGGCAATTCTAACTATTTAAAATGATTTTCATTTTTATTTAATACCTGCATCTTAAGACAATTTTTCTGAAGCTTTATTTTTAGTAGAATTATGAATTTTGATATACTTGGTATAAATAAAACACAGATCACATATTAGCTGTGTTAAAATATGATTTTAAAATAATTAAAGCTTAAAATGGGAAGAATAGAGGACAAACTATACAGATGTATACTAAAAAGCAATAGTATAAGTTATATGAAACACAAAACATTAATTCACTTTTTATGATTTTTTTTTTTTTAAATGATAAAGTTATGGTAGTAATATACCAGAAAATACATGGAAAACACTCTATACTTGTATACTTTAAAATTCGTGTGCATATGTCTTTAAAAAATAACAAATGTCTATTTTTTCCTGCCTTGAAAGAAATATCGCAATATATCACTAATATCGATATTAACTTGGTGATATATCGCGATATTTAATTTCTGATATCGTCCAGCACTAGTGAATAGCCACAGATAAGTGTTCCAAATGCTCTCTGACTTTAAGATATACAACGAGACTCACCGCTAGTGTATCTCTCATATACGTGCGCCCGTTGGAAGGTTAATCTCCAGCTACATACAAATTAAAGGTTTTAATTAAATGTTTTAAAAGTTTTATTCTTTTAAAGAAATTGGATTAAATTTGAGAGTTTTAAAATCATGGATGAAAAGAAACCAATGTCAGCAGCAGAAAGAAAAAGAAAATCCAGAGCTAAAAAGAAAGCAAGTGATCCTGAATACCAGACAAAAGAAAATAAAAGAATTGAAGCAATCAGAAAAAATAGGATACAGGGTATGAATGCACAACAAAAAAAAGCATATAAGCTTAATGCAGCAATGCGTAAGGAGAAAAGTAGAGCTAAAAAGAATGAAGATGATGATGTAAAAAATGATGATTCTACAGAAATTTGCATTTCTAAATCTCCTTATGGAAAACCTCAAGCACTTGGCAAAGCTATTAAAAAAAACTGTGAGAGCACTTCCTTCTTCTCCCAGAAAGCGTAAAGCAGTTGTACATGGACTTGCTAAATATGTTGGACTAAAATTAATCAATAAATTAGAACCACAACTTCATGGCAACAGCTTAGCAGAAGAAACTGTAAATCAAATTAAAAATTTTTACTTTCGTAGTGATGTTGTTTATACTATGCCTGGAATGAATGATGAGATTACTGTATATGATAGTGGTAGGAAAGTTAAGCTGAGGAAGTATTACTTAATGATGTATCTGAGAGAAGCCTATAGTTTATTTAAAATAGAGAATGATAACCTGGAAGTCGGATTTTCGAAGTTCTGCTTCCTAAGACCGCCAAACGTTTTGCGTTTGCATGAAACACCTGCAGATCAATGTAAGTGCAAGATTCATGAAAACTTTATTCTTAAGTTAAAGGCTTTGAAAATCAATTACAGCAATGAATGGTGGCAAAGTATCTTGTGTGATACAGAACAAAATTCACTTTGTTGGCAAGGCCAGTGCAATGAGTGCAAAGATGGCAGAAAGTTTCCAGAACAAGTTCTATTTGACAGGGAAAAACCTGTACAGTGGTATAATTGGAAAACACAGTTATGTGAAGAGAGGAGAGTTCTAAAGAAAGTACTGGAAGAGGGCTGTGTAGAACAGCTAATTGATTTAGCATTGGAAGATTTTGGCAAAATCCGAGACCATACAAATATTAAGAGAATTCAAGCAAGTGAATTTCAAGCTGACCAAAAAGATAAAAGGAAGCGAGTCTTGCAGATAGATTTTGCTATGTCATATTCAGCAGAATATCAGCATGAAGTACAATCCACATTGTGGAGCAGAGCAAGTGTTACGCTGTTCACAGCAGCAGTCATCTATGATAGTAAATGTCAAACATACTTAATATGTTCAGATGCACCTAATAAGGACAAAGATACCATATCATGCTTCTTGCTCTACTTGTATGAAAAGTTAGAGAAAAGAAAAGATTCAATTCAAGCGGAAGTGGATGTTATATGGAGTGATGGGCCATCAAGCGAATTTAAGAATCGCTTTATGGTAAAATTACTAAAAGTGCTCTCTGCTAAATACTCTAGACTAAAGGGCAAAATTAACGGTCGCCACCGGCCACTAAATAAAAAAAGATGGCGATTAAAAATTATGCATTGATCGCCACTAAAGTCGCCACTTTTTTGTGATCATTAAAAGATTCTAAAAATCGAGCGGCGATAGGCAATCGAAGCCTTGTGATTTCCAATCTTTTTCCATCCATGGCATAAATGTCAATGTTCATTTTAAACTTGCTTTATTATATTCTACAACCTATAAAGAAGTAGAATTGTTTAATATATCTCACTCATATAATTTTTTGGACCCCCCCCCCTTTCCCTCCCCTAACGATCTGTGATCACACAGCTTATAAAAAGCTTTATAACTTGTAATCATTCTCCATTTGCTGCAAAAATATAAATATCTATTTTAAACTTACTTTTTTAGATTCTAGAATCTGTAAAAAAGCAGAATTGTTTAATATCTCTTACTCGTAATTCTTGTAATCGACCCCCCCCCCCTTTTGTATTTGCTTTCTTTTGAGTAGAAATCTTCCTTTTTCCTTCCCATTTTAAAGTAGAAATCTCCCTATTTTAAAAGCTACAAATTTGGCAGCTAAGTAAATTATTTTTAATGAAGCAGCTAAGTTTCCATATCTATACTTTTTAAGAGGAAATATTTTAACTCTATTGAAATAAAATCATTTAAAAAAGTGTGTCTTTAGAAATAAGAAAAAATAATAAAACTGCTAACTGTATTTACACATGACCATGTAAAAGGTTATGATGATGATGAATCAGCTGATTCATTTACTAGAAAATATCAATGTGAACTGTGAATGATAACAGCTTATTTCACTAAAATAAATTGGGGGGGGGGGGGAAGTACTACTGAATTATCTGAAAGATAAAAACTTTTGCTGTTATTATTACAGCCCTAAAAAGATTTTAATTTAGGATGTGCAATTTAGGATTTTTAAAAAGAGCGTAATTACAAATTACAATTTCAGTGTCCCTATGTTAATTTTATTATTATATGTATTTCTTATTTTCATATTTTTCTTGTGGTAATTATACCGCAAAATGGTGACAATGCTTTTTGCAGTCTGAAAGAAATAGTCTTATCATGTGAAAAGTGGCCACTAACTTAAAAAAGTGGCTACTAATGAAACTGACAGTACCGGCCACTGGCCACTAATGAATTTTCCCAGTTTTGCCCTTTACTCTAGACCTTTCCATTGGAAGTATTTTGCCACTTCACATGGAAAAGGAATAGTGGATGGAATTGGTGGCTCTGCTAAATCTCTAGTCCGGCAGTGGGTTATGAGTTGCTGTGATAAAGCAATTGTAGTTCAGAGTGCACAAGATTTTGCTAACGTAGCTGCGGAACTAATGCCAAAGACTCAGGTATTTTATATATCGCAAGCAGAAATTACTGAAAAGTCAATTTCAATGTCACTATGGAATGAAGAAGTACCTCAGGTAACAGGCATCAAACAGGTCCATGTAATTGAATGTTCCTCTGAAGGAAATATTAAACTTCTTAAGTCAGCACGAAGTAATAACTGTGATATTTTAATTAGTGAATGTGAAACCTACAGTCAAGGAGATTGGGTGCTTGTGACTTATGATGCAGAAAAGTATCCTGGTGAAGTGATAACTGTAAAAACAGAAGAAATTGAAGTCTCTTGTATGATTAGATCTGGAAAGTACTAGAAATGGCCAAGAAACCCTGACATTGCCCACTATACATTTGGTAATGTAATTGGAAAACTTGATCCTCCGATTCCAGTTACTTCACGTGGACAATTTTACTTTGAGAAACTATAAATTACAATATTCTTATTTAAAAATATGCTGTTAAACCTTATTTTACTCAATTAATTTGTAAGTTTTTCCTATTGCCCAAGTTTCATAATAAATAATTTTATAACTATTTGCATGTGGGTAATTCCATTTTAAATCAACAAATTTTCAAAAAAGTTGTTGCATGACAATTTTTGATTTTGATGACAATTTGCATGTGCTTTCCCCATACCTTTTTGACCACAAAAATATATTTTTTTTATTTTAAAAAAAATTACCCTTTGATATGAAGGCTATTTTTGTCGTTGCCAACAGCAAAAATTAGATATTTTGATGCTTTGCTTTATGAACTATAACTTTTTTCCTACCAAAGCTATCAAACTCAACTATAGCTCATTGGAAAGCTAAAAAAAAGATCTTTTTCCATATAGTATCAATAAATTTGAGATTTAAAAACAAAGGTTATTTTTTCAAGGTCAAAGTTTGCGATGCAAAATTAATTTTTTGCCACTTTTGAAAATTAAAAAACCTATGAAGGGCTTGGAATAACAAGCCCTCTTTTTTTTCTTATATACATATATAAGGTTGCTTATTGTATTAAAAAGTTTGGCTTGTTACTCTGCCCCCTTCACAAGATACGACCCCCCAAAGTTGCAAATTTTCTAAAAAATCCAATTTTCAATGCTAAAAAAATGCATGTGGGGGGCAAGGTAAATTTTTTTTTACTTGTGTGATTTTAAGTACTTCATACCATCTTTCAAACAAAAAAAAAATTACTTTGTTATTCAAAGGCGTTTGGCAGCTATAAGGGTCTGAATTTTCAAATAATCACACTAAAACCATCCAATTTTTTCATGTACTTTTTTTTGGAAACATGTCATTTATTATTATTTTTTTTTATTTGATGGACTTAGATTGACCTCACAAATAAGAATATATCATATTCCTACTTTTCCTCATTTATAGTAATCTATTTGCCAGTAAAAGCTATAGAGGATTTTTATCAGAGAGATGCCTGTAGTCGCATGATGCCTGGAAAAAAGGACTCTATTTCTGTGAGAGGAATGAATGGGGAAAAGTCAAACCTTCAAAAAAGGCTCATTTTATGTGACTTGAAGGAACTTTACATACATTTTAAAGAAAATTATCCTGATTTGAAAGTAGGGTTATCTAAATTTGCCGATCTTAGACCAAAATTTTGTGTGTTAGCTGGAGCATCTGGTACACATTCAGTGTGCGTTTGTTTGTACCATCAAAATGTAAAACTTATGCTATCAGCGATTAAAAGTGATCATAGCTACAAAGATCTGCTGCAGATTATGGTCTGTGATACTGAAAATGAGAATTGTATGTTTTCGGAATGTACTGCATGTCCAGGTGTGGATGCCATTTTATCACTGATTTCTCCAAGTAACAGCACCCAAATTGACTTGGAAAATGATGAATTTGAGGATTTGCAAGTTTCATATAAGCAGTGGATGTCCACAGACAGATGTGAACTGACATCATGTGTGCTACCTTTACAAGAATTCTTGGTTAAGTGTTGTGAAAAACTTGAGCATCTAAAGAGCCACCATTTCATTGCCAGTAAACAAGCAGCATTTCTAAAATCAAAGAAAGAAGATCTGGATAAGGGGGAATTTTTGATACTTGGAGATTTTTCAGAGAATTTCTCTTGTGTTGTTCAAGACGAGGTGCAGACCTATCACTGGTCAGCTGTGCAATGTACGCTTCATCCTTTTGTTGTCTACTGGGAAAAAGATGGAGAAATTCAAACTCAAAGTTTTTGCTTTGTAAGCGACTGCCTTGACCACAACACAACTACATTCTACGCCTTTCAAATGATCCTTGTTAAAAAACTGAAGGCAGATCATGCTTTAATTTCAAAATTATTCTATTTTTCAGATGGATCTGCCGCACAGTACAAAAACAGGAAAAACTTCATTAACTTGAGCCATCATGAACAAGACTTTGGGATAAAAGCAGAGTGGCATTTTTTTGCTACATCCCACGGGAAAGGCCCTTGCCATGGGATTGGAGGAACAGTGAAGAGGCTAGTGCGAAAGGCTAGTTTGCAACGACCGGTCAGTAATCAAATCTTGAATCCATTAGATGTCTTTGAATACTGCACTGAACATATTAATAGTGTAACGTTTTTCTATGTTTCCTGTGATGATGTTAATGCAGTAGGAAAAGTTCTTGAGGAAAGATATAAAACAGCACTATCATTACCCCAAACTCGGTCTTTCCACAGCTACATTCCACTCAACAGAAATATCATTCATGCCAGACGTACATCATTTTCTTTAGATTTTACAACCTTTCATGTCATCAAAGACGAACCTATCAACCTTAGATTATCCACACCAACAACCCGACCAAAGTTGTCCGATTATGTTTGTTGCGTATATGATGGTGACTGGTGGCTAGGAGAAGTGGTGAAAATAAAGGTATTTGATGTCGAAGAAGAATACAGGATCCACTTTTTTCATCCTAAAGGACCTGGAACATCGTTTAAAAAATCAAGTCATGATAACCAAACTTGGGTTCGGTTTCAAGATATTTTGAAAATCCTGACTGCGTCAGAACTATGGTCAGCACAGGGAAGAGGTCATAATATCACACCTGTGATGAGTGATTGTCAACTCTTCTCTATGAGACAATAAACCACTGAACAAAAAAGTTTTGCATGTTTTGAGAGGTAAGTTAAATTCAATATACCATGATGTTAGAAACCTTAAATTAGCTTATCAAAGTTTAAATGTGTTCTTTGACAACTCTTCTTAGTCTTTTTAGTTGTTTTCACCATTTAAAACTAACAATTAAGTAAAAAATAACTTTTCACTAACACCTAAGATTAAGAAGTATGAAAATAATTGCGTTGTTTCAGTATAATTATTTGAAAATTTAGACCCTTATAGCTGCCAAACGCCTTTGAATAACAAAGTAACTTTTTTTTTGTTTGAAAGATGGTAAGAAGTACTTAAAATCACACAAGTAAAAAAAAATCTACCTTGCCCCCCACATGCATTTTTTTAGCATTGAAAATTGGATTTTTTAGAAAATTTGCAACTTTGGGGGGTCGTATCTTGTGAAGGGGGCAGAGTAACAAGCCAAACTTTTTAATACAATAAGCAACATTATATATGTATATAAGAAAAAAAAGAGGGCTTGTTATTCCAAGCCCTTCATAGGTTTTTTAATTTTCAAAAGTGGCAAAAAATTAATTTTGCATCACAAACTTTGACCTTGAAAAAATAACCTTTGTTTTTAAATCTCAAATTTATTGATACCATATGGAAAAAGATCTTTTTTTTAGCTTTCCAATGAGCTATAGTTGAGCTTGATAGCTTTTATAGAAAAAAAGTTATAGTTCATAACGCAAAGCATCAAAATATCCAATTTTCGCTGTTGGCAACGACAAAAATAGCCTACATATCGAAGGGTAAATTTTTTTTAAATAAAAAAAATATATTTTTGTGGTCTAAAAGGTATGGGGAAAGCATGTGCAAATTGTCATCAAAATCAAAAATGGTGTTGCACACCCCATTTGTTGATTTAAAATGGAATGACTCATGTGTCACACACGTCACAAGCATTTTTCTTTTTTAATTAAATATGCATGACTTGAAATAATAAAACAGTGATTGATAAAAAATATCTGAAGTATCTATTACCCATTTAAATTAAAATAAATATTATATATCAATATAAATCACAGAAAAAATTTAATTTGCAGATCAACCTGAAAATTTTTCTTACAAAATAGTCACACACGTCATATGACTTTAAAGTCGCTTTCTATTTAAAGCAAAAACTAAAACTAAATGCATTTTACACTAAAATGTCCTGTCACTCATGCATAACAAAACCATATTAACAAGCTTTTCCCATCAATTTTAGGAGAGTGTATTTTTATTGTAAAACATTGTACAGTGACTCTAAATGTCACACACGTCACTATGGAATGGGCCTTTTATAGAAAAGTCTATTCTTTAAAGTTGCATCTTTATAATTTTTACGTGCCATTTTAAACTTAGCAATTAAAGATATAAACAAAATAAGGAGTTTTGTCATAAATTGATTAAAAAATGCAATAATCAAAAGTATAATCAATATAGGTACTAAATAAAAAAAAAAAAATAATAAAAAATAAAGCCAAAATAAATAAATTAAAAAGCCTCACTAACATGGCAGCAGAAATTTAAAAGTCGACATAGGGGTCTTATACAGAAGCTGTCCTGCCTGGGGAAGTATGAAAACTGGGACATCAAACATGAATTTTATTTTGAAACATTTCTTTGAAGGATATGGTTTAACTACCATTAGCGTTTCACTCCACAAAAAAATAATAATTTTGCTTCTGATGAATTAAATCGGTTGGTGAAATTGGTATTAGACTTATAAGTTTAAAAAAAAAAAAAAAAAAGTGAAAATTTCACAAGGGTTTGCTAGTTATATAGATTTTGTTTTGCATGGAAAGTTGTTTTAAGATATAAACACATTTTTTTTTAAGATAATTAAATATAATTGCCTTATTTGTCCTAATTGTTTTTTTTTAACTCGCTTCCTTGTTTGTTTGTTTGTACAGTACAAATCTTGCAATCGATTTTTAAGATCGATATCTTCCTGACTAGCTAGATGTGCAATGTTTTAGATTAAAGAGTAAGAAAGACTATTATAATTATTTATCTATTTATCTTTTAACCAAAAGGCAAGCAAGTTGCGGCACCGTTCTGAAATTGTTTTTCTTAAGATTACAAGTAGATAATTAATATTATAAATATACATAAATATGCATTAAATATAAAAGATAAGTAATGAAAGAAAATACAGTATATTAAAAGTATTCTTTGCAATTTAATATAATATTACAATTACTAGCAAATTTAAACTTTTGAATTAATTACTTTTCATGGCTTCATTAGTAATTGGACTTAGAGTGGAGCAAGGGAGAGCTGCATCATCAGGACATGGCACAGAAACATCACCACCATCACAATCTACTTCTTCAGAGTCAGATTGTTTCACAAAGTATTTTGAGATGTCAGATATTGTAGATTCTTTGGATAATACTGATTCATTAATAACTTTAGCCTTTGTTTCTTTCTTTTTTCTTGGAGTACCAACTAAATTTGAAAGACATACATAAAATATAAATTGATATTTAACACAAATTATTTTCATTGCTGCATTAGGTATAAGCGTTTTTTTAAGAATATTCACTCACTATGACACACTTCAGAACAAAGTTGTCCCAAAAGTTTGTACAACTTTAAATAGGTCGATTTCTAAAGAAATCAACCTAAAATTGGTGAGGGGTTATTTTATACGAAAACACCCAAAATTAGAAAAATTTGCTGCTCCATAGTAACGGATTTTTTTTTTTTAATTACCACTAAAACTTATGGTGGTAAAATCAAAATATATCAATTTGTAAAATATTTCGTCCATTATTGGCCAAGATATGGACATTTGAAAAACAGTCATTTTTACAAAATGTCGGCCATCTTGGATTTGGCACTACTGTGAAAAATTACAATAACTTGCGAAATAATGGTCCATTCAGGTACTAAATAGAAGCTATTAATGTAAGAAATATAAATCCAGTGTTTAAATAAAATGAAATAATGTTTACTGTTTTTTAACTCGAAAAATGAAAAAAAATCATCTTCAGAATTTAGCCAAATTTAATGGGCTGTAAAAAAAAAAAAAAAAAAAAAAAAAGGCCCATCATATATTTAAAACTTGGTAGAAACACTAATTAATATGTGTACTTAAAGTATAAAAAAAATTACAAAGGTAATATTTCCTAAAACCTAAAAAAAATTTTTTTTAATCCAGTATATTGAGGCATAAAACTCTTTGTTTGCTTACTAGTGAAAAGTTTTCTAAAAAATAAAGTTTTTATTTTTATATTTAATTATCTTAATTTTAAATACTACTCAAAAAAATATATTTTCAACAATTTAAAAAATTATATCAAAATATTAAACTCCTCATGCACTTCATCTTAGTGAGTATATATCACTGTTAAGAAAGCTAGTTTGTTCCACTGAATCTGAAAAAGTGCATGGTACACAGATGTGATAACTGGGAAATTCTGAATGAGGAATTAATGCTTTCCAATGAATTAGAAATGATTAATGAAATTTCTAACTAACGATGGGTGAAAACTGAAAACAGTTATTGCATCAGTCAGGGTTGTAATTTTGACCGGTCAAAACTGATTTTGACAAGGACGCTGGTCAAAAATGGTTTTAACCGTCCAAAAATGGTCAAAAGTGGTCAAAAATGGTCAGCACTGTTAAAAATGGTTTTAAACAGCTTTAATTTTAATAATAATTGTTGTTGCAATTAAAAATAACTTTATAAGTAATAAAAACAACAATTCATTAAAAATAACCACTTGTGATTGCATTGTGATTGTGATTTTGCCACTTGTGATTGCATTTCAAGGAGAGTCTTTACCATATCCGAAATCCTTTTTTTCTGAAAGCGTAAAAAATACACTTGGACCTGATGTCTGATGGGCAGCAATGAAGAAGATAAAAGGCATTGATGTAAAATTTGTTGATTTCGCATTACATCTAATGAACTGTTGTGCCAGCTCGTCTTCAATAGAAAGACTATTTTCAAAGTTTGGACTTATTCAAAACAATTTACAAAACCGTCTAAGTTTAGAGACAACTGCAAAACTTGCGACTTGTAACCATTTTTTAAATTCAATATAAATTCCAAAAAAGAGTTTGTGTAAAAATTAATTAAAACAATTGTGTTGTTTCTTGGTGATATTATTTGTGTTACGACATTCCTATGTTATGACATTTTTAACAAATGTTTATTTAGTTTTAACATATGATACTAAGATATATTTCATTGATAGCAGATTCTAATTTCTAAACTTGATTGGTAGTAAATAAATTCAATAACGAATTTCAGTGGTCAAAACTGGTCAAAACTGATATCGACCAGGACGGTTAAAACCGGTTAAAACCCCTATGGTTAAAACCGATACAACCCTGGCATCAGTAGATGAATTTGTTGAAATTTTAGTTGCAAAACTGTCTGCATTATGCACCCATCACTTCATCACAAAAGCGCAGAGTAAGTACTTTAGCAAAATGAAAGATGAATTGAATGAAGGTACTACTATTATTCTAGCAGATTTTTCTGAAAACTATACTTGTATCATGCAGGATGCTATCCAAAGAGTATACTGGAAGAAAGAGCAGGTGACAATTCATCCTTTTCTAGCATATGTAAAGGACACTGCAAAGGATAAGCTGATGTCTATTCCTATGTGTGTAATCAGTGACCATTTGGTCCATGATACAACATTTTGGACTTCCAAAAAGTAATTGTTCAAAATTTAATTAAAGAAGTGCCACAAATTAAATATACATAAAGTATTTCAGTGATGGATCATCTGCGCAATATAAAAATTTTAAAAACTTTATTAATCTCTGTCATAATGAAAAAGATCATGGTGTGAAAGCTGAATGGCATTTTTTTGCATCTTGACATGAAAAAGGAGCTTGTGATGGCATAGGTGGTACCATCAAATGTATGGCAACCAAAGTCAGCCTTCAGCGACCATATAAAAACCAAATGTTAAATGCATCTGATTTATATAAATTTACGAAGGATTCTATTAAATGAATCAAAACTTTTTTTGTAGAAAAATCTGAAATTGAGATTGCTCATAGTCAATTAGCAGCGAGGTATCAAATTGCAGATTAAATTAACCAATTTAATTTAATTAATTTATTAAAATTTAATTAACCAATTAAAGGAACATGGTCAAATCACAGCTTTGTTTCTATAAAAGAAACACAATTATTGGTTTCCAGGGTATTCGATTCCTCCACAACGTTCATAGCTACTTTAGGAAGCAAGACCAAATCACTGACACTTCAGAATGAACAATATGTTGCTTGCAAATATGGAATCAACTGGTGGATTGGAAAAAATGTGGAGTGCTGTGATGTATAATGACTGTAGAATTATGTTTATGTACCCTCAAGGAGTTTTATACCTCAATATCCTGCGTTTAATTTATTATTATTATTATTATTTGTTAAAAAATATTACCTTCCTAATTTTTTTTATACTTAAAGGACACATATTGATTAGTGTTTATACCAAGTTTTAAAAAATATATATATATGTGATGAGCCATTTTTTTTACAGCCCATTTAATTTGGCTAAATTCTGAAAACGATTTTTTTTAAATAGTAAAACAAATATTTCATTTTATTTAAACACTGGATTTATATTTCTTACATTAATAGCATCAATTTGGGACAAAAATCGTTGAATTTAAACTATTATTTCTTAAGTTATTGCAATTTTTCACAGTAGTGCCAAATCCAAGATTGAAATTTTATGAAAATGACAGTTTTTCAAATGTCTATATCTCGGCCAATAATGGTCAAAATGTTTTACAAATTGATATATGAAGGTTTCACTACCATGTCTCAGTGGTAACTTTTTTGAAAAATTCTGTTACTATGGAGCAACACTCATTGGTTGTCTACACATGGAATGACCCAAAGGCAATTTTGATTAAATTCGTAACATAAATCAGGTAACTTCTCTGAAAAAATATATTAACACAATAACATCGACAACATATTTAAATACCTTACAATAGAGGATATGAATTTGTAAATATCTGGTGTGTTTTTTAATTATGTGTGCAGTTACATAGTAATTTTATACAGGTCTGGTGGCTGGAAAACAAAGCTGCCAAACTGTCAAGCAGCATGTGCATAAAACAAATGCATAACAGACATATATGCAAGAAAGAGTAATAATTTACTCTTATAATGCATAATATCATAATCTGAAGAGTGCAGGACAAGAAATTAGAAAAATAATGCACTTTTTGAAAACAAATTGCCCTTTTTATTGAGTTCCCCCTGGTGGCAATTTTTTTCTAGAGTAATCACTAATCACTATTACTATGGCTTCCTGCGATCCAATAGCGGCTGTTGAAATGCCAGGAAATGTCTGTACATCCAGAACTTTTACACGGCTGGCTTTCTGTAGATTTAAATAGCTGGTATTGAGTATTTAAACATTTGTAAATTAAGGCAAGAATCTAATCAGAATGTAAAGAAAAAAAATTCTGAATGTGCATACAATTAAAATCAATACATGATTGATACTAATTACAATAATGTATGATAAAAACTTTTTTTTTTTCAAAATGTTATCATAAAAAAATAATAAAAATATCATTTATAATTCATAATGACTTTTAGGTTTTTTATCACAGATTTTAAATCTTAATGTTTAAGTTCAGTATACAGTAGAACCTCGATTTATCGTTTTTCAAGGGGTGCGTGAGAAAAAACAATGAAAGCAGGAAAACAATGAATGCTGGTTAAAGTCAAAACACGAAAAAAACAATGTTTATGAATTATTACACGCAATGTACACAGTATATTACTAATAAAAACTAATTTATTACTTTTCAAACTGTCAAAGAAATAAATGAAAGTTTTAGAACATTCAGCGATATTTATTTTAAAAAATCAGTCCTTTTATGTTAGGTTTTATGTTCATTTTATAAATTAAACAGGAAGTTTTCCATATTTACATCTTTTTTTTGTCCTTTTCTGTAATTTGAAAATGCACAAACTTTTATATGTGCAAATGAAACGTCATAATTAAGTCAAATACACTTGGCACTGGCGTAAGCTCAACCTCATCGGTTTGAACAGTATTAACCATTTTTTCTTTGCAATTATTTTCATTTTTTGAAATTGCATATTTTTTCTATGTTTTAGAATACTGCATGTCACAATGTCTTGAATGAAAATATTATCACTAAATATCACACCAGACACATCCTCTGCTACTCACAACCACTCTTCATATGTATTACCTAAATATGGGATACTTCAGTAACCAAGCGGAGAAAAGAGTAACTACGGTGTTTCTATTGTTCAAGTTTGCGTCTGGACAGCCACTATCAGATGGTAGGAAGCCATGCTATTAACTAATACTTTTAAATCCAACCATAAAAAATTATCATGTTTTCATTAGCTTTAATTCTAACTCATCATACTGAATCTATAGATTTTCATATTTTAATACTATTTTATTTATCATTAATGTACAAAACACAACACACTTACCCGAGGTCAATAAAAAAATTTGTTTCCCATCTTTCTTTTTTTAAATTAAAATTTTGTAATGAAACAACAAACTTAATTGTATGAATCCTAAAACTAGCCTACCATATTAAAACCATAATTTTTAATGAACCTCTTGAATATTCTATTTTTAATACTTTATTTATAATCACACATTTCAAATTCTTAATACACATAACCTTAGATTAGTTTCTATATCAGTTTAAATATGGTATCACAAGTCATAAGATGTTAAAAATAACACAATTTGGCTGACACAATTCTACCTTAAGTGCGACACAATGAATTAATGAACACACCTTTAATGATTCTGTTAATGCAAACCATTTATACAGAAAAAAAAAATTGAGTTGCAATAGGTTGATTGCACTGTATAATATTCTACCTGGAAGAAATATTTTGGTATAAATTATTAAAATATAGACATGTTTTGTACTCAGGGATGAGGTTGGCAAAAATACAAAAAAGCTGAAACTGTACGCAAGGACAAGATATTGAAATAAAATACTAGAAGTTTGATGACAAAACCTATTATATTAGAGTAATAATATTTATTTTAACCTTCAGTGTATAAAAAATGAACAAATACACATCAGAAACATTAAAAAAAGCTGAAAGAAACTATAAAAACAGCTGAAAAATCTCATCCCTGTGTACTGAATGCATTGAACTTGTATTATACAAGGGTGATTGTGACACAATGGTAAAATCCCAGAAAATAAGTCTCAAATAAAAAATATCAAATGGTACTCGAATTATCTAGACCAGAAGCTTTCAATCTTTCTGTATCTTGTATCATCAAATCAATAGAAATATACAATTTGTTCACATATCACTTGCATGATAAATAAATATTTGTAGGAGATATGAAAACAAAGATGGATTAGATTAAAAACCCTGAAATCTGGGGTATTCCCTGAACACAATCACCCCTGTTTATATTAAGAAAAGGGAAGGGGGATCCATTTTTTAATAGAACTCATAATTACAAATACCTGAGTTCCAGTACTTCCCACGTATACCAGCATCCCCGATTCTTATTAAATTTTACCATCCATTTTAAATATCTATAATATTCACAAGATCTTTGTCATATATAACAATTTCTATAAAATATTGTAAAACAAAACTATTATATCTAAAGTATAGTCAATTTTTATTGTTTTTGAATTTATGATTTTAATGAAGTAGCCTGAAAAATTTTAAAGCGTAACAAAATTAAAGGATAATAGAATGTTTGAGGATGGCAAGTGAAAAATTAAAAGCCACCAATTAAAATTGGGAGAATTAACAGTTTGTAAGTAACGACAAATAGAGGGGAAAAAAAAAGTACAACAATAAAATTTTATTTAAAACATTAAAAAGCGGACGTTTGGGGTTTCAAATGAGTTTCTCATCAATATTAGCTTCACAGGAAGATCACGAAACATAATAAAAAAATTAAATGAATCCTTGAATCCAATTTCAACAGGTATCGACTCCTTGATCAGAAATTCTATATATATACATATATTGAAAGAAAATTCAGGATCAATACCTACCTTTAGACATCTTGAAAATAAAGAATCAAGAAAAACCGCAGCCGTAATTAAAATGAAAGTAAACTAATCTAACGCTGACAGAAAATAATTCACACATTAAACAATTTTTTGTAAACAAAGACGAAGATTATACATAAATTATACCACTAACAGCATTATATAAATATGAAAATATAAAAAATCTTTTATATAAGAATCTCAGTTTACACAGCAAGATTTAAAATATGTTGCCACTGTCGATTTCGTAATATAACAACAGTATTGCCAAAAAAAAAAAAGAAAAATTATTATTATTATGGTTGAGTAAGTTTAATATCATTCCAGAGCTACATAAAGCTAAGGTGACCAAACGGCAATACATTGTGGAAGACCACGGGACAAGGACTATGGCAGTTTAGCCGTTTGGATTCTGTAATGCACCTGCAACATTCACCTTTGAAGATCATCTAAGAAACATCCGTAAGGTGCTAGAAAAACTCAGGATGGCTAACCTGAAATTGAATCCTGACAAGTGCAACTTGTTCCGTTGTGAAGTGAGTTATCTCGGCGATATCATCTCTGCTGAAGGTGTGAGAATTCGCGTTATTAGCAAAAATTTGCTTTTCTGTGATTGGTCGATTCAATCCGATTCCGACAGCTTTCATTTCGCTCTATGAGAAATCCGAAGGCCATTTCCGCTGGCGTGATGCTAGCGCTTAAAATGCATATCGGAATGTTTTTCGTGGAAACTCCCATTTCCGATGTCGGAAAGTTTCCACGTGGAATTGATTCGGATGTGTTGGTGCTAGACCCCCTGATTCTGAGAAGATCGCTGCAGTCGAGAACTGAAGTCGCCCTGAAAACGTACACCAACTCCGAAGTTTCCTGGGATTATATACTTACTACAGGAAGTTCATGAAAGCTGCAAGTACTGCTCTAGAGTCGAACAGAACAGAAATACCAGCAGAAAAATCCAGTTGCCTGCCAAGCTACAATCTCAACACCGCCGACACTGGACCAGTGGAGTGACCAGGAACGACGAGCCGCCCAGCTGCAACGCTGGAAGATCCTGACGTAAAGCCGATATTACAGCTGAAGGAGACGACCAGCAACAGAATTTCCTGGTAGGAAATCTCCGCGTTTAGCCCCATCACGAAGAGTTATTGGGCACTACGGAACTCTCTTCATATTAGAAACGGCGTACTATACAGAAAATGGGAATCTGACGATGGCAGGAGTTTCAGATGGCAGATTGTGTTACCAAGATCGAAGATTCCAGATGTTCTAGAGCAGCTGCATAGTAGCCCAACCGGAGGCCCTTTTGGGGTGATGAATACTCTGCAGAAAGTTCGAGAACGCTTTTTCTGGTACAATGCAAGGGAGGACGTGGGGAAAAGTGGTGTAAATCCTGTGATGCTTGTAAAGGCCCAAAGAAACGAAGCCGAGGAAGACTACAACAATATAA
Source organism: Salticus scenicus (assembly GCA_963930645.1). Taxonomy (NCBI): domain Eukaryota; kingdom Metazoa; phylum Arthropoda; class Arachnida; order Araneae; family Salticidae; genus Salticus; species Salticus scenicus. The sequence continues at coordinate 261,983,934 of OZ005655.1, read as the reverse complement.
TATAACGTAGGAGCACCATGGCATGCACAGTCGCAGAGGTCCTAGTACAACATTGGGTGTCAAGGTATGGCACGCCCCTTCAACTTCATACCGATCAAGGTACGAACTTTACCTCTGCCGTTTTCAGGGGACTGTGTCAATTACTCGGTATAGACAAAACCCAGACAACATCCTTACATCCCCAGTCAGACGGCATGGTCGAGAGGTTTAACCACACCATCCGGAATAACCTCTCTCTTTTAGTATCAAGGAACCTGCAAAATTGGGACTTGAAGTTGCCATTGTTCCTGCTGGCTTATCGAAGTGTTGTCCATGAAACCACCGGCTATACTCCAGCTCAGATGCTGTTTGGACTCAAACTTCGTCTCTCATGCAATCTCCTGTTTGGTTGTCCACCAGATGCGCCTGAGGAATACATCCAAAATCTCCAGGCACGATTTGAAAACGTACACAACTTTACTCGGGGACGGATTCACATGGCAACGGAGAAGATGAAGACAAGGTATATCTAAAGGCTGGCAACACAACATGAGTTCCAGGAAGGAGACAAAGTTGGATTGTGGAATCCCGTTCGACGCAAAGGACTCTCTCCCAAGCTACAATGTAACTGGGACAGACCCTACACAGTCTTAAAAAGACTGAATGATGTAGTTGTAAGGATTACTAAAACACCTTCAACAAAACCGAAAGTGGTTCACTATGATCGTTGAGCCAAATACCACACGCAACGGTAATATTCAAATTTAAAATGTAAATATCCGTTAAATTTGTGCATGTGTAATATAAATATTTGTTGTTCTTTGTAAATTCTGTAAATAATTCTCACTTGATTTTGCAATGTGTATTTTTATTTTATTGATATGTGTAACTTAGTTTTTGTATTTTAGATTGTTTAGTTTTGTCTCCTAACCAAGGATTGTTTGCCCGGGAAATGCAGTCCTTGGGAGGGGGGAAGTGTTGCGAAATTGTAAGCAATTGTATTTATTTTTGTATAAATTCTTTCAAAGAGGCTTAGTAAGTTGATAAAATGTCAATTTTCTGCATTTCCAGCTCTTTTTCGTGTTAAAATGGCTTAATTTTCCTTTAGGAACGCATTAAAAAGCTCTAATAAGGCAGGTAATGGATTTGGTGCTAAATTTGGCGACTTTTTCCTCCTTGGCCAGAAAATCCTTATTATCGATATACCAAATATGGAAGCTGTAATCTCACTGGCTGATCATGGAATTTTCTACACTTTTCTATGAGGTTATTTAAGGAGCTGCTTAAGCCAAATAGTCAGTCTAAGTGAGTTTCGCCAAACGTTTGCATTGCTATTGAAGGAGTTCTGAGCGTCTGTGGATGAGTCTTGCTTTATGTGTTATTGCTATACAGTTTGTACTGTGCATTTGCTGTTGACGGCTGTTATTTAAGCTGTGTTTACTGGTGGAATTGAAGTTTATACTTGGTTTATAGACCTGTATTTTTCCGGAACTTTTTGCAAATAAAACTCCTGAATTGTCGCAAGTTTCGCCTCTCATTCTCGGACAACTTATGAACTCCCAAGTACGCAACAATATTAACTAAATTGCTTTCGTGATGAGTTAAATATACATTGTTTCCAAGCAAGTTGGTAGAAAAAATAATTAACCCGTTAGTAGTCGCTGGTTGGTCGATTTGCCGCCCATCCTTCAGTGTTGCCAGATTTTTTTATTCAATAACCACCAAAAATTTTTAGAAGTATCATTTGATATACGTAAAACGCAAATAAAATGGAAGGAACGTCGATCACATCACTTCTTAAAATTATTGGTGTGAGTTAAATAAAAAGTACGCAATCTGTAACAGGTGGCGCTGTCTATAGGGACTGCTAACGGGTTAAATAAAAAAAGCAAAGGTTTACAACTGAACTAGTGAAGAAGCACTTAAATTAAATTAATTTACAATCGAAAAAGTATGTAATAGGGAAAACATGCAATGGATGATTACTTAGTTAAATTTGAGACTTGAGAATAGAAGCATAGAGAAGTGGTAGATCACGGAAACAACGCTTTGAACAAAGGATGTACCACCTAACGAACCGGAAGTGAGACCTGCTGAACAAGTGTCCGCTGCATGCGCGGGGACTTCATCTTCAACAGTATCTCTCTCTAATAGTAACTTAATATATTTTACTTATAAAAATATATGCCTAAATATACTATCCTTTTTTAAGAAATCTGCACTTACAGCTTTAGAGCAAATATATTTCAGATACATCGTATCGATCTTCAGTGCATCATTGCGACTTGCGACACCTTCTGTTCTGGTTTGTTTCTTTCTTCTTGATCCTTCATTCTCTTCACTTCGTACAGTTTTTTTTAATTAGGTGTTGCCATGCAGATGTTATTACGCTATGCTCACGATCGTTAATGGAAAGACTGTTAGTTATTATTTCAATGGCTTCTCTTTTGAGAGCATAATGGTGGTTGTTATAGGGGGCTATTTTTTGGGTATTTATAGTATTAAGATTAATTGGGTTAGTTTTATGGGTGGTAGACAGAGCAGTAGAAGACCTATTAAATTTTATATCTGAGAAGTGTTCCTTTTCGCGATCATTAATACAACGTTTTGTCATGCCAATATAGCAACCTCTTTTGTTATTTTCTTGCTTAATGTCTATTTCATAAATACCTGAAATGATTTTTGGGTCGATTTGATCTTTTTTGTTATGGAGTCGTTGAAATATGTTTTTGTTTGGTTTAATAGGGATATTTATATTAAGTTTTTTAGCATCATTCTTTATCTTTAGAGCAGCACCGTTACAAAAAGGTATAGAGGTAGTGAAATATGGTTTAGATTTTTGTGCATTGCCAATGGAATTTAATGTTTTTAAACGTTTTTTATAAATTTTATCGACGAGATTTTTACTATAGTTAGCTGTTTTCGTGATTTCTTTGATGAATTTAAATTTCGCCTTTTTAATAAAGTTTTTTCGAACAAATGAGGATGGCACGGTTTATATAGGAACGGAGAGCGGCATATTTATATGAAAGGGGGGTGTTGCATTTTCTATTAATAATTTCGTTATTTGCACTAGGTTTCCTATAAACGGTGGTATCGAAGGAATTATTGGGATTTTTGATAATGCGAACATCGAGGAAATTTAAAGTGTTATTAGTTTCGGTTTCAATCGTGAATTTTATTTGATTATCAAGGTCATTAAGATTTTCAAGAAGCTTTGTAGGATTAATATTAACGGGGATAACAGTGAAAATGTCGTCGACAAAACGATTCCAAAGACGACTGCCCTGTAGCATATTCCTTCCCAGAAACAACATACCGTTCGTAATTCAGCCATTAAATCCCTTTCCAACCTAAAAAATCAACACGATCTCGCGGATATTCGATGATTAAAAGATCTGAAAAATAATCACGAAATAACTTGTTTAATGTTGAACAAAACAAATAAAATTACCCTAATGAATAGGAATCAATATAATGAAATGTTGCTCGGCACTATTAATAAACTAAAAGTCGTTAAAATTACTTATTTCCCCCTTTAAAAGACTAATAAGTAAAACTAAAGATATCATAAAAACCGGAACTTAACCAGACAATATTTCTCCATCCTTTAACAATCATGCCTCAATAATCCCCCGTTTATTTGGTAAATAAAAAGATCTAAAAACCCTCCTACGCTTAAACCAATTGTAAATAAATCAGAAGGCCCAACTTACTGTTTAGAAAAATATATGAAAAACATCTACCAATCCCTCCTCCCCCCTTCTGAAAACTCCGTAAATTCTAACGAAATTTTTATTAAAAATCTCCGCAATATTAAAATCAATATCCAAGACACTTTAGTTAGCTTTGATGTTAAAGACCTTTATCCTTTTGGTGATTTGGTGACCTTTTAGTGATTTCTGGAATGTCGATAGCGACATTCCGGAAATCACCAAACTTATTAACCTAAAAATTACCGAAATTTATGGAAATAATAAAGTCAGCGAAACCCTTATCCATGCCAACAACTTTCTACTTAATGAATCGTATTTCTCCTTCAATAAAAACATTTATACACAAACTCAGGGCGTCCCAATGGGGTTCCCCATGTCGGGGATAATCACCGAACTAAAAATGCGTCTTTTAGAACTTTAAGCTATTGATATTATAAATAAATGCAAATTTTGGAATCGTTATGTCGACGAAATTTTCACTGTTATCCCCGTTAATATTAATCTTACAAAGCTTCTTGAAAATCTTAATAACCTTGAAAATCAAATAAAATTCACGATTGAAACCGAGAATTACAAATTGAACACTTTAAATTTCCTAGATGTTCGCATTATCAAAAATCCCATTAATTCCTTCGATACCACCGTTTATAGGAAACCTACTGCAAATAACTAAATTATTAATAGGAAATGCAACACCCCCTTTCATATATTAATATGCCGCTGTCCGTTTCTATATAAACCGTGCCATCCTCATTTGTTCTAATAAAACTTTATTAAAAAAGACAAAATGAAATTCTTCAAAGAAATCGCGAAAAAAGCTAACTATAGTAAAAATCTCGTCGATAAAATTTATAAAAAACGTTTAAAAACATTAAATTCTATTGGCAATGCACAAAAATATAAACCATATTTTACTACCTCTATACCTTTTTGTAACGGTGCTGCTCTAAAGATAAAGAATGATGCTAAAAAACTTAATATAAATATCCCCATTAAACCAAACAAAAACATATTTCAACGACTCCGTAACAAAAAAGATCAAATCGACCCAAAAATCACTTCAGGTATTTATAAAATAGACTTTAAACAAGAAAATAATAAAAGAGGTTGCTACATTGACATGACAAAACGTTGTATTAATGATCGCGAAAAGGAACACTTCTCAGATATAAAATTTAATAGGTCTTCTACTGCTCTGTCTAACACCCATAAAACTAACCCAATTAATTTTAATACTATAAATACCCCAAAAATAGCCCCTTATAACAACCACCATTATGCTCTCAAAAGAAAAGCCATTGAAATAATAAATAACAGTCTTTCCATTAACGATCGTGAGCATAGCGTAATACCATCTGCATGGCAACACCTAATTAAAAAAACCGTACGAAGTGAAGAGAATGAAGGATCAAGAAGAAAAAAACAAACCAGAACAGAAGGAGGTGTCACAATGATGCACTGAAGATGGATACGATGTATCTGAAATATATTTGCTCTAAAGCTGTAAGTGCATATTTCTTAAAAAAGGATAGTATATTTAGGTATATATTTTTATAAGTAAAATGTAATTTAATCCGTTTTAAAATAAATTAATATAACTTAATATATTTGTGTTGGCGCTATCTATTGGCTTATTACGTAAACATACATATTCGCAAATTAGTTTTCCCACCTAAAAAAATTAATTACAAAAATTCTTAGAGTTCCTTGTTCTTGTTCTAAAGTTTAATTTTTAAGGTACAGAAACATATACTTGTAATTAACCCACTACCAGCCGATAAAAAATTACGAGATTCACTTCGCAGTGCCACCATTTTTCACACAGGTGCGTGTAATATAGGGTGACCAGACGACCTCATTTTTCAAGTGTTGTCCTCAGTTGTTTTGAAAAAGTCACATGGCCTCATTTTGGACATTTTCTTCTCATTTTTCAGTATCTTCATTCCCCCCCCCCCTAAAATTTAAACACCAGGTATGCTACTGACTGGTGCTGGATTATTTATCAATATATCCCCAAGTATCGATATTTTTTTAATATCGCGATAACAATATTTAAGATCTTGCTCTGCCGATATATCCCTCTAATGATATTACCTAGTGCGCACTGCGCGATCGATCGATATGCCGATATATAACGTTGAACGCCAATCTTACAATACCTCTTCAAATTCTGCTTCCCCGCTCCTTCTAGCATGCATTACCGCACCATCCAACAAACCCCGAACAGAAAGCGCGGCAAATAACTAACACACAAATACCCCTTTTCTTCCTATTACTCTCTGACTAAAGAAGAAAAATATAACTTCAACCCCAAACGATCTCTCTCACAATACATATACTTCCTCTTCTTTTATTCCAGCAAAACCACAAATCTAAAATATCACTACTTTAAAAAATCCGATGTTGAATGATATCTGATGATATCATACCAAGTGATTCATTCGTCAAGAAAATTAAGTTATTGCAATATATTGTAATATTATCCCTCAGCTTCTCACATTCATATATCGACAGACCAATAAATATTATTGAAGCCAGTCGCATGTCTTGCAGGTGAAAATGATAACTGGCTGGCATTATAGTTCTTCCTGCCATTGGCTCATTGATATTGGTATATTTCAAAGTATCGATGTTTACTGGCTATGAGCTTCAGCAGCGACCTATCGATATTACTAGCTTCAGCAGGGTGTACTCAGGGGCCGCTTTACAATTTTGGCGGCCCTAAGCAATAGATTTTTGGCGGCCCTCTCTATTAGATATTACGCCATGGTAGCTTATAGATTTCAAGTGACCCCAAGTAAATTTTCTCACTGTGATTCCTCCCCCCCCCTCTCCTCCCTTACAAAAGAAAAAGCTACTATGTTAAGATTCAACTTATTCTAAAATTATAAGTTAATATAAATTTAAATAACATTTTCTTCTTTTTTTTTTTTTTTTTTTTTTTTTTTTTGTAAAAATTGAATTGGATCCGACATATTTAGAAATAAGAAAAGGTAAACAAGTTCAATCAAACCTTTAGCTTTTTTACTTGACTGTGCTAAACGTTCGATTGGGAAAATGCCTTAAAATTTCTGTTTATACTAATCTCCATTCTCTGTATGACATCACACGTATTAATGTACAATGGAACTACTGTACATCAATACTGTACATGTACTCATATACCACGTACAACTTATTCCATAAACTGTTTGACCAAACATTTGAGTAAAAACCTTTACAATGAAATGAAAAAGAACATTTTTGCATGACCAGAAGAAAAGGGAATTTGAAATCCGCCATTCCTTCACCATTGCTTAGCTATCAGACTGCGGCATCGCATCACAAAACAGAGTGAATTTATCAAGTTGCTAATTTTTACCGCCGAAAAAGTTCCAGAGTGAATAATAATATTATTAAAATATTACTGTTATTTATTTATTTATTTCTTTTAATTAGTTATTAACACGCTTATATTAGCTTCACCTGTATGTATGTATGTTTGTTTGTAACTTCTCTGGGAGCAAAACGTGATTGCACAAAATCCTTCATATCTCACACAAAAAAACAGATATCCGTAAAATTTTTGCTTTAAAATATAGCTAATACAAATGTCTAAAAATCGGTTTCTGGAATTTTTGAAATTCGGTCCCCAAGGGGGGCGGGGGGAGGGGGGCAAAACGTGATTTCACATGCGTAAAACGTGATTTCGCATAATCCTATATATCCCAAACAAAAAAAAAAAAATAGATATACGTGAAATTTTTGCTCTAAAATATAGCTAAGGCAATTATCTAAAAACCAATTTCTGGAATTTTTGAAATTCAGCCCCCAGGTGGGGCAGCAAGGGGGGGGGGGCTATGGAGCAAAAACAAATAGAAATACAGTTAGGCCGTTGAAAATTGGTACAGATAGGTTTTAAAGTTCTGCAAGTCGAATGGGGATATTTTCGATTGTGTAAAGTTATTAGGAGGGACAAGAGGGGGAGGGGAAGGAAGGGGGGGGCAAAAAAATAAAAATAGTGTTAGATCGTTCAAAATTGGTACATAGAGGTGTTCGATACTTACAAATCGATTGCGGATATTTTTGAATTTGTAAAATTATTAGGAGGGGTGGGTAGGGGGGTAAGGGGGGGCTATGGGGAAAAAACAAATAGAAATACAGTTAAGTCGTTCAAAATTGGTACAGATAGATTTAAGAGGCCTGCAAGTCGAATGGGGATATTTTCGATTGTGTAAAGTTATTAGGAGGGGCAAGAAGTGGGGGAGGGGAGGGGGGGCAAAAAAATAAAAATAGTGTCAGATCGTTCAAAATTGGTACATAGAGGTTTTCGATACTTACAAATCGATTGCGGATATTTTTGAATTTGTAAAATTATTAGGAGGGGCGGGTAGGGGTGTGGAGCGGTAAGGGGGGGCTATGGAGCAAAAACAAATAGAAATACAGTTAGGCCGTTGAAAATTGGTACAGATAGGTTTTAAAGTCTGCAAGTCGAATGGGGATATTTTCGATTGTGTAAAGTTATTAGGAGGGGCAAGAAGTAGGGGAGGGGAGGGGGGGGGGCAAAAAAATAAAAATAGTGTCAGATCGTTCAAAATTGGTACACAGAGGTTTTCGATACTTACAAATCGATTGCGGATATTTTTGAATTTGTAAAATTATTAGGAGGGGCAGATAGGGGGGTGAGGGGGTAAGGGGGGCTATGGGGCAAAAACAAATAGAAATACAGTTAGGACGTTCAAAATTGGTACAGATAGATTTAAGAGGCCTGCAAGTCGAATGGGGATATTTTTGATTGTGTGTAAATATTTTAACCAAAAACTTACATACTGTAGCTATTTATGTGATAAATAATAAAATAATAAATATAGTTTAAAATATAGTTTAAAAAGCATGCTTTCATAGCACATCGAACTAAAAAGTGAAAAATAAATATAGTTTAAAAAAACTAAAAAACACGCTTTTAAAGCACATCAAACTAAAAAGTGAAAAATAATTCTTAATATAAGCTGAAAACAATAATGAACGAAAAATACTAGTATAATTGTGAAAAGAGCGTGGGGTGCTTTGTGCCATATTTTTCGTATATCGAGCAACCCACGCTTTTTTCACAATTATACTAGTATTTTTCGTTCATTATTGTTTTCAGCTTATATTAAGAATTATTTTTCACTTTTTAGTTTGATGTGCTTTAAAAGCGTGTTTTTTAGTTTTTTTAAACTATATTTATTTTTTATTATATTTTTAATCCTTCCATAATGAATGATAATTTTCAATTTGACATGAAACCAGATAACAAGAATTCTTTTCATTTTTTAAATAAGAACGAAAAATCATTTGGTTCGCATAGACTAATAATATTTTCCAACTGTATGTACTTGCTGCATCGTTTAAGCTTTGACGTACTTTGTCTACGCTATTACACAACGGAAAAAAAATACAGACAGATAAACTAACTGTATTCATAATCACACCAGAAATTGTTGAAAAGTGTTAAAAAACCTTAACACAAGCGGAAATCCAGTTATAAAAATTTCCAATTATAGCTTTTAAGCTCTTATAATGTGTTTGAATATTTTGGCGGGATCCTGTAAATCATACTGCTAAACATACCATATTCTATAGATTTTTTTTTTAATCATATGAATAATAAATCTAAATTTTAATACGACTTTTGCGGTACAAAATTTTTTAAATGTGATTTATAAAAATGCATCTCGTAGAAGGCAATTAACTGTCATTTTTTTGGGTGTCCCTGTATACAGGCTAGTTATCCTATTTCTACCATTTTAAATAGAGAACATTAGGTACGGCCGTTCTGACAAACCGAAGTCATCAACATTTTTAAACTGTATTGAAAAGTGTTAAAAATGCTTTCCTCTTCACTTTTGCTTGAACCTTTTCCTTAATCAGGGTTCCCACTCTTAAAAAGGAAAAAAATTCAAGGACTTTTCAAGTACTTTTTAAGACCCATTTGAAATTTTTCAAGGACTATGGGGAAAATCGCAGAATGCTAGGCATATACACAAAACTTTAGTAAATCACAGAACACAAGGCATATGCACAAAACATTAGTAACTACTTTTATTAGTATTATTTTTTTTTATAAATAGAATAATAACTTTGCCTGTTTTCACAATACATTTTCGATGAATTGGCCAAATTAACTTTTACAAAAGTCAAAAAATGATTTGTTTAGGATTTGCAATTGGGATCATTATGATTATTCGAAAGGTCTTAGGTTTGAGTTCTGGTCTGGTCACTTTCTGCTCAAAATTAATGACTAGTCTACCAAACAGGTACAAGATTGGTGAAAAAGACAAATAAGCTGAAACTATATGTAAAAGCAAGATAATGAAATGAGAATTTTACGACAAAGGCATGTGCGTGTGAAGATGGAGACAATTTAGCCTTGGTCGAGCGTTTGCTAGAGCGGAAAATTCAAGGATTTTCAAGGACTTTACACAAAATTCAAGTACTTTCAAGGGCCCTTGAAAAAGAAAATGAAATTCAAGTACTTTTTAAGGACTTTCAAGGCCCGTGGGAACCCTGTTAATGTACAGGGTGGGCGGAAAGTAACTCCCTACTGGATTTCTCCTAAACGAATGTAGGTATGAAAACATTTTTTTGTACACATTTAGTTTATTGTGTGGCATGATAATTACAAAAGTTTCAATTCAATGTGTGCCGCAGAATTTTCTATACACTGTCTTAAACGAACAGGTACGTTTGCTACGGTCTTCCGCAAGAACTCATCAGGAGAACCTCACGAATTTTGTTCTTAAGGTTACCAAGAGATTGAGGTTTGCTGCGATACACTTCTTCCTTAGGCCACTCCCACAAAAGGTAATCGCATGGGCTGAGGTCTGGATTACGCGCAGGCCATTCAATGGAGCATCGGCGGCCTATCCAGCGTCTGTCTAGTGAATGACTCATCAAGCCACTGCAATATATTAGAGATATGAAAAAGGAAAAGTGGTTACAAACAATGCCACACTACAGTCTACAAAACAAGGTAACTTTCATTGGAATCTATACATAACATCAATAGCTATTCCAAATTCAAAATAGAGAGTTACTTTCCGTTTCCGCCCACCCTAAATATGTGAAATAAAATTTTTATTAATTCATTTCTAAATGGACTGATTTATCAGATGAACTTTTGTGTTGGTTATTATTAATTGCAAACTAATCACTTTCAAACACAATTACGAAGCCTTTTCATTCATAAACGCGCGACAAAATTAGATATCCTTATTTAGATATAGTGATACGAATCGATATGTACGGTTTAAGACCGATTGACTACGCTAAGGTCTGAGGAATATAGGTATATTGCCCCCCGAGGGCTTCTTTCTAAGGGGCCCTACCCCGTATTTACGCAGGTTTCGGAGAAAACCATGGAAAATTCTGAACGGCTAGGTTGATGAACACGACCTGAAATCGAACCGGGGACTTCCCATCTACCAAGCTTTGAGCGCAGAACCGCTCGGCCACTGGTGGGCCTATGATGCGAATCAAAGTAGCGTTTAATTTTTCCGTTTGAAGGTAAATCTTTTTGCAGAAAAGACTATCTAAAGTCAACGCATGAAACAGATTTTCTAAACACCATAGGCGAGAAAAGATCGCCCTTATGTAATTTAAATTTACTCTTCTTTATTTTTTAATCTTAATTTATATATTTTACGTATTTTAAATCTATTCTTAAAGACCTTTCTAAAATATGAACTATTTTCTGTCTTGTTTACGAAGTTATTTTTTCAGGAATTTTTTATTTAGATACTTATAAATTTAATAGTGTTTTTCTTTCTCTTTTCTTATTCTTAGTTCTTATTCAATTTTCTTATTTTTGATTATGGATTTATTTGATATAAGGAGTTGGAATTTTAAGCTGAATGAGTTTAAAAATGAGGCCTCCATGCGAAACTGTCCGCGTTAGTGATGTCAAGAAAAAGGCTTCGAATTTTTCGGATTTAATAAAACTATCGTGAATAAATTCTGTTATTCTGATAGGTGGTGGAATGTTTAGGTCTAAAACCAAATTGTTCGGGTTGAAATTGCAAATAATCCAGCCCTCCTCATCATTTTCCCTGTCCAATTTGAAGAGATCTAGCTTTTCATTCATCCTCACAATACAAATCAAAGCACATATTTATCAAAAATCAACATTTTAGTACCTTAACCAGAGCACCTAATTTTAATTCCCAACTGCAAAAATTCATCTTGGAAATTTTTACAAAGTTCACTTTAATAACATAAAGAAAATTCTCCATTTATTTCTTCTATTTTAGACTTGTTCGCAAATTCTGGTGGTAGTTTATTTTAAATGAGCGAAATTCCCTTGTCCTTGAAAGGGTTAAGGTGTTTTTATACAAAGTTAAATCCTTAAAGAAGGTTACTCTAAATTTACAATTGAATATACACCTAATATTCCTTAAAAAAGAAAAAAAGAAGTTGGTTTATGATTTTCACTTTTCTTCTATGTATTTTTTCCTCTTTAATTTTGGGCAGTGTTTTAATTTTTTGGCGGCCCTCTTTTTTCGGCGGCCCTAATGGTAAAGCGGGCCCTGGGTGTACTCAGATCAAAGCCAAACTACAATATTTCAAATACCGGTACCTGCAAGAAGAGCTCTTCGGCTGTTCCTTGCCGCTTATTACTTGCTTTGTTTTCTCATAATTTTCATCCATTATCGGCAAAACTAGGTTTCTCTAAATGCTAAGAAAATTTAAAATGGTTACTCAAAATAGGGTAGAATGCCCGAAATATAAAGAAATTATATATATATAGGGAAAATGTTTGGGGATATTTCAGTTTTTCTGGTTTTAATGATAAAATAAATAATGAAATTGTTTGCATGTGTATTTTATTAATTTTTTTTAGGAATTTTATAAAATTTAAACTTTGGTCTGGAGCAAAATATAATTTTGAATCATTGAACGAGTTGATGACTATTTTGAGTTGAGCAGTAATTTAACTGTTCTGACTGTAATTGAAGTAATGATGCAGTCATATTTCAGAAAAAACACGGAATTTAAAAATCCAAATCAAGCCCTCGACTGTCACCAAACCTAGAAGTCACCTGTATGGATCTGAGACCTGAGAATACAAGATTTTTACTGTAAGCACTTTTTGCCGGCTCGAAACAGAACTGCTCGAAAAACAGAGATGGGGAGGAGCATGTGATGTTTTAAGTTCACTCCTCGTTATTATTGGTTGGTAGCGAAGTATTGCTTTTGATTGACAGACACAGCAAAAAAAAAAAAAAAAGTAAAGAAAGAAATTGATTATTTTATCTCTCCTAGACATGCAAGGATCGAATGGATATTTTCCGCCTTGTTTTTAAAGTGGATTCTGTACAAGTGTTTATAATTAATTTTCAAATGTTCTATTTAAGAAAAATGATATTAATTGAATATACATATTTTTTTCTTAACTTTGGTTTCTAGTCGAATTTTGAATCGTGCTGCTGGGTGGTCACAATATTAAATTAAAATTGCAAATGATGCTAAATTAGATGATAGCAATAGCTGAAGATTAACAAATACAAGATGTTTAAAATACACCAAAATATGTTATAGTTTATTATTTAATTTTCTCTGAAGGGGGAAAAAAAGCATGGTTTACGATAACTAGCCGCGAAATAATTGCATATTTTGAAAATCGCGAATGAAAAAGAGCCACACATTTAAGGTACTTGAAGCAATTAAAGATTTTGAGATTTATGCAGAAAACGATTCTGACTTTCAGCAATAAACTGCTAAAATATCGCGTATTGCAATAAAAATAAATCCCATATCAAAATATCAACCAGATAAAAATAAAACCCATATCACATATTAACTCTGTTAAGACGTTATTTAAAAATAATTAAAGCTGAAAATCGGAAGAATGGCGAACAAATTATACACACGTACACAGAGAAAAAATTCTGTAACTGACATCTCGAATCTTACAATTTTTATTAAAATCACACAATCAACTGATTGGAAGAAAATCATATTTATTGAAATTTTATTTTTCCAACTGAGTGAAAATAATGCCTGGACCGGGAGTCGAACCCCAGATCTTTGACTTACAAGGTCAAGGCTCTACCAATTGGGCTATCCAGGCTGACAACCGGTCGGAATTACTCACTCAGACAACCTTTAGGCAGAAACATCTGGTCTATCATGTAGATAGCTCGACAGAAATAAGCCGCAGGTAATGGAAAATACCATTAACCCTTTCAGGGGCGGTGGCTAGAGGGTCTATCCACCTACTTTAGAAATTTTTCTCTAGGTGTGCAGTGGCTACTTTTTCTATCCACTTTTATGAAAAGTTAATGTGTACTTCTAAAATTGAAATAGAGATGGCAGCACTACAGTAACTTTAAGCAGGATGTGCCTGTGACTTTTTTAAATGGACAAGTTGCGGGAAAAATTTTTGAAGTTTCTTTTATATATTTTTTTGAAAAATAATTTTTTATTTAAAAATATTTGGTAGTGTAAATATACTGTAATGCACCTTTTAAATACAACAGATTTACATATTATCTTAGATCATTAATTTTAGTTTGATTTTTAGGAGCATCTTTTAGGTGGATAGACACTCTAGCCACCGTGCACATATGTCAGGGGAGATACCATAAGAGAGGCTCTGCTGGGGAAAAGAATCTCAGTTTCTTTTCCTTTGAGATAAACAAAGCGGGTCTTTTGGGGTTAGTGAACTGTGATAAATATAAACAGTAAGGGATAGCAGAATGTAAATACAGATGTAAACAAGCTTGGAAGGGTTCTTACAAAAAAGCTATTCAGTATTTCTGTTTACAGTATAGAGAGAGACTGCTTTTTTCTATTGCTCTTACATCGTGATTTTTAAAAATAAATTTTTATTTCCATAGCTTTTAAATTTAGTTAATTTCTCTAAATAATCTTAAATTAAATTTATATATCTTAATTTTTATTACAATAATGCCTAGAAAAGACTTATCTTTGGATGAAGCTATTGCTCTGTTTGAAGAGCTACCCTCAGATGATGATTCTGTAGTATCTGGATCAGGAACAATGATAATGAGGAATATGTTCCAGATTTACCTGAAGAAGAAATTGTTTCCAGTTCAGAAGATGAACAAACCAGTGAAATAGAAGGTCCTTCTAGCTCAAGAGGGCAAGTAAATTGGAGCAAAAATTTTCAAGTTCGCCAATCTGTTCCAGAATTTATGGAAGAAAATGGTCCTGCACCTGAGGTCCTTGATATTGATAATCCAATACCACTTGGAATATTTTTTATGTTTATGGCAATGAAATTTTGAGAAGGTTTAGTTTTTCAAACAAACTTGTATGCTACCCAGTTAGGAAAATATTTTACTCCAATAGATATAGAAGAAGTTTTAAGATTTATTGCTATAAATCTTCTTATGGGAATAAAACGCTTGCCCAGCTATAGATATAATTGAATAACTATAATTTTTATTCCTTAAATAGTGAATAATTTTTTCTTATTACTAATGTATAAAGGTTTCTAAACAAATTTTAAACAGCCCATATATGTGTGTATATATATAAAATAAATCATTAAAAAAGGATAAAGAAGCATTATAATTTAAGTAATAATTAATTATTGTTACATTGTATTATTATAATTACATTTTCAAAGCACAGTTTAAATTTTTATTCCTTAAATATATAAATATTTATTTCCATACGAAAATTAAGGTATATGACGTATGTGCGCAGTGGCTAGAACGTCTAGCCACCACCCACAAAAAAATCCCCACGCGCTGAATTTTTTTCTTCATCAAATATGACTTGTAGGGGATGTTTACTTTATGATATATATATATTTAAAAGGAAATTCAATCATTTTTACTTAGTGCCCCTGAAAGGGTTAAACAATGGGAGAAAGAAATACAATTTTTATTAAAATCACACAATCAACTGATTGGAAGAAATCCTATTTATTGAAATTTTATTTTTCCGACTGAGTGAGTAATGCCGACCGGTTGTTGGCCTGGATAGCTCAATTGGTAGAGCCTTGACCTTGTAAGTCAAAGATCCAGGGTTCTACTCCCGGTCCAGGCCCTAATTTCACTCAGTCGGAAAAATAAAATTTCAATAAATATGATTTTCTTCCAATCAGTTGATTGTTTGATTTTAATAAAAATTGTATTTCTTTCTACCATTGTTTAATGGTGTTTTCCATTACCTGCGGCTTATTTCTGTCGAGCTATCTACATGATAGACCAGATGTTTCTGTCTAAAGGTTGTCTGAGTGAGTAATGCCGACAGGCTGTCGCCCTGGATAGCTCAATTGGTAGAGCCTTGACCTTGTAAGTCAAAGATCCGGGGTTCGACACCCGGTCCAGGCATTATTTTCACTCAGTCGGAAAAATAAAATTTCAATAAATATGATTTTCTTCCAATCAGTTGATTGTGTGGTTTTAATAAAAATTGTATTTTTTTCTTCCCTTGTTTAATGGTGCTTTCCATAACCTGCGGCTTATTTCTGTCGAGCTATCTACATGATAGACCAGATATTTCTGCCTAAAGGTTGTCTGAGTGAGTAATCCATAGCTGCCAACTCTCCCGAAAAATTCGGGAGACTCCCGAATTTTGAGGCACTCTCCCGAACTCCCGAAAAACATTAATATCTCCCGACTTTTTCAAAATTTTCATCACACACCACCTAATTTTCAAATGTTCTACGAAAGCTCCCGATTCTCAATCTTTCTCCATCCACAACATAAATGTCAATATTAATTTCAAACTTGCTTTATAAGATCCTAGAACCTATAAAGAAATAGAATTGTTAGATATTTCTTGCTCATGTTATTTTTTGCCACACCCCTCTCCTTTATTTATATCTTTACTAGCGATCTGGCAATCAAGTGTTTTGAAGTCTTTTATCTCTCAGTCCATCTGCAACATATATGATAATATATATTTTAAGTTTGCTTTATTAGATTCTAGAAGTAGAATTGAAAGAGTTTAATATTTCTTACTCTGTAATTATTTTTTTTACCCCCCCCCCCCTTTCTCCCATCTCTGGATTGTGATCAATGATCAATTCTAGAAACAATAAAACAATAGAAGTACTCAATATTTCTCACGTATGTAATTATTTTTAGGCTTTATTGCTGAACTTAATGAATCTATTTATTTTTCCTCAAATAAAATAAGTATTTATACATCATATCTATACTAAATTTGTAAACTTGGGAAAAAAATGAAGAATAGATTTTTCAGATAAGAAAATTTTCCCCAAGTCTATGTATGTATATTCATAATTTCGGCATGGTTAGAATTTAATATAATCTAGTAGTATTTTAAATTCAGTATGTTTTATTTATTTATTTTCTCATATTTGCAATAAGAAGAAAGCCTCTAGATACTGCAAAATTTCACTTTTATTTGCTCCTTCTCTTTCCAACAATTACTGTACTATTAATGTTCTATTTATGGCTTAAACTATGTTGTATACAAAATCTCCCTAATTTTGATTCTTAAAGCTTGGAATCTCCCTAATTTTGATTCTCAAAGGTTGGCAGCTATATTCCGATCAGTTGTCAGCCTGGATAGCTCAATTGGTAGAGCCTTGATCTTGTAAGTTAAAGATCCGGGGTTTGACTCCCAGTCCAGGCATTATTTTCACTCAGTCGGAAAAATAAAATTTCAAT
The DNA here is from genome assembly GCA_963930645.1 of Salticus scenicus. Classification (NCBI taxonomy): domain Eukaryota; kingdom Metazoa; phylum Arthropoda; class Arachnida; order Araneae; family Salticidae; genus Salticus; species Salticus scenicus. The sequence goes on along the minus strand of OZ005655.1, from coordinate 261,966,605 downwards.
ATCTAAAATCTTGTCGATATGAGGCTAGATCTAGTTGAAACTATCCATAGAAAGAGAGATGTTGCACCAAGTGTGTTGAAATGTCTTGCCTTAGAGACCATTGCGGCCAGATATCCACCATCTCAGTGGCTGCACATTTTTACTGATGGTTCCCAGTTTGATTGTCATCCTAATGTAGGGGCTGGTGTGTTCTCAGATCTTTTTTCATTCTATGCCCCTGCAGACTATATTGGTACCTCCTTTGATGGTGAAGTTGTGGTAATACCTATAGCCTTAAAGCAACTATTAGCTGTCCATTGCAAGTTTGAAAGGGCAGTCATTCTTTCTGATTCTCAGGCAGCCATCCAGTCAATTAGCACTGTTGATCATCCATTAACACCTCAAATATGCTAATGTCAAGAATCCTTGAGAACTCTCACTTTAAAGGGGAAACAAGTTGTTCTCCAGTGGGTGCCCGGCCATTGTGGCCTTTGGGGCAATGAACAAGCGGACTTCCTTGCAAAAAGAGGTGCCACCTTATTACAACATCCCAATACAGCCATTTCTTACTGGAGGATTAAACTGTTTTTAAAGAATTTATCTACATCTAATGCCTTACGAGATCTTGAGAATCGTACAGCTCTAAAGAACTGGAAGAATTTAAGTCCTTCCCTTATTCCTGATAAACCAAGACATAAGGTAGTTGCGACTTTCCGCCTATCTACAGGACACAACAGTCTTGCCGCTCATTTGAAGCGAATAGGTATCTTAAACCATTCTACTTGCCCACTTTGTGATTCTGGAGAAGTAATGGACAGGGACCATCTGCCCCGTTGTGGGGCTTTTCAATGTTCTACAGAAAAGATGAGATATTGGGAGGCAAGATCGCTCCTTAGGCAATGACTTTGGTCTTTTGTTCTATGTTATATTGTTTATAATTTGTTTTGTAACTTTTGCCTAGCCATTGGAAAAAAAAAAAAAAAAAAAAATCTAGAATCTAAATTGTGGCTCTAGAAAAAAATAGTTCCATATCATCCTTATAAATTCTAGTCCCCTTGGAAAGCGAGTTCTAGAAGCCCCTATTACAATTCTAGAGTGTTTACCTATATTATCGGGCAAAGTTATTTAAAAATCTCTGCAAATAAATGAGACTACAAAAGGCGGGTTTCAGCAACTATAATCTTGGTTTATTACCCACTTCTAGAAAATCAAGCGAGAATTTCTCGCAATATGAAAAATTCAGAATATTCGGAATATTCACATTATTGTTTCACCATGTGTAAACTAGAAATTCTCGATTATTTCATCTATTCAATTTATTGGCGTGCCTTATGCGCCTAGCTCGGAAATCAATATTTCTAGTTAAGGGATTTAGAAAATTGCCACTTATTCATTCTAGAGGAAGGCGGTATATATATTTTTTCAGTGTAGATTTAAAAGCAATGATATAAATTAAAATAAACACGAAACCTCGATTCACTCTTTATGCAATTTTTTATTTTAATTATTATTACTTTTTTTAAAATGAAAAAGTTATGGAAGTAATACACCAGAAAATATATAGAAAACAGTCCACACTTGTATACACGAAAACTGGTGTTCATTTGAAAGTAGCAAATGTCTTTAAAAAGTAGCAAATGTCTATCATGGTTTGTACATATTTATGATAAAGAAAAGTAAGGAGTTTTTAAGGACTTCTAGAATATTTTTTAAGGACTACGTAAAATAATAATTTATACATTACACACACACACACACACACACATATATATATATATATATGAAAAATTGCTTTTTTAAATCCATATGACTCCTATTCTGGTCTTGGCAGGCTGGGAGAGTGTTGCCGGCATGAAACTAGTTTAACCCCACAGGCAAGTCACAAGTCTTGCCGCCTGCCACCTTCCTACCTAACTTAAGTATCTTAAATTATTTTTTCATAAATTTTGATATAGTTTATGGTTTTAAGTTAAGAATTGTTGTGATAGTTTATTGATTCGTTTGTTTTGCAGGTTGTTAATTAATAAATCTGGTTTCTTGAAATTTGTGTTTTTCATCCACTGATAATTTTTTTTTTTTTTCATTTTTCTGAACTTCTCAAAGAAATTTTTAATCTTATTGGTCATTGGTGTTTCAGTGATCTTGTATCTGTTGCTTGGCTTCTACTATGCTTAATAGATCATCATTATTATATATATATATTTTCCCCCAATGTACCTATATATAGAGAGAGGGAAAGGAGCACTGTTAACTAACATTATAGTCTAACACAACATAAAATATAATTTCATAAATTCAAGTACAAATTCAAAAAGGAAAATTGACGAACAGTCTTTTTTAATTCATAAAAAAAAGTAATAAATTATTCAGTTACTGACCAGATGATCCTGGAATGTTGTTTAATCCAGTAAATTTGAAAACACAAATTTTATTTTTTTTGTATAGTTCAAATGTTAAAGAAAAAAAAAAAAAAGAATAGCTGAAGAAGTTGAAACTAGTGGAACATAAGGCATGCAGGGCAGCGCAAAAACAATTGAAAGTAAAAAGCAAAATGATATTTTTTATATACATCAACTTTATTCCCGCTCTGAAATGTCCCTCCCCCTTCTCATCTCCACCATATATGTTGCCATCTCGGTGGCATAAACCGCAAATTTTTGATTGCCTCCGCAAACAAATCTCAAATCCATACAAAAATTGCAGCATTAACCCTTTCGCTACCAGCGTCACATATACATGACGATCCAATTTTCTTACCTGAGCCCGGCATCACAAATATGTGACGGGTGTTCATTATCAGTTTATGATAATTGTTTGCACCAAATCGTGTCACACACTGACAGGTTATGTTATAAAACAATAAAATAGATACAGGATGTTATTGGTCTTAGTTATAACGTTATATATAAATCCCACAAAAATATATGACAATTGGTATCATTTTAATTAAAAAACATTAAAACATAAGGCAGACGTTTCGGCTAGAACACTAGCCCTCCTCAGTGTCAAACATACAAGCACAACATTTACAAAAATTCTAAATACATCATAGCAAGATTTATGGTTTATGGTTTACCTAAAATCCATAAACCTAACATCCCCCTTCGTCCCATTGTTGATTATACTAAGTCGCTTCTTTACAATCTTTCACGTTTTCTATCAAATTTATTAAAACCCCTCATTACTTCTTCTAATTATAGTTTAAATTCTGCTTTTGAGTTCCTAGATGCTTTAAAATTAATTCAAGTTCCCTCTAGTTGTATTATGATATCTTTAGATGTTGTATCTCTCTTTACTTCTATTCCCATACCATTTGCATGTAATATTATTCAAGATGTATATCCTAATTTCAATATTGACACTAATTTAAATTTAAATACTGTACTTGATCTTACAACTTTTTGTTTATCTTCTAATTGTTTTATTTTTAATGATTCTTACTACCGTCAAATTAACGGAACTGCCATGGGTATATCTGTCATTATTGCTGAAATTGTAATGCAACACTTAGAAAACAAAATTAATTCCCAGTTACATGATAAAAAAATTTTCTGGAAAAGGTATGTGGATGATATTTTTATAATTACTAAGCAACCTTACGTTAACGATATTTTAGATTTTGCTAACTCTTTATGTCCTGCTATCCAGTTTACCCTTAAAACAGAAATTAATAATGAACTGCCCTTTCTTGACATCCTTATAATGCATAAAACAGTCAATCATTTTTTACATTTTTCAACTTCAGTCTATAGAAAACCCACCTTCTCTGGTCAATATCTTAACTTCAATTCAGCTAATCCTTTATCGCATAACTTGCAGTCATTCGTACTCTTTTACATCGTGCAAAGCATTATTGTAGTAATCCCGAATTATTAAATATTGAACTATCCAAAATTTTTTCTGATTTAAAAAATAATGGTTACCCTCCTCGTTTTATTAAAAGAATTTATAAAGAAGAGTTTTATTTTTCATTTAAATCAGTTTATCCTAAAGTTAAAAATTCCACTTATCGTACTACTATCCCTTATTATAAAGGTATTTCTGAAAATATCTCTAAATTACTTAGAACAGTTAATATTTTTACTAGCTTTAAACCTCAACTCCGTATTAGTAATTTTTTCTCAAACTTTAAACCCGCTGTCCCCCCTCTTAAACGTCTTGGTGTAATCTATAGTATTCCTTGTAAAAATTGTGATTCTACATATATCGGTGAAACTGGCAGAACAGGTGAAATTAGATTAAAGGAACATAAACGCTCATATAAAATAGGAGATTTAAGATCTAAACTTGTAATCCATTCTCTCAATAGTGATCATATTCCAGATTTTGAAAACTTTAAAATTTTAGCTTCTAATATAAATATTTATGAATCCCGTATTTTTCTAGAGGGCGCTTTTACTAAAATGCAACATTCTGCCTTGAACGAGGCTAAAGCTATTCCTCCTGAATATTTAATCTTGCTATGATGTATTTAGAATTTTTGTAAATGTTGTGCTTGTATGTTTGACACTGAGGAGGGCTAGTGTTCTAGCCGAAACGTCTGTCTTATGTTTTAATGTTTTTTAATTAAAATGTATTTTTAAAGTTTTGTATCTTTTATCTCATTTTAAATGTTACATTGGTTTTAATATATTAATGAGACGTATAAATTATGTTCAATTTTATTAAATTGGTATCATATTAAGACATCTGGGCTGTGGTGGCAGTTTTTCTCCTGAGGCTCTGGTTGCGAAAGGGTTTAAAAAAAAAAAAACTAGTTTGATGTGGCTGTTATAATCATAGACTTTCTTCGATATATATATCTTATAAAATTCATGCAATACCGAATTATTTATTAAATTATTATTCACTAAAATTATTTTCCCATCATGAATGTAGACAATTTTTAAATATAACATTAAATGCCAAAAGCGCGTAGTCAATTCTGTACCAACATCAGAAAAAGTGCAATTTTTTTTTTTCTGTTTATTTATTTTTTTTTCATTAAAAATGGAAAAAAAAAAAAAAAACGATAATTTTGTTTTAAAATTTAACAAATCCATGGCTCAACCATTCGCTTTAAATGGACTGACAGGTTCTTTCGATACTCATATAGAAATCGATACTCATATAGAAAATTCACATTCCAGGTGTAGGGAAGGGTACTTCCGGAGCAACACTCCTAGAAGCATGCACTTTTTTTCCCGTAGTTTACAACTAGTATAACCAATAATTCTTATTAATTTCACAGTCAGCGTTAAAAATATCCCTCATTATGTATATTTATCCAAAATTTTACTCCAATGTTAAAAATTTTAGGGGGAAAAAAGGATGGCAGCGTCACCTGTTGAGTGATTGATCTCCAAATATAATAAGTACCAGTTTAGGAAAAGGTTCAACTAAATATCGTTTGGTTAAATTTCGTTCATTGGTTTGTGAAATACAGCGTAGACATAATTTGCGATACATACATGCAGACATTTTTTAAAAGTAGTTACAATCATGTTCAGGACATCACAAACCGGTTAAATCCCGTGGAAACCGGTGTTTCGAAAAAATATATATATAGAGAGAGTGAGCGAAGAAATTAAAAAAAAAAAGTATACTGAAAAAATATGGTGTGTAACAAACTGACAATTTTTAATACTTACTATTACACATAAATTCATTACCAGAAGGTATAAAATTGACCTAAGTAATCATACGTTTGTAGCAATTAATTAATTAACACAAATGTTGGAAAGACATCTGAGAGAGAATTAAATAGCACATGTTCAAAGAAAATCGGCAGAGCTGTTTCTTGAAGCACCCATTTATTAAATCGTATATTGACCTATTTAATCTTGAAGCCTATCATTTTTCCTATAAGTAATATCAGGTAATTGAAAAAAGGACATCTAAAAAGAAATTTATTTAAAAAAAAAAAAGATTTGTTTTTAAGACACCGTTGTTGCAATTCTATTTCCAGTTTTTCCACAAAACTTTGCAAATCCATCTGTTTACCAGAAACACACAATTACATATGAAAGAATATTTAAAAGAATGTTAATATGGCGAATTTGAAGACAATCCGTAGAACTGTTTTTTATGAAACCACTTACAAGATCTAAAACTGACCAATTTATTGAAGATGTCTGTCAATTTTCCTGAAATAACCAACTGATATATGAAAGAATATCAAAACTGATTTATGTAGCAACTTTGAAAAGGATCGTTAGAACTATTTTCAGAAATATAAATTTCTGGCCTTGCTTATGGTTTTCCTTCAATTTCTATCAAAAGTTGGTAAAATCATCTGAACACCGGACTTTCGTCGTTCTATCGATTTTCGTTTAGGTGATATGATGCCCTGAAGATTCTCAATAAACACAGAGAATAAGCTCTGCTGTCAGCATTCAGATAACTAAAAAAATCTTGATGATTTTTTTTTTTTTTTTTTTGCAAAATAAAGTTTAATCTTTTTGGCATATTTTTGTAGGTGTGGCAAGATGCAATATGTAGATATTTTGTTTTGTATGCAATTTTACCAGAACATTCGCGAGGCAATGTAATTTTATTTGGTGACGGGAAAAAGTATTTATAAAATGTGCGCATAGATGGTGTTGTCAATGTAATCTCAAAAGAAATGCCTAAATAGATTTATTATACATAGGAATGTTGTTAGCAATAGAATAAAATAGCAGGAAACAATAGACTTTAAAAGTTTATGACAACTTTTTTAGCAAAAAAAACAAGAATATGTGTTTACAGCAAAACAGTAATAGTGTCAAGATAAAAAGAGGAACTTCATGAAACAAACGTCTTACAAATGATTAAATGTACATTTTGGAACTTTTCTTTGCCAAACAAAATTCCATTGTCTAACAATTGTTCTGGTAAAATATCAAGTCATTCTCAGCGGTAGTTTTAAAGTTATAGTATTTTGAAATTGTAACTTTAATTATAATCACACTGTATGCGACTGTTAGTGTTAGAAGATTTTGCTGCTCTATTGCTATGTTTTTCTTGCCTTTGTGCCGCTGGCCGCACACATAGTAATTTTTTTTACATTTTATGAACTTTAAGTTTTTCCAGCCAAGTGTTGCTGGATATTTAATTATATTTGTGTTGATTATTTAAAGTGTTAATGTTCTGAAAACTGTTGCAAACATCTAATCTCAGAACGGCCGTAAACCCGATTTATCAAATATAAAAACATTTGGATGCCGCGTATATGCATATGTACATAAGATACATAGGGAAAACTGGATAGCACCGCTCAAGAAGGAATTTTTGTGGGATATGATAATCGTAGCAAAGGCTACAGAATTTGCATAAATAATAAAAATGTAATTATAAGCCGAACTGTAAAATTCTTGGAAGATGAGAATACAGTATCCCACAATAGTGAGACATCACAAATAAATAATGAAAATTCAAATGATGAAATTCCGGTGTTCAGATTACAAATATTAGATTCCGATATAGATATAACGGGTGATAACGATAGTCCTGATGACACGCAAACTCTGCCACAACAATTAAATAAAGGTGTTCCGCCCGACAGATTTGCATTTGCAGTAAACGACAAAAGAATTGATGAGCCTAAGTGTTTTGACGATATACTAAAAATTAAAAACCCAGCAGTAAAGGAAAATTGGCTGAACGCCACACTCGACGAAATGAATTCATTCAGACAAAACAATACTTGAGAACTTGTTGACGTTCAACCAGGGACCAAAGTAGTAGGGTGTAAGTGGGCATTCAAGGCCAAATACAATAGCCAAGGACAAGTCGAGAAATATAAAGCCAGGCTAGTTGCCAAGGGTTTTTCTCAAAAATACGGGATGGACTAGGACGAAACTTTTGCACCAGTTGCATCGCATACCACTCTAAGAAGTTTCTTGACCATGTCGCTGTATAAAAATTTTAATTTAAGGCATGTAGATATCAAAACTGCTTTCCTACATGGAAATTTGCAAGAAGATGTATACATGCAACAACCTGAGGGTTATGTTGTCCAAGGCGAAGAAAATAAAATATGTAAGTTAAAGAAAGCAATATATGGCTTGAAACAAGCCGCTAGGGCGTGGAATTTGAAAATTAATGAATCATTGTGTAAATTAGGATTTAAACAAAGTCAGCATGACAAATGTTTATATATCCGTAACAAAGATAACACAGAAACTTACATTCTTGTGTACGTAGATGACCTACTTATAGCTGGTAAAAATCACAATATTGACATATTAATTGATCAACTAAGGGAAGAATATCCACTAACTGACCTTGGGGAAGCCAAATATTACCTTGGCATAAATATAGAAAGACCTTGTAAAGGGGTAATTACGCTTGATCAAAGTAATAAAATACAAGACATTGTAACAAAATTCGGGCTAGATAATGCACGGCCCTCTGACACATCAATGGAACCAGGGTACATAAAATTAACTGATAACGATAATCTCTTACCAAACAATACAATGTACAGACAGGCTATAGGCGCGTTACTTTACATTTCTACAGTATCGCGACCTGATATAAGTGTTGCCGTTGGCATCTTAAGCCGTAGAAATGAAAATCCCAGAGCGAAAGACTGGGAGGCAGATAAAAGGGTAATTAGATATTTGAAAAATACTAAAGATATTAAATTAAGATTTTGTAACTCTGGTGAACCTGTCCTAAAAGCATATTCGGATTCGGATTGGGCAAACGATCCAAGTGATCGAAAATCCATCTCTGGAAATTTATTCGTGTTAGGCAAGAATCCAATTTTTTGGACTTCGAAAAAACAGTCCCGTGTGTCCATGTCTTCAGCAGAGGCTGAGTACGTCGCAGCTGCGAGTGCTGCACTTGAAATACAATGGGTAAAGAAACTGTTAGATTATTTGAACCTGCCACAAGAACATCCTATTGTGTTATATCAAGACAACCAGTCTATGATAAAGATTGCTGAAAGTGATAAATTTCTTTCAAAGACAAAGCATTTACAGTTACGATATCACCTTCTGAGAGATTTAGTGCAGGAAGGCTTTATCAAGCTTGACTATAAACCTACCAAAGAAATGACTGCCGATACCCTCACAAAAGCTCTGCCAAAAACTGATTTTAATAAACATAGAAATGTATTAATGAACAATTGAAAAATTTCTGAGCTTAAGAGGGGGTGTTGCAAACATTTAATCTCAGAACAATTTTTATTAACTTTTGTTTTCATGTTCAGAAACTTTTTATTCCTGCCAACTGATTGTTTTCATGAACCTGCCTCATCACGTGACGATATGTCGCGTCACTCTACTACTACTGTCTCTTTTCTTTTTCTTTTATGATCATGTAACATTTTCTGTATTCGTAGGACGTTTATTTATTGAGTCCTCCTTCCATAATTTTCTATGTCTAAGATGAATAAATTTAAAAAGTAAACATCTAGGCATTCTTCAATTACGCAGTCAATATCTGAATTATTGTGAATACTAATTAATCTACATATTGTGTAAGATTATAAATATTAATCTACATTTTATTACAGAAAAACAAGTAGTTTTATTTTAAAACAGAAGTTCGTCTAAAAACTAACATATATATAATTCATCGAATTCTTCAAGTAACAATTCTGTTTTTCTGCTGATGATATAAATCTCAAGTGATGGAGTACCTGTGCTAACCCAGGTAAGACAAACCTTTTAATTATTTGACTGTTAGCTATTAAATAAAGAATTATTGTTATAAACATATATTTCACAATAAGTAATCCGAACTCACGCCTAATAATTTTAGCAAAAACTTGTGTTGTGTATGAAGTCTTCCACTTACGCTCTGCTAATCCTTTCATTTAATGAGAGGATAACAATTATCAATTATAAACTTGAATAATTTGAAGTGCACTATACTCCGTTTCACCTTAAGTTGGCAGTAGAGAAAAGGCTACAGTGACCTAATCACACCTGTTGTCATAGTAACAGGGTTACTATTAAAGCAGGTGAGGTTGTTAGCAAACAATTAAAGCTGTAATTTTGGCGAAAAAAAAAGAAAAAAGAAAATCTGCTTAGTAATAATTATTACATATTATGAGTTTTAGCGAAACTCAGAAAGGGAAAGAAATTTTGAGTGAAATTTTGCAATAATTAATATTTTTAATGATAAAAAAAAGTCATATATATATATTTATATATTATTAATTTTTAACTATGTAAAGTTTCATGAAAAAAAGTATATATATATAATTTTTTGTTTCGTTCATGAATAAATAAATAAATAAATAAAAATAAGAAAATATTTAGATAAAAGGTTAAAATTTCAAAATCCTGGAAGAGTCATTTTCTCTATCCTATTTTACATTTCCTGTTGGTGTTCAGGAGTACTTTTTATTTCATAATACTATACAATAGTTTACTGAAAAAAGTGTTTTTCCTTCTCAATTTAAATATTATTAATTAATTAGTTTGATGTTTTATTTGAAATACTATTTAATTTGGTTACAATGAGGACGAATAAAACGCAGCGGTCGTTTTTTATTGCAAAAATAAAATAAAAATAATAAATATTACACTTTACTTTTCATAAAAGGGTTTCAGATATAATATTTTAAAGCATAAGATAATTTATGAAATTGCAGTTGAATTATTTAACCCTTTAATACTCGTTTTTTTTTTTTTTTTTTTTTTTTTTTCCCCACACAGGAACGAAACGTATTTATTTATTTATTTATTTTTTATGCAACAATTTTTCAATATTTTTTCACCTTGTTTTAATGGATTTTTAAACTTTTGTTCCTTTTCTGTTCTTTAACTAACTGCATTATTCTGAAATTTAACACATGATATTTCGAAGGCAGAAATATGCAGAAGTCATTTTAAATTTCTTAACAGGTATGAGTGTACCTTTCTGCTTTGAGAATGCACTCGTGCCTGCTGTTCACCTGGTGAGGAACCGTACTGTTATTTTGAACTGAAGCAACTGCTGCGAGTTTTTGAAATTTATAGTGTTTATATGCATATGCAAACTTACTTATGTTTTAAATTAATTACTATTTGAATTTAATCAGGTTATTTAACATATATATAATTAAAACCAAAAAGTAAAAAGTGCTATTTTCTTCTTTTTACATATTTATATTCAGCTGTGTTTTTAAGAGCCATTTTATTTTTTAGCCACTTAACAATTTTGTTCATATGGGGCACGGATATTTTATATTGATGGGTGTGGGAAAATATTAAGTTAAAATCTTAAAAAAAAAAAAAAAAAAAAAAAAAAAAAGCCATACAATGCTAAAAACTTGAAACAATTGTTTCGGGTCGAAATAAAACATGGTCCTTCGTCAGGCGAACAAAGTAGGTACGAGTGCTACAAATAAAGTGCGTTTTATTTCGATCCTAAACAATCGTTACGAGTATTTTCCATTTTCCGTTTTTTTTTTTTTTTTAGAAGTTATTTATTAAACGAATAAATAAATAATAAAATATGAAGCTATTAAATTATTAATTAGCGGAATAGAATCAAGCTACTAGTGGTATTTTGAAACTTTCTTTAAATATAATTTTTCAGTTTTAAACTTCCAATTAGAAAATGTTTTTCCAAGGTAGTTGAATAAATCACACTTACTATATTTATTTGCTAACTTAAAAAGGTTTATTAAACAAGGTTATTTTTTATTAAAAGTATAGAATTTATATGAATTATCATATGCAGATATAAATTTATATATCCCATATATATTTTCAAAGGAAGTATGACAGGAATCACAAATTTTCTTATAAAACTGATGATATCTTTTTTTATTGTAACCAAGAGAAAGAAAACTATAATAAAAGTAGGGAGAGGCTCAGAGAGAACTGGCGAAGAAATTTTAAATAGCGCGCCAGATGTTTAACCTTGAAACCGATTCGAGCCAAAATGAAACTCAGAAATGCTGTTGTTTCGTCACTACGCGTTCGCTTTGCTAAAAAGATGTTTATTATTTAAATACTTTTAAAATAAGAAAAAAATCAAACATTTCTTGCGTAAGCTGAATTTCCTTATTTTATAGCATATATTTATCAAATCTATCAACATTAAAAAGCAAAATAACTTTAGAACTACTTCTTAGCGCGCAATATTACATTCCCTACTTTCTTCAATGCTGCCAACTTAAGGTGAAACGGAGTATAGCATCTAAACTCTACATTCGATAAGATATAAATTTGCAGGCAAAGACATATTATAGGTTATTAGAGCAGGAACAATACAGATTTAAATAAGTGTAGACCTTATACATTTGTTTTTTTACCAGGATATAAAGATTTTACATATTGCATTGCAGTCTATAGGCCCAAACTATTTAAAGTTTGATTTAGTAATGTTAATTTTTTCAGACATGAATGAAAAAAACAAATGTGTTTGATATTGCAAGCTTACCATTTGTAGTTCTTTAACACGATTGGACAAAAGAATATAGATATGACACAATTCATTAAACAACATACAACTTGGGGAGAAATATGCAAACACCTATTATGATTTATTTATTTTTTATTCATTTAACGATTTTTCTCATTTAATTTTATTTAAACAATCTTTAATTATTAAATGTTTGTAAAACTGAATGAAGTCACACAAGGTTTTTCTTAATTGGTCAAAATTAAACTGTGTTATTCTGAAAGATATTTGAAACATATAAAGTGTAAAATTTGTGTAAAAAATAAAACAATACTACATCAGTTTAAAATTACAATACAAATATTTATAAATATACAAAAATAATACTTGAAATATACAGCATATCAAGAATATAAAGCACATATGCGTTAACAATGTTTAAAATAACTGACTAGCAAGCAGAACAAATTACTGTAAAACTGTAAACAATGTAAGTAACATAATTGTTCATAAAAAACAGTTTTAAAGTATTACTGAAAACATTATATGATTAAAGTTAATAACTTAATAAAAATGGAAAAAGTTTAAGTATTTAAAGCATAGTGGTCTTTAATTTAATTTATTTTTCAGAATTATCCATCCACCCATATAAATGTTTTATAACTACTGATAAAGGTAATACAATGATCATACAATAGAGTATAGGTCATATACTTAAATGAATAAATTGAAAAAAAAAAAACTAGTATGTTGTGGCCACCACAAGACTTTCTTCTATATTTTCCTATATACATATTCAATCAGTAACAATATTAAAAAAAAAAAAAAAAAAAAAAAAAAAATCATGATTTTTTTCTGTTTTTTTTTTGTTAAAAGTAATACATATTCAACCAGTAACAATATTAAAAAAAAAAAAAAAAAAAAAAAAAAAGATTTTTTTTCTAAGTTTTTTTTTTGTGAAAAGTAAAAAAAATCGATAATTTTCTTTTAAATTATCACAGATTTATAGTTCAACCATTCGTTTTAAAGGTATTGACGAGATCTTTTGAAAGATACCCATCTTGAAAATTTACCCCCCAGGGGGGGAAGCGATGCCCCCACATGCACAGAAATTTTTTCCTAGTTAACTATTACTATTATCAATAACTCATATTAATTTTACAATCACAAGTTAAAAATAACTCTCATTATGTACATTTATACGAAATTTTGTCCTATACTGCCATGTTAAAAATTTAGAAAAAATGTAATCACAGCGCCACCTGTTGAGCTATTGATCTCCAAATGTAATCAGCAGCACTTTATGTCGGGGACCAACTAAATACCAAGTTTGGTTAAATTTCGTTAAAAAAAAAAAATATTACGATTGTTTTTCTAAGTTTTTTTTCGTTAAAAGTAAAAAAATCGATAACTTTGTTTCAAATTGTCACAGATTTATAGTTCAACCATTCGTTTTAAAGGTATTGACGAGATCTTTCGAAAATTTCCCCCCCCCGGTACTTCCCCCAGGGGGGAAAGCGATGCCCCCACATGCACAAAATTTTTTTCCTAGTTAACTACTACTATTATCAATAATTCATATTAATTTTACAATCACAAGTTTAAAATAACTCTCATTATGCCCATTTATACGGAATTTTGTCCTATGCTGCCATGTTAAAAATTTGCATAAAATGTGATCATTTGTTGAGATATTGATCCCCAAATCTTATCAGCACCAGTTCATGTCAGGGTGCAACTAAATACCAAGTTTGGTTAAATTTCATTCATTGGTTCGTGAGATACAGCGTCCACAAAAAAAATGATACAGACAGACAGACATTTTCTAAAAACTATTAATTCGTAATCTAGACATCCCAAAACATGTAAATCCGTCAAAAAACGGAGGTCGAAAATTTTTGCGAATCCAATACTTTCTCTATATTACATACAGAAGAAAGTAAAAAAGTATATCTTATATCTTTGGAGCATTTATTTGGTTTGCATGGTGAAAAGCATGCACGAAAAGTCAAAATTGCTGATATATATATATATATATAAAATCCCGCAGAATTACAAATGTGAAAAAAAAAAAAAAATGAACTGACACTAATCAGAGTATGCATGAAAAATAGTGAAGAAAAAAAAATAACAAAGAGGAGGAAAGGATGACCTGTAGCCTTCAGAATCATCGACAGGTCTAACTTCTTCCAGAGTTTATTACACTTGGCAGCGGTGAAGGAATGTGGATGAGAGCAAAACATTTTTGTATGGTAAAAAAACACAGGGGAAAAATAAAAAAAAAGTAGGAAAAAGATTGAGGGAAAAAAATGCATTATTACCATAAGTGTGAAAAATAATGAAAAATCAACTGACACTAGTCAAAATAAGCAGGAAAAAATAGTCAAGAGAAAGACATCAAAGAATGGGAAGGAAGGGTAGACTTTGACGCTCTGAAATCACTGACAGGGCTATTTCTGAAATTTATGATCCCTTTGAAGGAAATTTTATTAAAGGATGCTATCTAACACTTTTTTCAGAAGGAGATTAAATGTTATTGTCTATGTATGAGAAAATAATAATAAAAATAAGAAAAATAAATAAAATTAGATAAAAATATCAAAACAAAATGCAACTGTTAATTAGCTTAACTATTAATGAAGATGAAGCACTAAATCTGGATAGAAAATGCACTGCAATGCCAGAAAAACTGGTAGCAAACAGGACTTTTTTTTTTGACAGTGTAGTTGGATCTCTTTGTAAAGTCTGGAATAATTTAATTTTATTCATATTTTTTCCCTCCATTCAGACTGAATGATTAACTTTAGATATAAACTGTTTATTTTGACTTGATGTCCTGAAAAAAAAAAAAAAAAAGAGAGAAAATGTTTTCATTTGGTCTATTTTGTCTAAAATATACATAGCTCCGTCATAATAAATCAGGTTTGATTGCGAACTGTTTTAAAAATGCTAAAATTACACGGGGAAAAAAAAGAAACAGGGTGCAATTAACATTTTTTATGACAATAAATTAATACATGTAAGTTTTTTTTTTTGTAAATTAAAAAGAAAAAAAAAAAAAATACTAGTAAAATACAAAAGCTAAATTCCATTATACAACACTTTTCCTGTAACAGTCATTGAAAAAAACCTTAAAATTAAGAAATACATTAAGCAAAAAATTCTGAAATCAGAAAACAATTCTACCTACAATCACCTTGATAATTAAAATAACATCCATTAGAATTAAAAAAAAAAAAAAAAAAAGTTCAACTTTTTAATGTTTTAACTGTTAAAATGAAAGTTACATTGTAAAATAATGATATTTAAAAGGATATTATTATTAAAATTAACATTATTCAATTAACACATTGATGCAAAAAGATACACAAATGACAATTAAAGGAGAGTAAAGCTAGCTTTATTTATTTGCTAAAAATAAATAAATAAAAATATTTTACTTAATGATATTTTTAGGTTAATCAAAAGAAAATGCAACATTTCAAGTCATGTAAAAATAGAAAGCAACAAATTATCAATTCTTAAAAACAGTAGCTAATATTAAAACTACATGAACTATCAAATATAAAAAGTCTTTTGAGAGGAATTGAATATATGAAATTCAAAACAGAAATCTATGCCAGAAAAATTAAGATAGTTAAAGTTAATTTTACTAAACAGTAACAATATTACTAATCAGAAAAAAATATACATATTTATCCTATTATTATATTGGAAAAAAGTTCTAAAAGCACAAACATGAATCCATTTAATTGTAAGGCACTTGCAAAATTTAACATTTTAACAATACAGTTAATGATTCTATATATCTATATAATAGATATCTATATAGTACATTCTATATCTCTATATAGTAGAAACAATTATTTTTTCATAAATCAACCAGTAAATAATGTTATCACTTGTTTTTTATAAATATTTTAGAATTTCAATACCATTTAATCAACAACAAGAAACAGAGGATATTAAAAAAAAAAAAAAAAAAGAAGAATTATTGTTTTAAAGAAAATCAGAATTTGAAAAATCAATCAGCAACAATTTAAAAAATATTAAGGTTGTCTGAAAAAAGTTGATAAAAAAGGTTGTCTGAGTGAGTAATGTCCACCAGTTGTCGACCTGGATAGCTCAATTGGTAGAGCCTTGACCTTGTAAGTCAAAGATCTGGGGTTTGACTCCCGGTCCAGGCATTATTTTCACTCAGTTGAAAAATAAATTTCAATAAATAAAAAATATTTGTTTAATACATATACTGTACAAAACAGTGTCAAAATTTTCCCAAGTTTTCTTCACATGGACATGATTAAAAGCTTATAAAAATATATCTTGTCAAAAATCACAAAAATGTTTAAATTTATATACATCATGAACAAATTAGACATACTAAAAGCAATGAAAAAATTGTGCAAAACAATTCAATGAATAATACAATAATTATTAAATATGTAAGCGATTCATAATATTTAATAATACAATTTTACACAAGGAATAATTTTTTTAAATGTTTTGTAAAATGTACCACACCCTTTTTTAAAACATAAATGTAACATGAATTTCAAATAATGAATTTCATTATATGACAAATGAAAAAAAAAGGGGGGTTTGAATTAGTAAAATTTATTAACATTAATATATCTTATATATAAAAAATTTTAATCATGAAGAATATAATTTTAAAAATATGAAAAAAAAAAAAAAAAATTAAATTATAAAAAATTAAAAATATATAGTTACAAAAAAAAAAAAAAAAAAAAAAAAAAAAAGAATAAGGTGAATTTCTAAAATATCTAAAAATTTATACACTAAAAAGTCTAAATCTTAAATATCTAAACTCTAAAATCTTAAAATTTATTAACTTAGTCATGATTTATATTTATTAACATACTACCCTAAAACATTTATTTTACATTACTGAAAATACACAAATCTTCAATACTACTAAAAGTTTCTTTTTAATCCTTCAAACAATTATTGTTAAATACATGTATTAATGATGAATTTAAATTGTGGAAACACCACTTTATTTATATATTAACCCTTTTAGTGTTGACTGAAAGCATTATATTTATAATTAAGCCAAGAATGGTGGCTCATTTTGACAAATTTCCTAAGGACCTAAGGGTTTGGAAAAAGCTCTTAAAAAAAAAAAAAAAAAAAAAATAAGAATGATGCATTCAAAAAGGATCACATTACGAAATAAAGGGAGAATAAATTAATTCCAATCATATTTTAATATTTATTGAAAATCATGAATAACATAAATATAAAAAAATATGATAACAGAAAAATCAATTATCTCTTACAAACAGTATATGCACATTAGGAAAAAAAAAAAAGAGACAGAGTTCTCTCACAATGCAAACAATTAGACATCATAGCATATATGCAAAGATATATCATCATTTAGCACTAAAAGGGTTAAAGCTTTATCATTTTATTTCTATTCAAAATGAAAAATAGTATGACAAACAATAAAACAGAAATGGCATTATACTAGCCTAAAATAACAAAAAGAAAAAGATAATAAATAAACATAATTTATAACAATGATAAAAAATCTTCATTCTATAATTATTTTGACCATCTATAAACACCATGAAGAATTTTTGATAATAATACACTACATTTTTAATACAAAGAGAAGTTTAGACAAAGAGAAGTCTATTAATTAGTAAAAAAGACAAAGGTGGAAAAGTAAATAAAACTGAATTGCTGCAACCAAGGTCGTAGCCAGAAATTGTTTTAAAAAATGTTTAAACTTAACGGCCCTCTTCACTTACCATCGCCGAAAGCCCGAGCCAATGTTATTCTATGGGGAAATTTTCTTTACAAATAACTTATTAACTAATACATATTTTTAAATTCTGTTTTCACAGTCAGAAAATTCACAACTGTTAAATTGACGAACCTTTTTTAAAAACGTATTTTTTTCATTTTTAATATTTTATTTTGAAATTGCAAAATGAAAAAAATTCACATATTGAAAATTCATATTTTATAGCTTCATAATAAAATATAAAAAATTAAAAAAATAATTTTTTAAAAAAGGTCCGTCAATTTAACAGCTGGGAGTTTTCTGACTGTGAAAACAGAATTTAAAAATATGTATTAGTTAATAAGTTATTTATAAAGTAAAATTTCCCATAGAATAACATTAGCTTTGGCTTCTGGCGGCAGTGAGTGAAGAGGGCCCTTAAGTATTATATATCTCAAATCAAAGAAAATACAAACTGAAATTTTCCTTGTGGCTCATGTTTGGGTCAATTTAAATTTGTTTCCCATGTTTCAGGTCTGATGTCAAAGGATAAAAGTCACTTTTGTGCGTTCAAATTAATGAAAATTGTTTGTTGGGTTTCAGATTGACTTCAAATTTAGCTGTCGGGTTTGGGTGGCTCATGAAGGACTCAACCCCAGTAGCACATAACTAGGCGATAACAATATTTCACTGTTCAGACTTATTTGCAACGCTATAACAACGTTATGTGCTACCTGGGAAAGTAGAACACAGGCATTTCCTTTACAAAAATATAAAAATTATTACTATTCACCACACTTAAACTGTAGTTTTAAATTGATAGATAAAAGTATGTCTGGTGTGTTAAGAAGGCATTGCAGCTGACAGACAGAAGTTTGAAAATCGAAAATAAAGGCTTGGTGATGAATAGTTGTCTTTTTAAATTATGAGATCGTTTCAGTATGTCACAGGGTAGGAAATTGCAAATAAACAACAGCAAAAAGAAAAAAAAAAAAAAAAGATTATTTAAGTATTTATATTTATCATAATTTTAAATATCCATGGGACCTTTTTTTCAGGCCAAGATCTCCAAAAAAAAAAAAAAAAAAAAAACTGTTTGAATTGAGAACTTTCTTTTTTTTTGAAGTCAGTTAAAAATGACATACTATACAACATTTTGAAGGGGGGGGGGGGGAACCTCCCTTGGCTACGACCTTGACTGACTGCAACCTCTATCATAATTTTAAGTATTCACAGCACTTAAAAAAATCCTAACTTCATTAAGATTTTGTATTAAGATTATATTAAAATTTTAATAAAACAACATAGGTCAAAGAGCAATTGCTGATGATTTTAAAATAAGAATCAGGAAATAAATATCTTTAAATAAAGATAGAAAATAATAATAATAAAATAAAGACAATAGTTATAATAATAAATTTCACAGGAAAAAGCTCTAACAGTACAAGAAAATATCTCATGG
Organism: Salticus scenicus; assembly: GCA_963930645.1. Taxonomy (NCBI): domain Eukaryota; kingdom Metazoa; phylum Arthropoda; class Arachnida; order Araneae; family Salticidae; genus Salticus; species Salticus scenicus. The sequence continues at coordinate 261,947,100 of OZ005655.1, read as the reverse complement.
AATGTTACATTTAATAAATATCACACGAACAAACAAATAAGAGAAAAATAATCTAAACAGTTTACATACATTGAACACATACTGAAATTTGGTATAAGGATAGCTATATTTTTGGAAATAAAAACACATAAAATTCAACTCTATGTTTTTTAGCAGATTATTCTGGGCCTGATTACAAAAAGGTTTGATAAGCACAAGTTTCCTCTCTAAAATTTATGAGGAGACCCAAAATGACTGAAAACTGAGTCTCAAATTCACAGTTTCTGTTTTTTACACTGAGATTTAATTTTTTTTTTCTTTTCTGAAAAAGCTTGTCTAAAAAAAAAAAATTATACAGTTTTGGGAAAATTCTATTATTTAACCACAAAAAATCTAAATGTTCTAAATCAATAAACTGTTAACCAATCATATATATATTTCTTTTGTTGCGGGTAGAAATCCCCCTGATATATGTATGCAAAACAACTATAAACAGAGCTACTCATACTTAGTCTATAATATTTTATGTGACAACAGATAGGGGGTAAAGGAACTTTAATCTGAATCATGCTAAAATTCACATGGAAATTAAATTTGTAATTATTATAAGTTTCAGTGTGTGTAGAGATGAATTTTTTAAATGAAAGGGAATCACAAAATTATGCTGAGCTTTCTTTAGCTTAATAGGTTAATCAGGACTATCATTATTTTACAATCAAACTTATTTATAATAAAAGCCTGCTATAAAACTCTTTTATATTACATGTAAATTGGATTTAGAGAGGATGTTTTTCATAAAATGCTTAAAAACTTAATTTGAATTGCTCTTAATCCTCACGGTTGCTACACAAAACTGAGAAAACAAAATTATGCTGAGCTTTTTTTAGCTTAAGAAGTTAATCAGGGCCTGAGACTATCATTATTTCACAATCAAACTCATTTATAACAAGTTCTGATTTAATGAGAGCTTGGGTTCAACAAAAAGTAAAAAAAAAAAAAGGGTTAATGTTAAAAAGTCTGCTATAAAACTCTTTTATCATACATGTAACTTGGATTTAGAGAGGATTTTTTTCATAAAATGTTTTAAGACTTAATTTGAATTACTCTTAACCCTTTAACGTTCACTACTTAATTTATTTTAAAAATTACTAAACTAATTTTAAAATGGCTTTTAGACTCATAGCTGATCATAAATATTGAAAAAATAAAATATTAGCATTGTTCCTTTTCGAGAAATTTTCGGTTTGAAACATCTGTAAGTAAACCTTATTAAATTCAAATAATATTTAATTTAATAAATAAATTACTTTATAAGTAAACATTATCGACAACAAAAACTCGTAAAAGTTGCATAGACCCCAACATTTCAATTTATTCCGGAGTATTTTAACCCTTTGCAGTGCAAGGTAATTCGGATCATTTAAATTACACTGCCACCGGAATTTACGAACATAATTAAAATAGAAGAAATTTTAAATTTTCACGTTAAAAAAAAGGGCCTTTTCTGCTATGTTATAAATGTAAATTTTTGCTAAAAAATTTCCGGGATGAGTTTTTGCACTTGAGAATTAAAATTAGGTGTTCCATCAGCGGGAACACTGCGACTGAAAGGGTTAATCCTGGTTAATAACACGGTTACTACACAAAACTGGGAAGAAAAAAAAATTATCTGAGTTTTCTCTGTCTTTTTTAAAAGTAAAAACAAGATGATATGAATCATGCAGCATTAGCATCTAACATGTCTACAAATCAACTGAATGTATGTAGGCTATATTAATTTATTATATAGTTGGCAAAAATCAAAACTGACTGTACTTTATTATAAAGCAATTAAAAAAAAAAAAAAAGATTTTTATCCAAGTTGTAAAACTAGACAATTTACAGTTAAAAACTAAAATTAAACTTTATTATGAGAAGTTTTTCTTACAATGTTTTAAAACACTTTCTAAATTCCCTAAATTTTTTCTGTTTCTAAAATAAATATTAAAATTTTCCTGTATTTTGATAGATTTTTCAAATTTCCTGAAATTCAGGTACCATAGCACCATAAATATACATATATATTTTTAAATATAAGGTTTTTTTTCTATAAAAATATTTTAAGCATAGAATATCTTTTCCCTTTTTCCCCATAGATAATTGTTTTTCCTTTGGGACGAGTGTGATATTATATCCAATCCTGTCATCTACAACAGGCCTTTCAATCTAAAACTCTTGGCAGGTGACAATGGAAACTCATTTTATTTAGCTGAGCCACAACAAAATCCCATTTTATTCAGGCGAGACATATTGTGTATATATGTATATTTATATATATTGGAGGGGAATGAAGATTTGAAAAAGAATACATTAATAATAAATTTATTTTTGCTTATGAATTAATGACAAAACAGTAAAAAAATTGTGAATATACATTAACAATTATCAGAATAAGAAGCATTTTGTCTAAGCAGCATTTTGTCTTAATGAAGTAAAATAAAAAGTAAGTACAGTTGAACCTCATTAACGTGATCACACTTAACATACTTTTAACATGAACTGATTTTACAATTCCCATCAAAAGGAATATTAGTTTCTGAATTATTGATAGCATGAACTACTGATAACATGAGCAAATTTTTTATCCTCCTTGAGATTCACGTTAACGAGGTTCGACTGTACATTTAAAATTGTTAGTAATTCAGTTTCATGTATTGAATTTTAAATTTGACAGATCTCATTTATATAAGCACTGATCTAATAGCAAGAAAATTGTGTTGACCTTTTATTCTTGTTATAGATGAGTTTGATCATATAAGAAAAATAAAAACTAATATTATGAATTATTATCACAATAGACATTCATTTTATGGATTCTAGGTCTCCTCATTTATTAAAGACTGGAAAATTAGCCAGTTTGTCATGGCAGTTATAAATCTTTTAATATTAAATTGATCTATAACATGCTTTCCTTTACATGAATTTGTTTTGGCTTGCTGCAATACGCACATGTAATTTAATTTAAATGACAGACTTTCCAAATTTTAAGATTTTTTGTATCTACAAAATAAATGTATTTCATTATTACACATTAACAATTATATTTATTAATGTTGTAAGAATTTAATATAAAATACTAGATAAAAATCCAATGTTGACTTGTATTACATTAAATGAAGAATTATTTATTTTATAATATGTTTTTATATTATTACTCATTACTTCATATGTATTATGTTTTCTTTAATAGCTGCTCATTTTATTAACAATTACACAGATTTCAGTACTCATAGTTTCAATTGCTGTGTCATCAATAATTTCTCTTCCAATACACATATTATTTCAAAATATTCGTCATATATACAAAGTTTGAAGACTGTTCACAAGTTCACAATTTAAACAAACAAACAAACAAACAAACAAAAAAGTTACCCGAAACGGGGAAAAAACAACAACAACAAAAAAAACCCTCAAATGATTTCTGAAATAATTTGATCAAGTTACCCACAAAGTATTTACACATTAAAAAAAGAGGGAGAATTGGAGGGGAGAAGGAAAGATAAGGGGACTGTATTAAATTATAACAGGACATAAAACAAAGAATTTGCTTCAACTCTTTATCATTTGGCTAGTTATACACACATTTTACTTAATATAATAAATAAATCTTGAAAAAAAAAAAAAAAAAATTAAAGCTTAAACTGCAGACGTTACAAAAAAAAGAAGTAAGCAATAACACAATTGACACAATATAAGCAATAACACAAAATAAGTAATTCATATAAAATGACTATATTCCCATTAGAGAAATTGTCTTTTTATATTTTTCTTAACCCTGAGAAACCTTAATGATTTTCTGAAGATAATTATAACATTAAAAGTAATACAAAACAAATATTTAACGTTGAAAAAAGAAAAAAAAAAAAAAAAAGAAAAGAGATTGGGGAGAAAGTAGGTGGGGTAGAAGAAAATTAAAAGTAAATGACAATTATTTTTAGAAAGGTAAAAAAAAAAAAAAAAAAATCTTCTATAAAAGTTAATTTTTTTTTTTTTAAATATAAATTGCAATTTTAAAACATTTAAATACCTTTAAATATCCCTTTATTTGAGCAGTGTAGATTTATATATTTCAACTCGCAATTCGCAGTCATCTTCAGATGTTTGTTTTGCTGCTCTGCTGACTATCCTCTTCATCCGTTTCCACATCATCTTCCTCAGGTCTTACGTCATTCTGTCGTCGATATTTATCGAATATATATATATCTATCGATATATATCTATTTACCTGAGGAAGATGATGTGGAAACGGATGAAGAGGATAGTCAGCAGAACAGCAAAACAAACATCTGAAGATGACCGCGAATTGCGAGTTGAAATATATAAATCTACACTGCTCAAATAAAGGGATATTTAAAGGTATTTAAATGTTTTAAAATGATAATTCGTCCTTTTTATATTTATATATATAAGTATAAATTGCAATTTTCTCTCCCCTTTACTGTTATTGCTCACAGCAAAAAGTCTTACACAAAGCAATATTTAGACAAACATTGTAAACATACGTTAAAATTTGCAGAATTTTTATGTCGAAAAAACATTAGTAATTCTAAGTCACATCATATACAACTTCAGAGTAAAAAAATTTAAAATATATGTCAATATGTGTTTTCCAGTCCCTATTATTCAGAAATCACTGCTTCATTCACAGTACCAGCAGTAGGTGATTGTGCCGTAGTACCACTTCCAAACACTGAAAAGTATTAGTAGATTAATTCAGTATGAGATAAAAATCCACTGTTATATGAAAAAGTAACAGTATAAAGAATTTAATCTTTTCCACAGTAAATTTTCGGTAAACACAACATATTTAATAAAACTTATGTATATTTTTTCAGTACCTATACAGAATTTTCATACAAATTTGTTATAAACATATTTTCACTGGTGTATAAATATATACACGAGTACATATTTCCTTTGGATTGTGTGGGAATTTGAAAAGTGGGTAAAAAACGTGATCCCACAGAAATTAATTTAGTAGGAGTGGAAAAAAAAAAAAAATGGAGGAATATATTTATTTATCTATTATGCACATATATGACTTATTCCTATTTATATCACCTCATTGTGCCTTGCTTGGTTTATAGTAATTATATAAGTCACAAGTCTTGCCGCCTGCCTCCTTCTTCCTATCTTGTGTTTCTTGGGTTGTTTTTTCATTAATTTTGTTAAGTATATGGTTTTAAGTTGAGATTTGTTGTGTTACTTTATTGATTCATTTGTTTTGCAGGCTGTTAATTAATAGATCTGGTTTCTTTACATTAGTGTATTTCATCCACTGATAATTTTTTTTTTTTAAATCTTATTGGTCATTGGTGTTTCAGTGATCTTGTATCTGTTGCTTGGCTTCTACTATGCTTAATAGATCATCTTTATATATATATATATGTGTGTGTGTGTGTGTGTCTCATTATAAATATTTATATTTATTTATTTCGATACTGATCTTATTTAAGGAGTTACATGTGTTTTGAAAACTAAAAAAATAGCATATTTTCTCTCTCTCTCTCTCTCTTTTTAATAAATAGAAATTTTTGTTCAAAATTTCCCTTAAAATATTTAAAAAATTCCACTGGTTTCCATAAATCCTACAGAAGAGCAGTGGACATGATTTCTCAAAAACTAATGCACTGATCACATTGAAATTTGGCATACTTTTTCAAAATAGAACTGACAGCTTGAATGAAGAATTTTTCTTTTTTTCAATTACAACCAATTTTACAAGACTATATATATGGACATGGAGGATAAAATGTACTGAGAATTGTACTGTTTTCGCATAAAACTCTGTTGAAAATTCAGATTTCAATTTAAAAAAAAAAAAAAAAAAAAAAAAAAAAAAAATCCTTCGTTCAAGCAGTAGTTATTTCTATTTTTCAAAAAGTTTTCAAAATTTTAATAAGACTGGTTGGTACATTATACTTGAAAAATTGTGTCCACCACTTTTCTGAAAGGTCTCTGGAAACCAGGACCACCAGCTAAATTTCCCAAAATTTTTAATGAAAATTTTATAAAATATTATTAAAATGTTGTTCTTTTATATGTTCAAATTTTTGAATCAAAAATTTGATTTATGATATATATATATATTTTTTTTCTTTTAGCTTTTGAAACCTATGTAACTCCTTAAATTTAAATTGTCTCATATATTTTCACCATTAGAAACTAAATGCCAATTTTTATTGTTCTAATAATTATTATTTTCATTATGAAATTCTTAAAATTATGTTATTTAATAAGTTTGAAAGAGTAAGATTAAATCAAATTTATCGGTAAGCCTTAATTGTATAGTAGCAACTATATTTTAAAATATCTTTCTGAAATTTTTAGTTATTTTTTAATCAGGTATTTGAGCTTTGAGTGTTTCTGTTTTCCGAAAGTCTGAATAGTAATAGTCCCCTATTACTTAATGGATCAACCTGTTTCTCCCACTAAATTGAATGTTTACCTTGACACAGTGAAACTGTAATTTATAATAGATGAAATACATCTAGCTTCTAAATTAGCATTATTATCTAGGATTGATGATACAATAACATAGTAACCTTTTAATCGCTATCATTGCCCTCTTTTTGATCTCCATCTGAACCCTCAGGATCACTTGTAAGTAGGAAATACATTTCAATAGATTCCTCCTGTGTGTAATAATTTTGAGATTTCTTATATATTTCTACTGTAAGAAAGTTGTATCTGAAGTTAGAAAAACATATCCAGGGTAATGGAGAAGAAAGAAAATTTCTTAACATAAAAACAGTATTATTACTTACCAGAAATCAAATTTTTATCTTACAAGCCACTAGAATTCTCATCAGTATGGCAACATGGTAATCATTGTTGCAAAATCATGAACAAAATGTTACTAATATCAAATCTATGGATGACAAATTTGTCATATGCCCCCTCCCCCCTTTTCTTTTCTATTTACAGCAAAGAAACAGAAACAAACTGTTTTTGATATTAATCAACTGTTGGTTATTTGGTTATTTATTAATTTTTTATATTCAAAAATCAAAATCTGTGATTTTTTGCAAAAAATTTTAATTCCAATTTTCATTATACAGTACAAAGCTGAAAATCTGGAATCGGCGATTCAGGATTTTCGAATTTTCTGGATTTTTGGTCATGCCTAACAAATATAATATAATAATATTTTGGTTTAAGTATTTAGGTAATATGCAAATTCAAGTAAAAAATAAAATATTACAATTTTTAAATGTATTCTGTAATATTTTTTCTATCAACTTTAGCAATAAATAAATAAAATTAAAAATTAAACTTGAAAAACAAAACAGATTTATTGAAACATTTGCATACAAAAATTAGTACAAGGTACAACAGAGAAAAATAAATAAGAAAAACATACCACTTTATTTTTTTTATTTTAGTACTTTAAGTTTTCAAGTAAAAGTTTAAACATAATTGAAATAGAATATAGAATTTAGTTCTCTATTAAATAAATGTTTAAGAATTGTTACTATTATTATAATTTTTTTCTCCCTCCTCTTTCAGACTTTGAAAATGCCGGTTTTGAAGATAACTAAGAAATAAAATACTTTTTCGGTTTTTTATTTAGATATACTTATACTAAAAAAAAAAAATCACTGTTGATGATGATGATTAATGCTGCCGAAATCATCCAGATTTTTGGCGATTCCGGATTTTCGGCTTCGTACTGTATGTTTGATAAACATTGTTATTAAGTCGAAAAGTGATTTCAAGGTTCTGTAAGAATACTGATTTCAAGCTACTGCAATGCACTGATGTTTCCCCATTGCATTTGAATCTTTTTTTTTTTTTTGCCTAATAAAGGGCCATGGTTAATCATTTTAACCTCAAACAACTGTTGTTTTTTTCCATAATTCATGGTATTTGCTCACTTTTTTCATCTTTCAACATCAGTTTTTCGATGTATTTTACTGCGAATTCTGAAAAATGTACTACACGTTTAAATTAATTACTAAAATTTAATTCTTCTCCTTTTCCAGGAATTAGTGTTAAAAAAAGATAAACACATACATAATTTGTGTTACTATCTCAAAATTAAAGTATCTGCACACTTTTGCCATAGATTTGCAGTAAAAAACAGGTATACAAAGCATGCACTTGTATTTGTTTGTCTATCGTTTTATATTTTTGGACAATTAAATTTCGCACTGTCACTGTTGGGTGTAACACTTATAGCAACAATGCTAATAATGCTCTACTGGATATTCTAAAACAAATTTACAATTGTACTTGCAAAGTTGATAATTTACACTGTCTTAAAAATAGCTTTCAATTAATTCAATACATCAAATCGCTCGATTCAATAGACAATATTATGACTTTTGACTTTCAAGATCTTTTCAATAATATTGAGTTATCAGATCTTAGTAATATCATTTACAGTCATTTTCAAGAATATAAAGATCAAATTAATCTTCCTCATAATTTTAAAGCAGAAAAATTTAAAACACTTCTTAACTTTGTTATCCATAATAATTATATCTTCCACAACAACGATATCTATTTGCAACAATTAGGCATCCCACAAGGAGGTTGTAGCTCCAGTATTTTGGCAGATCTCTATCTTTATTATTATGAAAAACAAATTTGCAATGATGATGTTCGATTTTATCGTTACATCGATGATATTATTGTATTTTATCTCAACAAGCACTCACAAAATGGCTTTTCCTTCAATTATCCACCTAATTTAAAGATGACTCAAAATATTCTAACTAATCAATCAATTAACTTTTTAGATCTCAAAATAATCATCGATGGTAATAAAATTTACACAGATATCTATGACAAACGTCAAGATTTTAGTTTTAATGTAAACTTATTTACACATTTTAATTCATGTCTGCATCTTTCGGTATTTAGAAACATCATCATTAACCATTTATTTCGAATTAATAATTTATGCTCTGCAAAGTTTAAAAACAAGAATATTAACAAACTGATCACAGCCACTGCTAAAATGGGTTTTCCTAAAAACTTTGTATTTTCTATTTTATATCCTTAACCATGTCTCTGTCAGTACAAAAAAAAAAAAAAAAAAAAAAAAGCTGTGTACACTTTTGTGTATATCAACAAAAAAAAAATTATAAAATAATAATAGACAATAAAAAAGGTGGCGGTTGGGTGGGCAGATGTTTGATTACGGAGGTGGGGTGGTGTTGTAAGGCTGAATGGTTGGGTGGGTTTGTGAAATTAAATTAAAAAAAAAAAAAAAAAAAAGGTAGAAGGCTTGTTGCATTTGCTTTGTATTACTATGCAAACTTCCTTTTTCCAATAAAATTTCAGATTCTTCCTTTTTGAGTTGTCAACTATATTTAATGTTCTAATTATACTGTTAAACACAATGTGATCAATCGGTGAATTTCATTGTTGCTTCGTTGTTTCATTGTTGTTCATCTGCTTTGAAATTTTGCTTTTTTAAATCCATATGGTTCCTGTTCTGGTCGTGGCAGGCTGGGGGAGTATTGCCGGCGTGAAACTAGTTTAACCCCACAGGCAAGTCACAAGTCTTGCCGCCTGCCTCCTTCTTCCTATCTTGTGTTTCTTGGGTTGTTTTTTCATTAATTTTGATAAGTTTATGGTTTTAAGTTAAGTTTTGTTGTGTTACTTTATTGATTCGTTTGTTTTGCAGGCTGTTAATTAATAGATCTGGTTTCTTTACATTAGTGTATTTCATCCACTGATTTTTTTTTTTTTAAATCATATTGGTCATTGGTGTTTCAGTGATCTTGTATCTGTTGCTTGGCTTCTACTATGCTTAATAGATCATCTTTATTATATTTACATTTAAAATTAAACCCGCTGCAATTGCGCATAAATTTTGAATGTATTTTGTCTTTAATAAAACTTATTGCTTTATGTCATTTAAATTATCTACTATATGAATTTTATATGTTTAGATTTGTCTTAAATTGGCATTAACACTATTTTTTGTATTATACACTTTGTTTAAAGCTGCATTTGCGCTCTTACAATTTGTATTATTTCTGTAATTTCTCTAATTTTTTCAATATGTTATTTACTGATTTAAAATTTATATTATGATTCTTGTAGTGTTATGAAGTTTTGCGACAGTGTATTTTGTCACTGGCCCTGGATCATTTTTAACTAACTGTATAGTTGGCAACTTACTTTAATAATTTATTCTTTAATTAGATAAATATCTTTAGAATATCATTCACTGTTCCATCGTAAATCATGATAAAAAATATGTTGTGTATGTTTAGTTGAATATTTAATTCTAATATATATTTGTATTTATTATTATTATTATTATTATTATTTAACATTTTGTGAATTGAGTTGGTTTGTTTTTCTTACTTTACTAAAAAATGGGCGGAATTTAATTTGTAATTGGAACCAAATCAATAAATTCGGTTAAAGGAGGTTTAGTGTAAATATTATTTTATTATTATTATTATTATTATTAATGTTATTTTTTTCCCTCTCTCTTCACTTTTCATTAATCCAGCTACTTATTAATCAAGAATCAATTTAATTAAGTAATTGAATTTGGTATAGCCCACTTTCAATAAAACTAATGTAAATACTTACTTGCCTTGTGATTTCTAAATTCTTATCATTACTTGTTGATTGAATTTAATTTTTAAATATACAAAAACATTTTTCCTCTACAATGACTCTGTTTAGTAAATTTTTAGATCCTGGCAAAAAATACTTAGCTTCACAGCAGTATTGTGCCCGGTACAAGGATATTTATAGGGATATCCTTGGATCGACATACTGTTACCTATCATCTCCTCCTCCTTTACTTCAATTTAGAACATGCGGTTCTAATCGATGTAAAACTTGCCCTATGGCCTCTCGCACACAATTGAATAATAATCACTCTTTGGTTCCATTTTGTCAGGCATACAATGTTATTTATAAAATCAGTTGTGGTCTTTGTAAACTCAGTTATATTGGTTAAACTTCCACTCCTCTACATCTATGTATTAATCAGCATCGAATCGATCTGATTCTAAAAACCATTCATCTTCAGCTGCACCGTCTCAATCAACTATAGAATTACAACACTTTAAATCACATAATTTTAATTCATGTACCATAGAGATTGTCAAAATTCAGAAAAATAAAAGTGAGCATCTATTTCTTGAATACAAATTTATGCAATATTACAATACAATTTATCCATATGGCCTAAATTCCGAATACTTTAATAAAACTATTAAAGCATATTCTAACATCAACCCTCTACATGATTATTCGACTATTTATGCACAACTCAATCACAAAATTAACAATAAAACTTCTAGAACTAAACGAGGTAGTAAAAAAACAGATTTAATCTTTTCTAAAAGTGCCATTATTAAACTCATTTCAGATCTACAGACTAATTACTTATCTAACTATAACTGGTTCATTATTCGAAAATTTATTTTTGCAATTAAAAAGAAATACTTAGTAAACTTTCTGAATGTCTTTCAAAGCCAATCCTATAATAAACATTTTTTATGATATTATAATGTACAAAATCAAACAATTTAATTTAAAAATTAATAAAAAGCCCAACAAATTTAAAACAAATACTCAATTAATTGTGACTTTTACAAATCAAATATTGAACAGTATTAACATTACGTCTATCATTAATGACAAAGAATGTTTGTTTCCGATTAAAGATTTAAATCTATCTCGTACCTTCAAATATCCTCTTCCTCTTGGCAGAAAGATATTCAATTATAATTCTGTATCTAAGTCTACCTCTTTTACTAACACTGTAACCTGTAAATGCAATGATCCTTCTTTCTCAAAATTTATTGACAGAGACCATGGACACATTATCACTGGTAATCTCAATATTATTGATTATTATCAATTAAAAAAATTCATGAAATTTGGCACCAAACTTAGACTTCCAGTTAAAACTAGCATTCCACAAATCTTTCAATAGTTTTCTTATGACCTAGATTTATATATTAATAAAATATCTATTACTCATAATAAACCTATTGCCTACTTCACTCAATGGAAAGTTTTAGTGTTACAAAAAATTAAAAATGCATTATTTATCAATTCTTCAAATCTGGTGTTAAAAAATCTGTACTTCTTAACTCAAACAAATCACTACAGGATGACTTTGTGATCACTTATGTTGACAAATCACCTAATAATTATACCATTATTTGTAAATCCTACTATATCTCTATTTTAAACTCTTCAGTCACTAATAGTAACATCTTCAGTTTAACTAATAATAACCTTATTATTAATAACCGAAAAATACATAATTACTATAAACTACTTCAACTTCCCTCAATAACTTTAATTATCCTTATATAGTTCTCATACCTAAGTTTCACAAATCTCCAATTAAATTTCGCACTGTCACTGTTGGATGTAATGCTTATAACAACACTTATATTATATATATATATATATATATAGTTAAAAGAATGTAAAATTACACAACTGAACATATTACACAAAAAGACTGTATGCACCTAACAACTTCTTCCTTTAGACTTACCAATAAACATCTTTTTCTGCTCTCAATAATTTTCTTACTTTGATTGTGATAATATACTTATTAAAAGGCTATCGTTAATAACAGATCAAGTATATCCTTTGCAAGATTGCTTAATTAGGTGCGATGCATATTCCTCACACCTAATAAAAGTTTAAAATAAATTTAGCAGGGTTAGCCACTCAATTTAAAAAATATAGTTCCCTGACATTCCACAATTTTTATGTCCATTTTTATATAATTATGGACCACAACATTTGATTCGCAACATAGTTACTGTGTTATAACAAATGCAATTAAATTTTGAGTTCATTTAATTTCGTTATTTATCATAATTATTTTATATTTCTATAATAATAAAAGAAAATATCTGTGCAGCCATCGGTTCAGAGACCACACATCACAAAGCTACAAAAAATAGTACATATATATCAGAGGTTGGTGCAAAGTGGAATAGTAATAATAACGAAAATAATATTTGCAATTCACCTTTTGGTAAGAATTTGAAACATGATTAATTCCTCATTCTGATTGATTTGAGTTATGCAAGGGGAAGGATGATGAAAAATAAGAATGAACTTCAGTGGTTTATTTTACATTGCATGCTCAGAAAATATTTTTCAGGTTATGAGGCTATATCTGCAATTTTTTCTGACACTGCCCTGATTTTTTTTCACTAATTTCAAATTTCCTAACTTCTAGAAACTCTGATTTAGGGAAGAAAATTTTGCAATAAATGCCCTATACAAATTTCAAGATTTTAAAAATAAAAATTAAATTCATGCTCTGTTACTCATAGATTTGACAATATACTACTAATTATTGTGCACATGATAAAACTAATAATCATGAATACATAAAGAAAAGCAATCCCCTTACTTTTTTCTTTAAGGCCTTTTCCAAAGTAATACCTCATAAAATACAGAGAAGAAACAAAAAGAAGAACCCAAATAACCAGAGCAAAATATCCACAAGCAAAAACAGAATCTCGAATGGCATCATTATCGTAATCATGTTCAGCAGTCTATAAGAAAAATAAATAAATATTAATAGAAATACCAAACGGCTAGTTATGTACATCATGAAAATTGACATTAAATATTTACAAATTTTAACTTTGCACTTTTTTAATAAGGAATTCAAAACTACAAAAAGTTTACTTTGTCTTTGCTTACTTTTAATCGATTTCTTTTACTCTTTGTTTGCACATCATTTAAATAAGTATGCATGATTTTGCTAAATTTTCCCTTTTCATATAACATTTTAATTTGTGTCCACTACTTAGGCTTACCATACATCCAGGATTAGCCTAGACAGTCCTGGTATTTCAGTGCTGCCAGTGGATACAAAAACGTCTGGAGTTTAAGAATTCTATGACTGAGGAGGATTTTTAAGCTTTTAGACCTATATTATCGACTTTGTGTTTTTAAACATTCTATTACGTCCGTGCATCTCTCAGTCAAACTTAAGCAAGCACTGATATTGATTTTAATGGAGGCAGCTACTGGTCTCACCACATTTTTCTACGTAGTTATTCGGAAACAGAAAAGTGGCAATGTACTTAAGAGCAAATTTAACTTTGCTCTTAACTTTTCTTTTTGCTCTACCTATCGTCTCCGAAAGCCAAAGTCAATGTTATTCTATGGTAAATTTTGTCACGTTATGTTATAACGAATTAATTAATACATATTTTTAAATTCCGTTTTCACATTCAGAAAATCCACAACTATTAAACAATTTGTCGCTTTATAAAAATTGATTATTTAAATTTTTAATATTTCATTTTTAAGCACAAAAATTCAAATTTTCACATTGAAAAAAAAAATCGCTTTTTCTAACCTTAGAATAAAAGATAAAAAATTTAAAAAAATCTATCCTTAAAAAGCGATAAATTGTTTTATAGTTGTGGATTTTATGAATATGAAAACGGAATTTAAAAATATGTATTGGTTAATGAGTTATAATGGAGCAAAATTCTCCATAGAATAACATTGGCTTTGGCTTCTGGGGACGATCAGTAGAGAGTCCCCTTAAGAGCACAATGTCTTTAAGAGCAAAACTAAAAAAGATCTATGATCACCTCTTACTGTTATCAAATTCAATAGATTAAATTATAATTAAACATAATTAATTTAACTTCTCCCCACTCAATCAACGCTTTCCTCTCTAAGAGAGTCCTTTGATTCTCCTTATCCCAAATTTTCATCATCTCCTGAATAGATCTGGCAGTTGCCAAGTAACAACAGCATTAGCTACAGTCCAGCCTCAAATATACAACCATGGATAGTGCTAATGATTCTCAGGTTGAAGCTCTAAGTGAACATCATCGGAAAAACAACACTTGCCTAATGTTCTACTGTGATAAAAAAATATTATTTACTCCTTTAAACAAACTGTTTATTCCAAATGAACTATAATTACTATTTCTTGGATTGCTTGTGAACTGCTTTTTATCAGTGAACAAAATAGAACTATAAATAGAAAAATAGAACTATTCAAAGCTCTAAAATGCCCTTTGTTGTGTGGGGTGAAATTCTGGCACAAACATAATCATAAAAAGATTTTATCCTACATCTTTCACTGCCATTCTTTGGCGTGTGGGAGATCTATCTCTGGTGGCCTTTGTAATTTTTTTTTTTTTTTTTAAGTTTTTAACTAAACATTTTGGAGGAGGAACCTGGTATAGCTACAATTACTCAACACTGCTCCCAGAGCAGTGAGCGGCTCCTTGTCCCTGTCAATGTATTTATGTTGGTCTGCAGAAAGGTGGTAGATTTTCAATATCTACTATTAAACATCTGCTCAGTTCAGAACTTCATTGTAGTGAATTTTATGATGTAATAAAAAAAAAAAAAAAGAAGAAAAAACACGTCTAGTGAAAAATATAACCGAATAAATAACGGTTAATGTTTCAGTAACTGTTAAGATTTTTAAATAATTTAAAAAATATTTCTGGGTTGGACCCCAAAAAATATGGTAAGCCTACCACTACTGGTACTAAAAAATGTCATGACCAGTAGTAAACTGGTACTAATAGTGGTCCAATCCAATATTGGCTCCTTTGAATTTTAAGACGAGATATAGTAGTGGACACAACTTAGCATTGTCCCAAATTCGGAAAGTGAAACAGAATGTCATTTTATTTTACCAAAATTATACTAGAATGCTTCAATATATTTATCAACTGGTAGATGAAGGCAGCTAATTTATCATAAATTCATTTGAGTTACTTATAGAAAATGAATAGTAAAATCGAGACATCACACAAATAATTCTCCCCCCCCCCTTTTTTTTTTTAAATTTTCGATATAATATTTAAAAATGTGTGTGTTTACTCTTTTTTATTTTTGTCAACATTAAACATTTCATACAAGTTATAGCTATCTTTATTTTAAGAATCTTGCAAAACTACATATGACTCTCTCCTTTGCTTCAAATCAATAAATCGTTCTTATTTAGCATTAGTAGTTAATAAATTTAAACATGTTGACATATGATCCAGTTTCACTGAAACATTTCTTTACAACCAAGTTAAAAAAAGTTAATTAATAATAACAACAACAAAACACAACACAACATTAGTGTTTCATGCACTATTAACAAACTATTTTTTGAAAGTCATTTAGACTTCAAGGTAAAAGTATAAAAGAAATAAATATTGCTTATAAAATTAATGCCAGTCATACTGCAAGTATATTAAAAATGCATTAAATTCAATGTTGAAAATAAAGTTTAATATAATTATCTTCTTCTTTACATTTTTAATAGTAATTTGTTTTTATTGTTTGTAATTTAAATTGTATCATAATTTTTTTTTTTTTTTTTAACTCATGGGAAAAAAAAAAAAAGTGCTATTATACAAAAAAAGAAGAAAAAAAAGTCTTTTGCAATATATGTAAATAGTATACTTACGTAAATAATCTTATAGACTACATATATAGGCTCTAATAAACCAAGTACGTAAAATACTACCATCAAAGGAACATTTTCAAATCGTAACTAAAATGAAAAGAAAAACACTTCTTATATATTGCAACCTTCTACCATAAGAAATTATGACTTACAATCTAATCTAATAATAATAATAATGAAAAGCACAAATACCTTTTCATACACTAAACTAACAAATGTCATGGGTTAGAGTATCTCTATAGTCCACCCTCCGATTTGAGTTGTAAATAAGACGATTCTAGTCTCAGAGTAAAACTGTCCTTATTTGTTTACAACTTGAAACATATAATGAACAGAATTTCATGTGGGGTTTCAGCTTGCTAAAGACCAACAATTCTATTTAGCTCAAACAGAATTACTTAGTGGAAATTACAAGAAGAGATACATGTGTTGGACAAAATAACAGAAACATTTTCATTTTTTTACATTTTGTCAAATATCTCGAAAAATTCTTAATGTGTTGTTCTTGTATTTTGGGAATAAGGAAAAAATGTCTTTCCTGATATTTTCCAGCAAAGGCTTTGTCCCGAATGCCTTTAGGCGGAAAATAACAAATCCAATAAAATAAAAAATATTTGTGATTATCCTGTATCTGTAAGTGTGTCCATTAATCTGCAAATTTTAGATGTGGTTATAAATAATATTTTAGACATGTGTAGAGTTTTGTGAGCCTATAAAAAATGCAAAATTTTTTCGCAAGTTTTTACTTTACAGCTCTAAAGGATTTTTTCAAAATTTTATGAAACTTTCAGAAGACATGACAATATACGTCTAAATATACTATAGTTAGAAAAAAAAAATACATTTAATATTTAAAGAGATATGGACAATTGTAGTAAATAATTTATAACCATGCATGCATGGACTGAAGGAAAAAAAAAAAAAAAAAACTTAGATATAGTTTAATACTCAACTATAGAGAGTACCTTATAAAAAAAATCCAGTTAAATATCAAGAAAATTCATAGAGATATTGGTGATTAAATGAGCTGTTTATTTAAAATATCTTTATGTGAATTCACAAATGAAAATTTGTATTATAAAAAAAGTTTCACTTTTCTTTTTAAACAATTAATTTTTCTTTTTATAGGTATATAGTACACACCTATGAAAAAAAGAAAAATTAATCACAAATATTGTATTAAGTTTCAACATAGTTTTTTTTTTGTGATACAAATTTCCATTTATGAATGACCTGTTATCGTAAACACCTTTTTAGGAAACAGCTGAAAAACAGCTCATTTAATCACTGATTCTTAATCACTGATTGCTCTATGAATTTTCATGATATTTAACCGGAATTTTTTTTTTTTATAAAGTACTCTATACCATTAAATATTAAACTATATCAAAGTTTTTTTTGCTGCAGTCTGTGTGCATGTGCAGTAATAAATTATTTACTACAACTGTTCATTTCTGTTTGAATATTACATGTATTTGTTTTAAACCACAGTATAATGATTTAAGCATTTATTGCCATGTTTTCTGAAAGTTTCATGGAAAAAAAAAACCCTTTAGAGTTATAAAGTAAAAAGTTGCATAAAATTTTTGCATTTTTTAATAAAATATTTATAACTCTTTAAATATTCGAGCTAGCCTCACAAAACTCTACACACATATAAAATATAACATTTATAACCACATCTGAAATTTGCAGATGAATGGATACACTTACACATACAGGACAATCACAAATATTTTTTATTTTATTGGATTTCTTGCTCGCTCCTTAAAGCCGTTCATGACAAAATCTTTGCTGGAAATATGAGGAAAGACATGTTTTCCTTATTCCCAAAATTCAAGAACAAACACATTAAGTATTTTTTGAGATATTCCACAAAACATTAAAAAATGAAACTGTTTCCATTATTTTGTCTAACACCTGTATATTGTGTTGCATTCATAGCACACACATTATGCCATAGCTAATGAAGATGCTGGATTCCATTAAAATAAATACTACTAAAAAATGTAGTTGCTATGATTTAGAGCAATGATTCTCAACTGTTTTAGAGCTGCCACCCGCTTAAGAAACGAAAAATATAACGCATACGAAATTTTAAAAATTTAGTTTCAATACTAAAACGTGCTCATATCGCCCAAAGCACGGTCACTGCCCTCTCAGTAGCCTCCAATATTCTCTGGGTGGCAGTACCGCCCCACCCCCCTTTAAGAACCTGTGATTTAGAGTAATTTTCTTAGAAAATTCCAAATGCAAAAATAACAAGCATTTTTTCTGTGTTTTCAAATCCACGAAAACTAGTATGGTGAGGCCAACACAAAACTTACTTCTATATTTTCCTATGCAAATTCATGCAGTGCAAATTATTTACTATAGAGGTGCCAATTTTCAATAAGAACTATCAGTAATCCGAGTTATATACTTATGCAACGTGGAGAAGTGAACCGTGTCACGGAATAATTTTTATGCAAAAGCCCACATATAATAATGAATTGCACTGTTTTTGTAAGCAAATATATAATATATTAATTCAAAAATTAGAAACATTTCTAAAACAGAAGTAAATAAATATGTACTTCTTTATCTTCTTACAAAATGAAAGTTTTTTTTTAACCTGCTTTGAAGAGGGAAAAAACATTTGGATCTCTCTCTCATTTTTTTTTTTCTGCTTTATGTATCTTGCATAAAACCGAACATATCTTTTGTTTGATAGTATAGTATGTATTTTAAATTTATGAAGGAAAAACAAATAGATTCATCGACTTCAGTAATAAAGCCTAAAAATAATTACATATGTGAGAAATATTGAGCACTTCTATCACTTTTTTGGTTCTAGAAGTAATTCCTGGTCACTAGCTGGGAAACGGCGAGGGACAATCAAAATATAAATAATTAGATAAATGAGAAAATTCTACTTCTTTATAGGTTCTAAAATCTAATAAAGCAAGTTTAAAATGAATATTGACACTTATGTTGCTGATGGAGAAAAACTGGGAAACTAAAGGCTGTTGCAGAGCTTTTAATCAACACTGGCTGGTTGGAGATAAGAAAAGAGGGAGGGGGGGTAGAAAATAATTACATCAGCAAGAAATATTGTGTAGTTCTATTTCTTTATGGTTTCTAGAATCTTATAAAGCAAGTTTAAAATTAATATTGACATTTATATTGTGGATGGAGAAAGATTGTGAATTGGAATGCTTCCGTTCTGCGTTTGATTGTCGATTGTTAGTGGAGTTTCTTTTTTTTTAATGAACGACATCCGCAACTTTTTAAAAAGCCTATAATCCGTAATTTTTATATGCTGTTCGTAATGCCGTAATTATTGCCGTAAATCTGTAATAATTACGGATAAATCGTAATAATTGGCACCTCTATTACTAAAATCGTTATTCATCAAAATTATTTCCCCTGCTGAATGCAGACAATTTTTATTTCAGAGAATTTAACACTAACTGTCAAAAGGCAATCAATTTTGTTCCCTACAGATGACATCTTAAAAAATGCATTTTTAATTTTTTTCTTTTTGGTTAAAAATGAAAAATTTTATAACTTTATTTAAAATTACTACCATTCTACAGTTCAACCATTTGTTTTAAAGGTACTGACAAGTTATTTTGAAAACAACAACAACAACAACAACAAAAAAAAAAAACTTATATTGAAAACTTTCATTATGCACAGTAGAAGTAATGTTCCTATATATACACAAATTTTATCCTGGTACCTGGAACCAAGTGTAATTATTTTATTCCTAATATTAAAAATTAATAAATGATCCCCAAGGAAAAAAAGTAAACTGTCATTTTTAAGTTACTAATTTTTATATAAAACAATACATTATTGTTCACTTGTGACAACTTATTAGGTAAAAATATGCAATTTATGGAATTTATTTAGCATTTTCTTAAACTATTTAAGATAATAAAAGAGAGCAAGATAAATAAACAGAGCAATAACCGAACTAAAATAATCTATTCACAAAATAAAATAGAAAAATAATAAACAGAAAACTTACTCCTAAATATCCCACAATGATAAAAATAACTGTAACTGGAATACCAGACCCAAGTATGATTATCTGAAGGGAATTTAATGCTGTAACACCTTTGCTCATAATTAATATCAGCATACTAATCTGAAATATAATAAAATAATAAGTAAATTGCTATTTAAAATTAACTAAAGCCGTATGTGTGTGTATATATACAGTAGAGAGTCAAAAATCCGCATAGCTCGGGATCAGAGGTTGTGCGGATTTTAGGATTTGGCAGATTTCGAGGCCCTTAAAAAAATTTCACTTTTAATAATAAAAGCAGAATATTATTCAAACTAAACACACACTAACGAATAATGACACAATTTCACTTGGATATTAAATTATTAGGTACATAAGAATAGCACTGAACATTAAAAGAATGTACATAACGAAAATAATAAATAAAAATGAAATTTGTCAAATTTTGATAAAATCTATTCACATGTAGCTTGTTTTCAAAACTACACTTGTACATGCATGCATCATTGAGATTTTCTTTTTTTTTTTTTTTTTTTCTCCAGTATATTGTAAATTGTCATTTATTCTTATTTTGTAACACAAATTTATTGTTTTAAGAATTTAAGTTAGTTCTTTTGTATGGTTATGTCTTCATCAGATAACATTTAAAAAAATTATTTTGTTATTGTATAACTCATTGATGGATTTAATATACTGTCAAGTATTTCATTATCAGTAACTTGGTTCTGATAGTCTTATGTTATTAATTTTCTTTTATAATCACAAAATGCAAGTACAGAATCTGCATTCGAGATCATTTTTAAAAATTCTGATTTGCAATTTGTAATTTATTAATAGTGAATTTTATCATTTATATATTTGACAAGCTGTGCGGATTTCGGACTTTGGCGGATTTTAGGTCGGCGGATTTCTGGCTATCTACTGTATATGAAAAGGGGAAATATCATTAAATGTCATTACTAACAAATCAATGATATTAACATAACAAATATATAAATTAAAATAATAATAATCTGTACTTGAACCATTTACAGGAGAAAATGATGAACTCCATAAAACAAAAAATGAACAAATGTAGTGAAATTTTCATTACATTCGTTATGGAGTTAATAAATTTGTTAACAGCTCATTTAGAAGGACATAATTATGAATAAGAAATTAATTCTATTGACTAAAAATCATACCATACAATCATAAATTAAATTTGATAATTTAGATAATGATTAAAATAAAACTAGTGATATAGTTTGAAAACTTTTAAAATGAAATAAATAAAAAGGAAAAGAAATTTTTACTAATGTTCTAGATGGAGGGATGTGACCCACCTTCCCTAAATATGCTATAGCTGAAGCCTAATTAAGAAAATTCCCTAGTTTGTAATGAGAAATAACAAGTAAAGAAACAATTGCAATCACATAACAACAAAGGCATGCTTCAATAACCTTTAATATTTAAATCATTTTTGACTTTTTTTTAAAATGAAACTATGATAAATTATTCCATCAAGTCAAAGAACAGTTAAAAAAAGTGAGAGAGGTGATGGACTCTTCAACCTGCACACACACACAAAAAAAAAAAAAAAAAAAAATATGCAATAAGCATAAATAAGCAAATATATTTTCCTAAAGTATTTTTCAAACAAAATATTGTTTTTCTTTTTTCTTAAAGAGTTTAAAAGTTCAAAATTTTACTAATTTTTCACACATCGCATCCTCCCTCCCCTTCAGTTCTTAATATACTTTAATTTTTTGAAATTATTTTTTTGAAATTTTATATTAAAAAATACTCATATAAACCTTTCTTTTAAAACTCCAAAATCGAAATAAGTTGTCCTCATAACCAGATAAATTTACTTCCTACTAAAAAGATTAAAATATAGAGTTAAAACTACACAATTATGTCGCTGAACGTCTTCCTCTGAATTTCTGAGGTTTGCAATTGATTAATTATTTCGAGGCAAAGAGATTTACTTAAGAGACAAAAGTTTTTATTTTATTGTCTTGCAAATAAGTCGATCTCCCCACTCTGTCCTCTGTTTTTTAAATCCTAAATTCCTTGACTTATATGCGAGTATACACATTAAATTAGTATACATTAAACTTTGCTGAAATTACATAAGACTAAGAAAACTCGTTTAAATTAGAACCAACTTTTTCGAGTAACATGATACTGCACAAGAATCCAATAGTCTAAGTAAAAAAAAACAATAAGATGTGAATAATTTTTGGCAAAATAAAAATACATGTATAATTATATAATTAATAATATGAAAATAAATAAATAGAATAAATAATGTTATTTACCTGAAGTTGCAAATCAAACTTTAACAAACTAACACAAATAAGGAACATCCTACAAGCATTTTGCAAGGCACTGATACCACCAACTGTATTATACAGTAAATTGTTTGAAACACAATATCTGTAGCTTTGAATGATTCCGACAATAATCAAAAAAGGACTTAAAATACAAACAATAATTAAACGAACCTGTGAAGAAAAAAAAAAAAAAGATACAAATTAATTATGAGGGGAATATATATATATATATATATACATATGCAGAAGTTATTCTTAAAATAAGTAATTTTAATAATAAATTTTGCTACTTCTGGAAATCTGCATGTCAGGTTATCCAAATATCTGAATAATTATAATAAAAAATAAAATATTGATATTAAAAAGTTTTAAAATTAAAGAAGAAATTTATGACAAGAAAATACAGACTAATATTTTATTTTATTATTATAAAAAAAAGAGGACATCATTTAGAAAAGTAAATAACATAGTAACTTTTTAGATAATTTGGAGTGGAAGGCTGATTTTTATACCAACTATGTGAAAAATACCAGAGCCGGGAATCGAACCCAGGCCTTCCGATTCCGGCTCTGGTATTTTTCACATAGTTGGTGTCATGCAACCAACCACTCCTAAGTTTATTTTATGCAACCAACCAACCTTGGAAGCCGCTGTGAGCGGGAGAAGGTATTTTCGCAGAGAGAGACTTTGGCATTCGGCCTGTAACGTAGGGTGCAATTGGCGCGCCCGAGTCACGGATTTATTCTGTTGTTATATTTTTATTATTATATGAGTACATGGGTACTCTTGTGTATATAAAATTCTCACTGTATATATTCATCTTCATGTTTGATATCATATTCATTAATTAAAGGGTAAAATTTAATACAAGAGAAAATTTCTGTTCTTAAGTGTCTACACTCGGTTACATCACAGTTGGTATAAAAATCAGCCTTCCACTCCAAATTATATAAAATGAATTAAGGTTGATGATTAAAGAATTTCTAACATAGTAACTTTCAATAAAATTTTTACAATATAAAGGGGTAATAAATGAATATAAAACTTTGCTTTGAAGACACCAGCCAATTAAAATAAATAAATAAATAAATAATGAATATTATTAATCCTTTCAATATTTGGCAGTTTTTCAGCATATCTATTTAATAATGCATAATATCATTATGGAAATTGATTACAGAATACTACAGATGCTTAATATTAAAAAGAAACTTAATGCTGGATAACGAAGCTCAGTAAATTTTTTTTGTCTTGAACACTAAAAGAAAACTGAATAACAGCTCAGCCCTATTATCTCAGCTCACCCCGAAATGAAATCCTGGATACGCCATTATTGGTCAATAGGAAATTGAGAAACGAGAGTTGTGAAAAATGTAGTAGAAATTAAGAAAATGTGGACTGAATAATAATAATAATAATAAACTACAGTAGAGCCTCTATTATTTGAAACTCTTGATTAACAAAAATCAATTTTTAAAGCTTTTTTCAATTTTTTAGGATCACATTCTCTGTATGCAAAATTCTCAGACATATCTCGTGTGCAACAAACAAAACTTTGTTTCAAACTCTTGCAGGGGGGCTACATAAATTCAGAAAAAAAAGTTTCCTGATTTTTCCCTGACTAATTTTGACAGATTTCCATGATTCCTGTTATCTATTACATACATGAAATAATTTTGTGTAAATCACACTCTTTTGTGTACATTGTACTCTATTTAACGAATTACATGATTTTTCGTTTTTTGTTGTTGTTGTTGACTTTGTTAATGTACACAAAAAGAAAATGCAAACAAAAAGTTCAAAATTTGAAAAAAATCCACAAAATGTAAATGTTTGAACCATTTTAATTGTACAACATATTAACATCAGAACATAAATTATTCGTCAAGTTGTTGCATTAATAACATTTAATTAAAAGAGAAAAAGCAAGTTTTTTTTTTGAATGTTAACTTGGCAAGATTTAACTAAAAAGCAGACAATCCTGCGTAATCTTGGCTAAGACGTCATTTGTTTGGCAATCTTTCAATCGTGTTGGAAAATGGAAAGGCAAAAATTTATTCCATGATTTTTTGGTATTATTGAAAAATTGCCTGATTTTTCCCTGATATTTCTAGATTGATAAAGTTTCATGATTTCCCTGATTGTCGCCACCCTGTCTTGTGATATATGTAAAAGGTACTTAATTTCAAAATTAAAATTCAGATAATTTATTTTTATTTTGTTATTGTTTATTTCTATTAAGCACTTATTATCATCATAAGAAATAGCATTCTTGATTATCTGAAAATTTTGATTGTCAGAAAGAGGTTGGTCCTCAGTCGCAATTACTTCGAATAATCAAGGTTATACTGTATATACACATAACAAAAAAAAAAAAAAAACTTCTTTAAAATGAAAATGATGCATTTTCAGAAGTTACTGCGACATGAAGATCCTCTTTCTTTAAATAAGTAAAAGACAAATGGAATTAGAATAAAAAACAAAAATTAACATTTAATTCATAATACAGTTATAAAATTTTTGTAAGGTATTTGCTACTTACCATTTTTGTTACGGAATGATTGCTTACATCTTTGTTATTAAAATAATTAAGAAGACAGTAGACCAAAACTATAATGTTGCTCACTACAAATACCATCAGTTCATCCCAACATTCAGTAAACAATGAGTGGACTACATAATGATAACAAAATACTAAAAAAAAAAAGAAAAAAAAAAAATTAAAATATGTTTTTTTTTTTTGCAACATATTTTGATTACATTACAATTACAGCATAAAAATAATCAATGTCTGTGGAAAGGGAAAAAAAGAAAGGTAGCAAATAATAGAATTTAAATGCAAAATCATTTATAGCGAGAAAACAAGTGAAGAAAAAAAAAAAAAAAAAACCTCATTAACAGAAAAGGTTTTTAATAGTTTTTATAGCTTATATTACATACTCATAAACAGTAAATGAGGAAATAAAATCGAGGAATTGTACCAAATCTCTTGTTGAAGAATAAAGCTTATTGTCAGAACCTTTAACCCTATTGTCAGAACCTTTAAGTTTAATTGATACCGAATTTAGCAATTTCTATCTATGGTTCTACTCGTAAATCCAATCTTAAGAGTGAATATAACAATTTAAGATATTTATTAAATTATAACACAAATACAATATTTTAATAAACATTTCCTCGAAAAAAAGATATTTC
The DNA here is from genome assembly GCA_963930645.1 of Salticus scenicus. NCBI lineage: Eukaryota > Metazoa > Arthropoda > Arachnida > Araneae > Salticidae > Salticus > Salticus scenicus. Next base: position 261,921,149 of record OZ005655.1, on the reverse strand, counting down.
TTTGAGTTTAATGTTATGAAAAAGAATATTTTCTGAGAACCATGGAATTTTGATATACAGTAGAGGATCTTTATAATGCACACATTGGAACCAGAGGTTTTGCGTTATATAGATCATATTACAGACTATTAAACTTATCTTCTAAACATGGTCATGTAAATATTATACACTGGGAATAAATGAATATATTTACAAATTAAACTAATTTAAAAATGCACATTAACTTTAAAACACAAATTAATTTAAGTCTAGAAAACATAATACAGTAGAGAATCTTTATAATGTACACCTTAGGGCCAGAAGTAGCGCATATTATAGAATTTTGCATTATCTACATAATTTCACAAATTGTAAAACTTATCATCGTAATCATGGTCAAATATTGCCTGTAATAAATTATGATATTTACATTTGAGGACCATTTCAAAAGTTAAATTTTTTGATAGCATAAAATATAGAATTCAATAAAATATAAAATTTACATAAATGATTATTTAAATAAATTAGCAGCAAATATATTAACACACTATACTTAATATTGTTTTTCGAATCATTTACCAGTATTTTATTTTCTGCAGTTTTGTTGATTTTTTAGGATTATGAAATTTAGTTTTTAAGTTTTCTTGTTTTAATAAATTTAAAAATATTTATTTCTTAATTTTTTTTTCATTCCCCCCCCCCCCCCTTCTTTTCTCTTATTCACATATGAATTTGTTCTACAATGGCTGTTCTCCTGTGGATTAAAAAAAAAGGAAATTCTTCCATAATCATACATGTATTAGAAATTTCAAGTTTCTCATCCGATATTTAATTCCAGCATGGCTTTATTTTTATTTATCTTAATGCATGTGATTATAACAGTTTTTGATGCTCATTGTAATAACTGTATTCTTTCTTCATTAATTAAAAACTATGAATTAGGAATATAAAGATGAAAAAATGTTTTATTTTAGTTGTGTGTGAATACATCTACATGTCCCATAAATAAGTTTCTCAGAGAAAATTTTTAATGTTTACATCCGATCAGTAGTGCGTTTTACAGATCATTGCGTTATATAGATCTTCAACTGTACCTGCTAATAGCTTCAGTAATTTTTTATGCTAAGTTTAAACTGTTAAAAAAAAAAAAAAAATTAAGAAAATGCAATTTTTCTCAAACAAAATCAAAGTTATCATATTCTTTATTATACTTACAAATCTAAGATGTAACTATCAATATAAATAAATAAATTAATAATTATATAATAATTTTGATTACTACATATTTTTGTTGGATATATAGGTAATATTGCGATAACAGAATTTTTTGTATCTATCTGCAACAAAACAAAATTTATCTGCTATCTAGGGGCGTGTTCAGTAGAGCGCCCGATCCACGACCGGTCGAAAGATTCCGAGCCAAAGCGTTCAGTGGTGTCGACCGATCCAGAGTTACATCGTTCAGTGGAATGGACCGATCTCGACCGGTCGTGGATCAGAAAGCCCAGAAAAATTTCTTGATCCATTGGGTCACGTGATGGATCAAATGCGCAATAGGTTGAAAATCAGGCTCTGATTGACATTACGCAGTGAAAACCTGAACAATGAACATCTGCGTTTGACATTATGATTGTTTATTTGTTTGATTAGCTGAGGATTAATACAGATGCACCTATTTATATGCATTGTTTGTGCTGTAGAAAATAAGGTAAGTAATTCCATAAAATGCTAAACTATATTATGTTTATTTTTTTATTGTGTAAAAAAGATTTTTTACGTAATAACGATTTTCGATACGTAATTTTATTATTGATGAACGTAACATTCAAACATAAAATTAAAACAAAAATTTACACAATTTTAATTGGAACAAAAAAATATATATATTTTTAATTCGGACGCTATCATATTTTGTTAATTTAATATATAAAAGTAAGCTGTGAAAAATTATATTTCTTTTTTTTTTTTTTTTTCAGACAAAGCTTTTCATTCATGCGATTGTTTTTTGTTTACAAATAGAAAAGTTTGTAAACGATTGTATTTTTTATCTTTAAAACAATAAGTTAACTAATATTTTAACTAAATTAATAACTAAAATTAACTAAAAAATAAATTAAAATCCTTCCACATATTTTTAATTTAGGTAAAAATAAATTTAAGATGTCAATTATTAAATTTAATAAACAAAACAGACTGTAAAAAAAAGTAGCTATAAAATTATGCAGTGTTGTTTACATTGCTAGTTTATTTTAATATTCAGTCGGTAATAAGAGAAAAAGCTCTTTATATTGATTCATAAATCGAAGAAGAAAATAAGAATTTTTTATATAAATCCATTATATTAACTGAACAGCATATTTCATATAATTTATTTATTTATTTATTTTTTTTTTTTTCAAAAACGTTTTTGTTGTACATTTCTGTTCATAATAAAATTCGAAGAGAAAGAAAGGTGTTTTAAGTGCTCATTTAAGATAAATCTACTCTGCTCCTTTAAAAATAAATGTAACGTAACATTCTTAACATTTTCATGATTAAAATTTATACGTGAATTTAGAAAAATCATAACCAAATTAATGTATATTAGTAATTTATCAGTACATTCAATTAATAGCTTCTTATTTTTTGTTAGCAGAGTACAGAATTCTACATTAATAAGAAAGAAGTAAAACTGTTATTACATAAAAGATCTTTCTTTCTTTCTTTTTTTTTTTTTAAAGAAAAAACGTAATATAGTTTAGCATTTTATGGAATTACGTATTAAAAGTCCAGACAAAATAAACAACAGAAATACAATAAATAACTTGGGTCAAATTAGATAGATGGCGCTGCTCCTATCACGTCAAAATTGTTCCAAAGCGTTCAGTAGATTCCTGGCCCGATCCAAGACCGGTCCAGGATCAGTGACGTCATCGCCCGGTCGCATTGATCCATCTCGGGCGCTCTACTGAACACGCTCTAGGAGTGCTGGACCAAGTCTGATATTGAAAGCTGCATTAGTAATTCCTAAAATATATAAAATTTGCATCTACAAACAAAATAAATGAAGAATATATAACAAGTACAAGAATCTAAAGACATAATGCAAATTATATTTATATTTTTAAGGTTAAAACTTCTTTTTATGGTGTTAAATTAATCTGCAGAGCCTTAAACAATCTGCAGCGCTCGCTGCCATGCTGCACTATTTCTGCTACAGGGGGTAATAGAGGTAACACACATTGATTGCTCATACTCACAAGAGAGGAATGTTACAGATATGGAAATTTTTTTTAAAATTCTTTCAATAAATTGTCAAATCATATTTATTTCACGAAATGAAATATTTTATACGAAATAAAATGACTTCTCACCTATTGTGACAAGTAACAAAATGGCAAAAGTAAAATCACTTTCATCTGGTTTCTCTTCAGTTAATCTTGCAATTGTGATGCCCAGGCACACTGTAAGAGCAACTAATGAAGTACCCAAATAAATCCATTCTAATGTTGTAAAAGTATTGAAAGCTCGAATCTAGGGATGAGAGAAAATTTAAAAATAAATAAAAAAAATGATACAATAGACTCCAAAATAATACTTTAATATTCAGTTAAAATAGTGATATAATATATTTTATATACTGAAAACATCAGGGATTAGACTGACAAAAGGATAAAAAATCTGGTGTGTAACAGCCACACATAAAGCTTCTCCAAGACAATTTCAGGAGAATGCTGCATCCTGCCTGCTCGATCGTTGAAAAAATAGCAACCTTCTTGCTGTTCATCCAAAAAGCATCTATATAAATAAAGCAAAGAGTTTGTCGGGAACACATCCGGGCGGACCACTCCTATTTTTGATTGGTCTAGATTTAATTACTTTGGTAATGAAAATTAGATTTTTTTTTTTTTAAGATGTTATACTATTTAAAAGAGCTCTAAAAATTGTTAATTTTTTGTGTGGACACTATATACATCAAGTTATTAAAGATATTACGTTGCAAAGTTCTCTTTTAATTAATTTAAATATGAAAATAAATATTAGTTGTAATTTAATAGTTGCCAAAAAAAAAAAAAAAAAACATTACGAGTTCATTTATTTATTTATTTTTTACATAAAAATAAATACATTTAATTGAACGTGAGCATTAAAAAATTGTAAAAAATTAAATTATGCATGTCACAAAAATTGACGTCATTATCACTTTAAAATTTTCTACACATTGTTAATGCTAATGTAGTTCTACAGCGAGATTCAGCAGAAAATTTAAGAACATGGTATAGAAAAAGTTAAAAATCTTATAATTATTTATAATTTTGTTGTTGTTTCGGCAATGAGTAGATATAGGTATCACAAATGCATAAGTAAACATTTTGGCAAGAAACACCCGAGCTACTTCAGTGCCAAACTTCAAATTCCGATAAGAGGTCCAAGCTCTTTCAATGTTCTTGCACAATTTTTCTCAATTTTATTTTAAATATTTTTGTAATGCGAGTGGGAAAAAAAAGAAAAGCATTTTTTTAAATTGGTCTAATTATACAAAATATCTCTATGTAAAATATTATGCATTTTCCGTTCTGTTTATTATAAAAAAGAAAATGACTAATGCAGTTTTTCCTGTATTATTAACATTTCTATAAATTAAATTATCCAGTACCAAGACTTTTGCGATGAAGAAGTCTTTGCCAAAGTCAGCAAGGGCCCGAAGCAAAGTCTTTAAGCAATTTCAGTGTAGTTTATTTATACAGTTTTAATTTGTAGAACGCTAATATAAGCTCTTTCAATGTTTTTGCACAATTTTTCTTAATTTTATTTAAAAGAATTTGATTATTTCCAAAATTTTATCAACATTTTGGTGAGAAATGCCCAAGCTACTTGAGTGCCCAAATCTCAAATTCCTCCAAGAAGCTCTTTCAATGTTTTTGCACAATTTTTCTCAATTTTATTTTAAATATTTTTGTAATGCGAGTGGGAAAAAAAGGAAAAGCATTTTTTTTTTTTTTTTTAAATTGGTCTAATTATACAAAATATCTCCATGTAAAATATTATGCGTTTTCTGTTCTGTTTATTATCAAAAAGAAAATGACTAATGCAGTTTTTCCTGTATTATTGACATTTCTATAAATTAAATTAAATTAAATTATTCAGTACCAAGACGTTGCGAAGAAGTCTCTGCCGAAGTCAGCGAGGGCCCGAAGAGAAGTTAAGCAATTTCAGTGTATTTTTTTTATAGTTTTAATTTGTAGAACGGTATAAAAAATATTGATTATTTTTAAAATTCATTTAAATATTGTGACCAGCGAAGCGGGCAAAGCCTGCTACTTTTAAATAAAAGTATTGTGTATAATATGATTAACATTCATTCATACATTAATAAGCAAAATTAATGTGTAAAGAAAATTTAAATTTAAGCTTCTTCTTGTATTCATACCTAAAACTGAATTTTGAAATTAAGTATCTGGAATTTAAATGTTAAATGTGCCCTTAAGAATCCAAAACTGCCCTTAAGAATCTAAAAAGTATCTTTTTCTTTTATCAGCAGCACCCTGTCCTTGTCTCTGCATTCAAAAGATTATATTCTTAAAAAAGAACATAAAAAATTCTCCAAAGAAAAATATTTTGCAGGCAGGTCAAAAATTAATGCTAAATCGACTCAGAAAGCAGGTAAGTCCTGACCCGATACAGGACTCTGAGCCAAATCCGATAAGAAAACCAAGAGCATGGCTCTACTTAACCAGTCTTAGTCAGGAGTCAGGCTTTGCATAAATTAGTTTTTTTGGATTTCGTCATTCTATGATAACATGTGGTACTAATTATAATTCCCATAATTATGCCTTAAAGCGTGAGGCACTTGAAATTTTGACATCGAACACTGCTATTAACGAGAGAGAGCACAGCACAATACCAAAGGAATGGCAACAGTTAATAAATAAGAAACAACCGAAATATGATGTCAGCATTGAAGGGGAAGATGAAGAAGCCAGTGACAAGATGGTCAGCAGAGCAGCAGCTGATGACGACTGCGATTAGCGAGTCGAAATATATAGTAATGCTGCTCAATTAAAGGACTTTGATGTATTTTTAAATGTTTTTTGAAGTATAAATTTTGCATTTTGAATGTAAATTTTAATACATGCTCTCGAATAATTACTAATTTTAAAATCTGTAAACAAACAATTTCTTTTTAACCAAATTTTTTATGAAAGTAAAAAAATAAATAAACAACAACAACAACAACAAAAAAAAAATTTAACAGCGATATGAACAATCTTTAAATAACAAAACACATTAATGAGATTAATTGTTTTAAAAAAGTTTAGAGCAATACTAGATGCACTAAAAAGCATTCGTAAACTCATAGAAAACTGATTACACTAAGCTGTAACTAACCACACTGATTTCAGTTTTGCCACGAAAACTAGTGCACTTAGTGGGGAGTTTACGAATGCGACCAATATTTAAAAAAATTTGATATAATCATTTTGAAATTTATTTTCAATGGTTGATTATTTTCGAATGTTGTTGTGCAAAAGAATAAGTCAAGTTCAGTGAATTTTAAAATGATTTTTCAACTTTTTTAAAAAATAAATACTCATTTATATAACAAAATGGATTCAATTATTACTTCAAACCAGATGTTTGATAATAGCTGACAAATATGCCTGATATTGGCTATAATATGACAGTTGCTATCAGGTCAATCCCTAATTTTAATCTTTTACACTTTTGATCATGGGTTATGAAGTTATGACATGCAAATGTCAGTGGTTAATACACAATATTTGGTTGCAAGCTACATATATACATAAATAAATATTGTCTGTCCTCTTATTATAAGTAGTCTACTTTGTACGAAGTACATGCTGAAATTTATTTAAGCAGTTTCAGCCATAACATTGTTTGACTAAAAAACTCTTTTCCTTTTTTAAATCAAAAGGTAGGGTAGGAATAAACAACCACTTGTGAACACTTAAACAAATCTTGGAGGTAAAAAATTCATAATTTCATTTATTTATTGTATGTTATGTTTGTAATTATTCATTTAAGTAAATTTTATATATATATAAAAAAAAAAAAACAGACATGAAAATTTAAAGCACATGGGCATGAAATGTTTAGAAATATACCTTTCCAAAGAAATACACTTCTTGAACTCTAGGAGGTATGGGCTTTATGTTAAACCGGCTTAAAGATATAGGGCTGTCAGGTTCTTCAGGAGATTCAGGCATTTTACATCCAATATAAGAACATAGAATAATAATCAAGTACTATTATATATCTATGTATAAGAAAGCCGATTATTTTCTTCAGTTAGAATGTCCTTAAAATGAAAAAAATGTACTAAGTGCATACATTCGATTTTTTTTTTTCTGCTTTATTTAATGTTTATCTTATAAAGTGATAACGAACAAAGGCAAATCTATATGACTGATTGAAGATAAACCACATTCAGTCTTAAGGTTAAAAAAATAATCTCTTTTCCCAATCTATAAGTGTTAAAAAGAAGTACTCCCTTATTAAATCGACTGTTTGAACTATCTTAATGAAATTCATAAGAATCTAAAATCCTGTCATCAACATGACAAACCAGGAAAAAATGCTTATCGACGATAGCAAAAGTGAAACCAACACCAACAAAAACAACCAAAACAGTCAACATGTGACTTTTTCTTTTGTTGGCTGAGTTGAGAGATACTATCGTTGTCATTATCGTTATTTTTCCATTTCATCAGTAGAATTAATCTCTAAAATAAAAATGATCAACGTAATATGAGTTTAATAGCTCATCATAAAACATAATACCCTTGTTTGCTTTTAAATAGCTAGAAACATTTTAATTTTTATTAATTTTCCATTCATTTCAGTATGTAAAAATCATAGCTGGCAACATAAGTGCTTTGTATTTGTATTTGTAATTTGTAGCAGAAAGGGAAAAACTGAATGTTTTATTTCTGGAAATAGAGAAATTATTAAAAATGTCGTAAATATTTGTCATAATAGAGAAATGACTCATATTTTGCAGCCGGCAGGCCGAAACAAATATCCTATCAAAAAGAAAAATAAATTTTCTGAAATACACGTTGTTAAATTTGTCATAACTTCATAATAAAGTATAAAAACATCGTAAACAGGAAAATATTCTGCTTATAATTTAATTAGGAAAAAAAAAATAATAACTACTTCCTGTAAATACTTCTTTTTATTTAAGTTGATCAATCAAATAATCACTATGAGTTGCTCAGAGAAAGAAGCAGGTAGCATTACTTTACCTCAGGAAAATCTTTTTAGGAATCTAAAAAACGCAAAGAGATTTGCGATTGATATAGGTAATATCATATTAAAGCTGTGCTCATTTAAATTATAATTTTATGTATAATTCAGTTCACAAGTTTATTAATTTATTAATATTAATAAGGTTTTTATTTAATTTAATTTTTTGTTAGTGTTAGTATAATTTGAAAATCATCTGTGTAATTAAAAAGAGACATTTATTTGCATACATTTATTTAGCTAGGATGAATCATGGAAAGAGATCAAGAATAATTTTATGTATATATCTAAATATTATTATTTTTTTCTTTTCCAGTGATCTGTTATCGTATAAGAATGTTATTTTACCTTTCTGTAATTGAGCATATATATATATATATATATATATATTACTTGCAGTCTGTAAGTAAAATAAGTTCTGTAGGAATCCAACTCTGTATCACATAATTATTCTTCAAACTTGTATAATTATATATATATACACATACATATAATTCATGCTATTAAAAAAAAAAAAAAAAAAAAAAAAAAAAATGTGCTTTTTACTCCAAGTAGTTATAAAACTCTAATGAGCCAACCCAAAACATTTAATGACATTAAATAATATAAAATGTTGTAAAAGTTCTTGTGAATATTTGTGTACTGCAGTATTATTGTTAAAACACCTGGTTACTAGTGTAATAATATTTCAAAATACAAGTTTAAATTTAATCAAACTTATGACATTTAAAGTAAATGATTTTTTATCTTTTGCCTTCTTAATATAATGTATCATATAAAATTCTTAATTTTACCTTTTAAAAGTGTATGTTTATAGTGTATCATTATTTATAGTTCGTGTTTAATTATTTTTATTTATGCTATTCCTCTTTTCCTTATTCAGGTGGCTCTTTAACAAAAATAGCATATTATTCTACAGTGTCATATAAAAGAGCTTTATATTCACTAGATGAAGAATGTGAATCTCAAGTAATTTACAAAATTTTTCTTTATTATTATTACTGCTTTATAATTAAGTTAGGTTGAATGAGATATTGAAGGGTATTTATTTATTTTGATGTAATTATTCAATATTTTTATGTATTTGTAAAATTTTTAATATATATAATTATGTATAAATATCAGTGCCTGATTAACTTCATGTGAGGCCTGTGGCACACATACTTTTGTGGGCCTCCTCAACTTACCAGCACTGTGAACCAATCAGTAAAGGTACATATTGTATACCTGTATAATGGGACTAAAACGACAAAATTTTTCATTTTATGATACCATTGTTTGGGACAAAACAGTCCAGGGGCATGTAACTTGCATATTGTATGATTGTAAACTATGTTTAACTATGTAATTTGTTTTAACACCAGAACTTTAAAAAAGATTTTTAACATATTTAATTTTTCTCAGTGTGGATATTCTGTTTTTAATATTTTAGAAATCTTTTTTTTTTTAAAAATCTGGTCTTACAGCTAAATTTACAAAAAAAAAAAAAAAAAAAAAAATTTCATTTTCAGATTTAAAAAAAAAAAAAAAAAAAAAAAAAATTTAGAATATGATGTTATATTTAGAGACCTCACAATGATGGCTGTAATAATATTCATCACAATGATGTCAGAATAAGCAAATATCTCATGCTGTGTAACCTAGTGAGACATCATGTACTTTTGAATACAAAAAAGTAAAAAAAAAAAAAATGTTTAGTAACGCCAATTACAGTGTTTGACACATTTACAGAATTTTGTTTTTATTTGTAATTTCAAACTAGTGTAATTTCGGGGAGATAAGCCACCTCTATTTAAAAAAGTAATAAAATAAAAAATAATTATTTAAGTTATTAAATAAAGATAATACAAAAACAATCTTACTTTAAATTCTCAATCATAAACTTCCATTACCCTCTTCATAAAATTATAAAATAATACCTTTTATTATTATTAAAAAATTATTTATTCAGTATTATCCATTTTTTTTTTTTTTTTTTTTTTCAAAATTTAAGTCTTGACTTAAGAACTGAATAGCATTTAATATTTTCATATTCTGATCAATACACATTTTTTCTTTGTTCTCCTTTGAATAAGTTTTCCCACAGTTCTTTTGGATTTAAAATTTTTTTAAATATATATGCTGATCATTTATCCACAGAAACAAAATAAAAAACACATTTCTAATGCGAAACAAACTTGATTATTTCATACAGCAGATTGTCGATCAACTTTCACTTTTGATCTTGAAAAACACATCAACTGATAGATAATTTCGTTATTCATTAAAATAAATTATATACGCGGCAAAAGAGAGTTTAAAGAGCTAAACATTCCTTCCAATTTCTGGTTGCCTTTCTTTTATTTTTCACAAAAAGAAAAAAATTTTTTTTTCTTACTCTCTCTTTCTTTGCAATTTTTTTTTTAGTGGGTTGGGAGGAGGTTAATATGTAGAGCTGATAGCAGACTTCTTAAATTTTTCGGAACAGTTTGACATAAATTTCTGTGAATTTCGAAGAGAATCATCCTTAGGTTGATACAAGGTGCCTACTACTTTAGGCACCCTAGGTTAATAGTTATCACATTGACAATGTTTCTCGTTCACATAGCCTTAATCAAGCTGTGGAAATTAAGAACAGCATTATTCCTCATTTTAATATGCTCAGAAGGATTTTCAACAAGTGTTTGTGATAAAGGGCAAAACTGGGAAAATTCATCAGTGGCCAGTGGCCGGTACTGTCAGTTTCATTAGTAGCCACTTTTTTAAGTTAGTGGCCACTTTTCATATGATAAAACTATTTCTTTCAGACTGCAAAAAGCATTGTCACCATTTTGTGGTATAATCACCACAAGAAAAATAAGAAATACATATAATAATAAAATTAACACATGGACAATGAAATTGTAATTTGTAATTACGTTCTTTTTAAAAATCGTAAATTGCACATTCTAAATTAAAATCTGCTTAGGACTGTAATAATAACAGCAAAAGTTTTTATCTTTCAGATAATTAAGTAGTACTTTTTTTTTTTTTTCAATTTATTTAAGTGAAATAAGCTATTATCATTCACAGTTCACATTGATATTTTCTAGTAAATGAATCAACTGATTCATCATCATCACAACCTTTTACATGGTTATCTGTAAATACAGTTAGCAGTTTTATTATTTTTTCTTATTTCTAAAGAAACACTTTTTTAAATGATTTTATTTCAATAGAGTTAAAATATTTTCTCTTAAAAAGTATAGATATGGAAACTTAGATGCTTCATTAAAAATAATTTACTTAGCTGCCAAATTTGTAGCTTTAAAAATAGGGAGATTTCTACTTTAAGATGGGAAGGAAAAAGGAAGATTTCTACTCCAAAGAAAGCAAATACAAAAATTTTTGAAAAATACACATTTAAGCCAAATCAAATTTTGATACACACATTTGTCAAATATCTTAAATGGGTTAAATATACACTAAATACTATGGAGATAATAATGGAAAAAGATTGTGCTTTGCAGGACATTTGATCATTAACTGCTAGCTGAAATGGAGCGCACATGTGCGAGGGGGGTGGGGGTAAAAAAAAAAAATCTATATACTTCTTTATAGGTTCTATAATCCAATCAAGAAAGTTTTAAATGAATATTTACAGTTATGTTATGGAGGGAGACAGATTGTAAATCACAAGGCTTCAGTGGAGCATGTGATTGCCAATCGTTGGAGGAGGAGGGGGGGGGGATTACAAGAATTATGAGTAAGATATATTAAACAATTCTACTTCTTTACAGATTCTATAATCTAATAAAGCAAGTTTAAAATAGATATTTATATTTTTGCGGCAGATGGAGAATGATTAGAAATTATAAACCTTTCTATGAGCTGTGTGATCACGGATCGTTAGGAGGGGGGGGGAATGAGGGGGGTCCAAAAAATTATATGAGTGAGATATATTGAGCAATTCTACTTCTTTATAGGTTGCAGAATATAATAAAGCAAGTTTAAAATGAACATTGACGTTTATGCCATGGATGGAAAAAGATTGGACATAACAAGGCTTCGATTGCCTATCGTCGCTCGATTTTTAGAATCTTTTAATGATCACAAAAAGTGGCGACTTTAGTGGCGATCGATGCATAATTTTTAATCGCCATCTTTTTTTATTTAGTCGCCATGTGGCCGGTGGCGACCGTTAATTTTGCCCTTTAGTTTGTGATATGAAATACGAAGTGTTTTTGTTTATGGGACACCGAAGATGTTTCCAGACCTGCATTTTTTATCTTTATAATTAACTAGATCTGATGGTGCATGTGCGCTGTAGATTCTTATAGCTTGAACTCTGTGGCATGCATATACGCTTGGGTTTGTATAGCTTGGGCTCCATGGTGCTTCTATTATTTTTATTTTTATAAGCCATCTGTGCTGATGTAACATTCAAGAAATAAATTGTCTGAAGTGAAATTTTGACTATCAGTGGTTATTCAAGTGCTGCTAAAAGAAGAAGAAGAAGAAAAAAAAAAAAAATCTATGCTGCATATGCCAAAATTAGACTTTTAAAATTGTGTAAGCCACGGCTTATCTCCCCAAAACTATGGTAGATAATGTATATATATATATATGTGTGTGTGTGTAATGTAATATCTAGTTATCAAAGTCATTTTAGGGTGGGTGGGGGAGTAAAAAAAAAGAAATTTAAACAGGTAAAATGTTGCTAACTTTGCTTAATTTGAGAATTTGATGATAGATATTATGAAAACAGTTTTAGTTCTAGACAGAGAATTGTTATAAAAAATTATCCTTAATGGTTAAAATAGTAAAATAAAAATTCTTAAGCAGAAGGCCTTCTCTTGGAAGGGAGGGGGATGTTGACATTGGTATTTATTTTATTAATTTCATTGAATTTTTTTCTTATACAAAAAGAAAACTTTAATGATTAATTTAATTTTCAAAAAGTAATCATATTACTTAAAAAATAATAAATTTAAATATTTAAAATATGGTTTTTCCTTGTAGAATTCTGAAGATACACATTATGAAGTTCAAGAAACAGATGTAGAAGTAGCTCGTCTTCATTTCATCAAATTTGAAACAAAGCATATTGAATCCTGTCTTAATTTTATTCAAAAGAACTTAATATGGTCACCCCATTTTATGAGGGGTAAAAGTATTAAAGCAACTGGTGGTGGAGCATATAAATATACAGATGTTTTGACAAATACTTTAGGTCTCATGTAAGTTTGTATGTGCAATTTTTATAAATTTGTAGTAGTACTGTTTAAACCACAAATCTTATGAATTTCATTTAATTTTTTAGGCTTTAAAAATTCTATAATCAATTTTTTAAATTTTGATGTTTGTTAAAATGGTATTTGTGCTTTTGCAGATTTTAAAAAATATATTCTTTTTTGTTTTTTAATTTAAAGTTAAGTAATAAACTTTTATCTGAAGGGGTAAAAAAAAAAAAAAAAAAATCTGTAGTTTGAAATGTTTTGTAATTAGATTTCATACTAATGTAAACTATTATTATTATTATTATTATTTTAACGATGATAGTTAAGGGATATTCAGAAATTTGATATTGATTGAGCTATACTCAAGGCTGTAGTCAAGAGGGTGTTTTGGGGTTGCCTTCTCCCCTGAAACTTGCAAATCTGTCAAATTTTTTTGAGTTATGCTTTATTTTGAACTAAAATATGAACCCTCTCTGAAAAAAGTTTCTGGCTACGGCCTTGATTATACTTGAAAACTTGTTGCAATATATCCTTAACATTTATAAAGAATATTTTATTTACTAAGAAAGCAAGCTTATTTTTATACTTTTACAAATTTATTTGCTAAAATTTTAACTTAATGGTTATCAGTTACATTTTATATAGTCTATGCTTCCCTGGGAAACCAAAGTGTTGATTATTTATTAATCACATAAACGTTATGCTCACACTTACGCTGTCAATTTTCTTTACTTCTGCAAAAGTTGTGCCAATATATTTCTTGTTTTTTTTTTTTTTTTTTTTTTTTTTTTTTTTTTTTAAATAGTTAAAAAGTAAGTTATAATTATTCATACTTAAATGAATATTCTAGTAAAGCCTCATGAAATTTAACATAGTTCAAATCGATTTAAAGATTATTATTATTTTTTTAAACCGGACAGATTTCAATATAAATGCATTAAAAATACATTGGTTTACGTATGCAAAAAAACTGAGAACTGATTATAACTCAAAAAGTATGCAAGGAAATAGCTTGAAACAATATTAATTTATTATACCATATGTAACTTAAAAAGACAAGAAATTATTATTTATAGTATTTACATTTTATGATATCATCAGGAATATGAGAAGTCTTAAATTGAGATGTACAAATTAAATGCAAAAAAATAAATTTTTTTTAGTGGTGAATTACAATATGTCTGACACTGATGTCTCAAGCTATTCATGATGCTATCAGTTAGTTGCAAGGGCTAGCAATGCCCATTCATTCTGTAAATCAGTTTTAAGTTCATACAGGATTTGGAGGAAGAAGTTAGAGTTCAGCAAATCATCTCCTGAATCCATCCCTTGCATTGCTCAATAGGGTGGTTGGGAAAACATGCTAGCGAGACCATCTTAACTATAGCTTCTTTTTCAAGAAATTGGTGCAGAAGGTGAGCAATGCGGGGGCAGGTATTATCTGTTTTTAAAATGAAAGTGTCACCATTTCTGGTGGCATGCAGATGAACTGTCACATCCAGTATACCATCTCTATACTTCTGAGCACTGAGAGTTTTTTGTAGCAACATATATTAGTCTGGGCACTAAAGATACCCCTCTTCGTAGAAAAATATCACGGATGTCTCTTTTTTGTTTGTTAGATAGAAGATATCAAGGGTTTCCTCCTCTATATTTAAATACATTGAGAATTGCATTGTAAAGCAAAATTTGCCTATCGATAATGCATTTTCAATATTATCTTTTATAATAATATCATGGGCAAAACTTTTATTCCTGAATACAGAATTTTTGAAATTTTGTTGTCTCTGAATTTCATGTTAAATTATTATTATTATTTTTTTATAGTTTTTTTTCATTTTGAATGTTCAAATTGCCTTATATGTACAGTACACTCTCAAAAATCTGCACAGCTTAAAACGAAGTGTTTTGCGGATTTCTGAATTTTGCAGATTTTAGAATAATTTCTTTTATTTACATCTTAGAACCTTATTTGAGTAGCAGATCTTTAAGAAACAATTTATATGTTATACATACAATGCTGAATTAAAGTATGCCTAATAAAAGTACAAATATTTTATGAAATTTTAATTCAAAGAACAAATTTTATACATCATATTATAGTTGCAAATTATCTAGATTTTTGAAAAGTCTGATCAATAGTAGTTTAAATAAGAATATTAATACATATTTATTTTCCTATAACCTGCAAAAAAATCAGCAATTCTTGGTCAATCACATAAGTTTGGGCTAAAAGAAAGTTTGAATATTTATCTTCATGAGAGAAAATCTTTCATGAAAACTGTCTTTCTCCTTCTTCCTCTAAATTAATATGATTTATTTTTTGATAAATATATATAATTACACTTATCATTTCCTCCTCTGTAACATGTTGAGTGATTGGTGATTCACCTGCAGAAGTTAATAATTGATTTATCTCCTAATATAGCTGAATTTTTGCAATCCACTAATCAACAAATCAGTTGTGACAATGTTTGTTTACATTGCAAATGATATGCGAATTTTAGAGAATTGTGGATTTTAGGGTTGTGGACTTTTGAGAGTTGACTGTATTAAGAACCATCCAAATATCTTTTATAGGTATAAATAAATCCTTTTAATAATAGCCATGACATGATATATCATTAATAAGTTTCCATTGCTATTCATTCTGCATGCATGTAGTAATTTTCAAGGATTTTGCTTGTTAAGTAGTTTCACTGCTGCAATATGTACAATAAAAAATGTATGTGCAAAAAAAAAAAAAAAAAAAAAAAAAAAAAAAAAATTAGTGTGTGGTGTCCACGTCAGATTTTTAAGTTTTAGAATATCATAAGCTTAACATAAAATGTTGATATTTATGTATTAAATGGGTGGATAAAGAATGAATTTTGTAAACATCAGTATGACCACATTTCATTCATTAGTTTACTAGAAGGAAGGAATGAAAATCAAGCATCTAAAATAATATAAAAATAATTTTAAACATAGGAAATTATAGAAGAATATTATTCTGTAAAATTAAATAAGATTTATTTAATAGAATAACTTTATTAGAAGAGGAAAAAAAATTACTGTTACCAAATGATTTTAGAAATTTAATTACTTACGTCAAAATATGTATTATCATTTAAAAGTTAAATCTACAGGTTAATAATAATTGACTATATGCATATATCAGATAATTATAATATATTTAAATTTAAATATACTTAAATTGTTTTGAATTTATACTTTAGCTCAATAACGAAAGCAAATTAAATTTCTTATGTTAACAAGAAAATATTTATTTTAGGGTTGACAAAGAAGATGAAATGGAGTGTATGATCAAAGGTTGTAATTTTGTTTTAAGAAATATTCCTGAAGAAGTTTTCGAATACAGACGGCATGTTACTCCAGAATATAAATTTCACAGTGTTGAACCTAATATGTATCCATATTTGCTTGTTAATATTGGTTCTGGTGTTAGTGTCATGATGGTAAGTTTAAATATAAAAAATTGTAATAAATATATTAAATTATAAGAAAACCTTACTTAATAGCTTCATAGATGACTGCATAGCCACTTTCATGAGGGGCTCCCCTGCTTCATCAATGCAGTTCCTCGTAGTTTGTGTTGCAAGTGACTGATGTTTTCTTCTCTCTTCTCCTCTCTCTTTGAGTAGAACCTACCAGTGGGCAAGCGGTAGAGGTGAGGTGCTGGGTTCAAACCCAAGCCACACTCGCTGGCCTAGCCATTCAAAGTTTTCCATGAAACTTGCATAAATATGGGCTAGGATCCCTAAGAAAGACCCCTCCACGGAAGGCACTACCCCTCAGGCCTGGAACCCTAGTGCAGTCAATCGGCCTTAATCTCCACCATCCAACTCTTCAAGTAGATGGCGCCACTGTCACTCCTGATGAGAAAAATAATTATTTTATTGGTTCTCATCACCTCCTAACTTTACCTTATATCTTTAGATATTACCACTCACTTATATTACATCTTCTACTTTAGAGGTCCATGTCATATATCGGCCCCTTACAAGTCACAGGTATTGATGAAATAAAATATAAAAATTAAAATAACGACCTCAGATATTACATTGGTATGACTAAAAGAAAAATTAATAATAAAATTAAGGAACATAAAAGTGACATCAAATATGACAAAATAACTACAGCTTTGACCAAAACGAACTGCAAACAAAACATAAATATTGATTTTAATAACATTAGAAAACTAGCTAACTATAACAATTATAAATATGCTACAATCCGCGAAATAATCGAAAGCATTGCCAACGAGCAAGCTTGCTATGATCGCCAGACGAAGGAGCAGACTGATGATAGATGGTGCAGCATGTTGAAAGAAGCTAGAAGACAAAAAAGCAGAACATGATCAGTCTCTCCTGAAGATGGTCAGGTGCTCGATCAAATGGGACCACAAGTAAAATAAAGTAGTCTCTTTTTTAAATATTTTAAAATTTCCAGTAACATTTCAATGTGAAATCACTTTGCTTTAAGATTACTTTAATCAGAGGCGGATTTAAGTTAGATTGCGCTGTAGGCCCATTTCACTGTGACTCCCCCATCGCATATTTTGAAACACTACTTGTACATATTATAATTATAAATATAATATAATTAAAGAAAAATATATTAAAGAATTCGTAAAACAAGAAGCAAAAATATGTTATTCTGTGAGGCATCAGGCGCTGTGCAACATTGCATATAACAATCAGCTCATAATTAAAAAATGAAAGAAATCATTACATATTTATTTTAACAAAATAATTCTACTCATGAAATGAAAATATTTTTGAATCGTAACAGGAATCTATCAAATTTGTTTGTACCGTCGAATGGAAACCTAATTGACTCTGAAATCTAGTTGCTTTTTATATCTAAAATTAACTCAGTTTTCATATTTTAATAGGCTTACAAATTTTGCATTGCTTCACACGGACCTTGTGGACCTTAAGCATAAATCCTGCCATGGCCATTCCACCGCTGTATCAAAAGAGCAGCATTTTGTAGTCACATATACGATCGTTGATAAGTCCATCTAATCAATTATACAAGAAAATGGCTTAAAAAGTGTTCTTATAGTTGTTGAAATTTTAATCGTTTTTTAATTATCTTTTAAATTAGAGTTCTTTTTCAAATTTTAATCACTTGTAAAAATTTGGCGCTCCTAGGCCAGGGCCTCACGGGCATAAGCCTAAATCCACCCCTGCTTTAATACACATAATTTTCAAGTTGTTACAACCATATACCCATGCGCAATAGGTCCAAGCCAGCTCTTGATTCATGGCCATTGCAAGAATTTAAATTGTGGGTAATTTCTATTGTTTCGCTGAAAAATGCATAGTCTGGGTGATTGTAATTCGCAATTTTAGTAGTTTGACTGAACTGAATATCGATATTGCTGTTCTGATGGGTTTTTCCTAAGGTGGTAGTGCTTTTTCTATATTTTATATCATTTTGGTGTTCCTTTAGTCCAAAACGATATAAAATATAGAAAAAATAGTTATATAGAATGATATAGAATAAAGTTTGTGATGGTTACTAGTAAATAATACTAGATTTTTAAAATTATATTAATAGTTCAAAGTTTGTTTATTTATGAACATATGAAAATTAAGCATAAGTGTAAGATAATTGAAAGTTAAAATTCAAGAATGTATTTCATTATTGTTAGCACGAAGAGTTTCATAAATATATTGGAAAAAAATTCTTGGAATAAAATATTAATTTTTAAAATGAGAAATTCACTGTGTGATGGGAAAGGTTTCTAATATAACTGTTTATTACCATAAATTGCAGTTGTATGCACATAAACTTTTGTCTCTATGTAAAAATATTATTGTACGGTGTAGTTTATAAATATTTAAAGCTGAATCAAAAAAAATAGTTGAAGAAAATTAAAGATTATTAAGTGGGCAAGTTGAAATTAAACCTGACTAGTGTGAGGTTAAAATTTAAGAAATTTCTAGTCTTTAAATATTAAACTAGAAATTTAATTCAAATTTTTTTTTTTTTTTTTTTTTTTTTTGCTTTTTTTTTTTTTTTTTTTTTTTTTCCACAGATTCTGTTTTATGTTTGGTTTGAAAATACATCTGCTATTCTGTTTGAATCTACTTTTCTGTTTCTGACAAGAAACATAACAGTATATATTTGCTGAGTCTTACATTTTGATAAAAACCATATATGTATATATTTAGTTTTTTCATACATAAGTCAGAAAAGAGGAAATGAAAGTTTTTTATTTTAAATAGTAATCAAAAATGTAAATATCTTATAGAACTTTGCAGCTTTGATTTAAATAATAAATTTTATTATTATTTTAAGGGATAGTACATCTGTAAAACAATTCAAAAATATAAATATGTGCCTTTAAAGAGTACATTTATCAGAAGTTAGTCTTTTACACTTCTTTAAAATTATTCTTGGTGCAGAGATTATGTTATATCAGGAAGTCTATACCAATTTAATAATCCAGACAGTGAAATTATGACTCTTTGCTTTGTGTTCTTTATGTATGTTGAGTGCTTTTTTCTTCTTTTAATGTCAGTTTTATTTATTTATTTATTTTTTATTTGAAGATTTTTTTTTTTTGAAAAATCTGAGAATTTATATATTTTTGTTATATTTCTATCATCTGTTTGTTTATATATTGTAGGTGGAATCAGAATCATCTTTTGAAAGAATTGGTGGATCTGCTATGGGTGGTGGCACATTTTGGGGTTTAGGATCTTTACTTACTAAAGCAAAGGTATGTTGCAAACTATTTTTGAACTGCCTACTTGGTGTTTGATACAAATAACCAACACACACAACAAAATTCGTGAATGCTGCACCCATAGATTCCCCAGGATAAATTCAGTGAAAAAAGGGGGCCCTCTCGAAGATTTGCCCTCTTGTAAATCCACCTTCCTTCAAAATTACAAAATACCCAAAATAGGTTTTTGGAAATTATGTACCATTTTTGTTAGAGTTCTACTGTAAAATCTGGATTTTCCCAATTCTCACCACCTCCTCCTCAAAAAAAAAAAAAAAAAAAAAAAAAAAAAAAATTTAAAATTCAAAGAATTGATATATATATATATATAAATTTTCATACTTGAGTCTAGCTTTCCTATGCACAATTTCTTACACCATGAAGTTCTTTAAAGCTGAGTTATTCACGCAAATGTATTTTTGTCTCCTGCCCCCCCCCGCCCTCTCCCCTTCCCTCCAAGGAGGAAATGGAAGGTGGAAATTTGCAAAACCCTGTCTTGGTAGGTGTTGGGGGTCTAGAACCAACTTCACATGAAAATTTGTGACCCAGTTTCGCATAGAATTGTCACGGCAGTGTTGACTTAGTGGGTGATGTACTTTTTTATAAGTATATGTGAAATCACGTGTTGCCTCCCTTCCCTCCTTGGAAACAAAAATTCTTAAATTTAAAAAATTGGTTTTTAGGTATTTGTGTTTGCTGTATTTTAAAGCAAAAATTTTATGGATGTCTGTGTTTTGAATTATGTAAGTTTATGTGAAATCACAATTTGCCTACCCTCCCCTCATTTGGGGCCATAGTTCTAAAATTTCAAAAACTAGATTTTATGTGCTTGTGTTTGCTGTAGTTAAAAATCAAAAAATCTTACAGATATCTAATTTTTTGTTTGAGATATGAAGGTTTTTTTTGGAAATTTCTCTTTGCCCTTGTGAAATCATGATTTGTCCCCTCCCCCCTCCCCTTGGAGCCGAATTTCTAAAATTTCAAAAATTGTATTTTAGATGTTTGTTTTTGCTACGTTTAAAAACAAAAACCTTACAGATATCTAAATTTTTGTTTGAGATATGAAGGATTATGTGGAATTTCGCTTTGCCTCTCATGAAATCATGTTCTGCCCCCTTTCTTCTCCTTGGGGGCCAAATTCCTAAAATTCCAGAAATTGGTTTTTAGATGTTTGTGTTTGCTATATTTAAAAGCAAAAATCTAATAAATATCTTTTTTTGTTTTTGAGATTTTGAAGGATTAGGAGAAATCATGTTTTTCTCTCTTCTTTCCTTGGTGACAGAATTTCTAAAATTCCGAAATTGAAATTGTTTTTTAAATATTTATGTTTGCTATATTTTAAAGCAAAAATCTTACATATATCTGCTTTTTTTTTTTTTTTTTTTTTTTTTTGAGATGTGAAGGGTTTTGTGAAATTGCATTTTACCCTTGTTAAATCATGTTTTACCCCCTCTCTCCCTGCCCCCTTGGGACAAATTTCTAGAATTCTAGAAATGTTTATTAGGTGTTTGTGTTAGTTATTTTAAAAGCAAAAATTTTACAGATATCTGTTTTTTCTTTGGGATATGGAGGTTTTTGTGAAATCACGTTCCACCACCTCCTCCCTTGTGGAGGGGGGGGGGGAGAGAAATTTTGTAAAATTGCTTCTTAGTGAGTGTCTCCATCACAGTAGAAATTGCTTTCACCAAGTTTCATGCTTTTAAATGTAGGGGTTTTAGCTTAGCAATGATGAATCACTCACTCAAGACGAGCGATTTTATGTATATGGATGATTACTTTTGGAAAAGCACAAATAATCTGTTCTGTCTTTCTCTATAACTGCAGCTATATCAAGTAGTTGATTGTCTAAGTTTCTTGTGTGTTAGTAATAGTTTCTTTAATATTTTTATCAAAAATTTTACATTTATAATTAATATAGAATATACTAGATTTATTATACTGATAAGAGAAAAAAAGGAAAAAAAAAACTTGATACTTTGTGTTTTTTTTCCTCCATATAAATACATCTCTAAATAAATAAATATTAATTTTATCATGTTTTTGTTTAAATCAGTTAGTTTAATTTAAACTATACTTTCTTTTATTTTTTAGTATAATTAAGTTATCCTTATTTTTAAGATACTGTATATTTTATTGATTGAAAAAGGTGTCCCAAAATCTTAAATGCATAAATGAATGTGTGTTTTTAATGTCTCCCCTTTTGCTTTAGGGTTTTGATGAATTATTACAATTGGCTGAAGAAGGTGATCACAGAAATGTTGATATGCTTGTAAGTGACATCTATGGTGGAGATTATTCTGGCATGGGCTTACCAGGAGATTTGATTGCTTGCAGTTTTGGCAAAGCAATTCATTCATCAAAAGATACAAATTTTAATCCTGGTGAGTTTTTTTTTTTTTTTTTTTTTTTTTTTTTTTTTGCATATTTAATTTTTGTTTATGATATTCATTTTAATTATTTTTACTTCATCAGCCCTTCATATAAAATTATTTATGCATGAATATTCAGATTGGTATGCTGTATATTTAAAAAAAAATTATGAACTTCCCTTGGATAATTTATGTGTTGTAGATTTTTTTCCACCCATCATATTACAGGGTGGTCCGAAAAACATGATAGAAAGTAAGCGATCATTGTGGAAAAAAGACAACATGCAAGAACATGAAACCTATTTTATTGAATAAAGATATGAATGACATTTAATATACAAATGTCTACCGTCCATGCAGATATGGTACAAAAAGTAGAAGAGGAATGCACTCAAAACTATCAACCAGAATGAAAAGAAGTGTTATAATAATGGCTGAAAAAAACAATGTATATTCATTGGCAATAAAATCGGCTCTAAAGCTTCAAGTAACTGCTAGAATTGTTAGAAATGTCCTGAATTGTGCGGAAAACATCAAATATTTAAAATTAAAAAGCAAACCTAAGTTAGAAAAATGGCACATTTAAGCAAGATTGAAATTCACAACATGTAATGTTTCAAAACCCAATTTTGGGTGAAAAATAATGTTCACAGATGAAAAGAAACTTAACTGAGATGGATCTGATGGTTTACAAAACTATTGGCATGATTTAAGACAGGACACTTACGTATTTCTCAAAGCAAATGCGAGGCGGGGGATCTGTCATGATTTGGGCAGGTTTCTGTGCTCGAGATAAGACTAATATTTTATTCACTGAACTCTTTTGACTATCAAGATATACTGGCTAACAATTTTGATCCATTAAAAGATGAGCTTATGTCTCAAAATTTGATTTTGTTGCAAGATAATAATGCACCTGACCACAAATCTGTTCCAACTATTTCTTGGCTAACTGAAAATAATGTAAGTTTTATGGAATTTCTGGTTAAAAGTCTAGACTTGAACCCCATAGAAAACATGTGGGGTAACCTTGCATGCAAGGTATATGAAAATTTTAAACAATACTATTCTGTTTCTGAGCTCAAATTTGCTATTTCAAAGAATGGGATGAAATATCGATTCTAACACGCAAAATCCTTTCAAAATCGTCTTCTAGAAGTAATTCATGTGAAAGGAAAACACACGAAGTACTAAAAATTAGAATGCAATACTTTTAGTTAATGTTTAACTTTGTGGTCTTAAAGTTTTTTCCACCCTTTTACGTTGTGAAAAAAAAATCACTTTCATAGAATATATAGTTACAACCATTTTTTTATAAAACTTGTGTAGATTTATTATTTTTTCTTCTGTTTATACTATTTGATATTTTTTTTTTTTTTTTTAGTAAAATTAAAATTTTTGCAATTTCACATGTGGTCTTAAAGTTTTTTCCACCACTTTACTAGTAATTTACAATATGAAATATATGATGGGGAATTTAGCAGAATCCACCTACTAAACTTATTTTTATTTTACATAAATGCTGAATATTCTAAAAATAATAATTTGTGTTTACATATTGTTTTTCTAACAGTAATATTTATATGACATAATACAATTTATTTTTGTTGCTATAGATTAACCATTGTAAATTTAAGTTCTATGCTATGCTTAAAAAATATTTTTTTGTGCCTTTAACCTAGGGCAGTTTGCTGGTAAAGACATTGCTCGAAGTTTGCTGTTTATGATCAGTAATGATATAGGTCAGCTAGCTTGTTTGTATGCCATGATGCATAACCTTAAAAAAGTATACTTTGGCGGCTATTTTCTGAGAGCACACTATTTAAGCATGCACACAATATCTTACGCCATCAATTATTGGAGCAAGGTTAGTCATGAATTTTGTTTCATTGATAATGTTTATTATTTTGTGTGTGATATGTGTAATATGCATTTAACGGGGTTCTCCTCAGAGGTAAAAACTGAGTGAGAATTTCTCACTCTTACTCAGAAACAAAATGAGATTTCTAAAAAGAATGTGAGAACAGAAAAGTTCTTTTTAAAAAATCTGGATTAATGTAATTGTTAATGTTGTGTAATTTTACAGCTCGTTGATATAATTCAAGTTTAATCGTAACTAATTGCTCAAATATGCCATTTTTGTTTTCACTGCCATTCTATTGCACTGCAAATTGATCAATTTACTTTTTCTGTTATACCTTTAATGCGAGATTATTTACCTAATTCCAGTTTTTTCTGGTGTTTCATTGTAGAAATATAATGTATTTCTGCAGTTGATCAGGAAAAATATATAATTTTCTTATCCAAGTTTTTTGAAAACTTTTTAAAGTACATGACTATTGTGAAGGGACACTGTTTAAATTTGCTGATTTTTGTGAAAGGTGAAAGGTTTTTCATTTCAAATTTATGAAATCTATTTTCGGACCAAAATTAAACAAAAAATATCCCCAGAAGAGTTCTGGAATTTCTCTCAATCTTAAAAATTGTATGAGAAAAAATAAAAAAAAATGCAATATTCTTGTGATCTCACACTTTAATGAGAACCCTGGTGTAATGAAATAAGTGAAAAAAAAAAAAAATTATGTGAAAGTAAATTTGTTTTCATTTCCTTTCAATTATCTTGTTTTTTTTAAATTTTTTATGTATGACATATTTTTATTATTGTTTATTTTCGGGAAAAGCAATAATATTTAACCAAGGCTTAATTTCTAACAAAAAATAAAATATTATAGAAATGCCAATGTTCTTTAGAACTTGTATTTTGTATGCATCTCTTATTTTATGAGTTTATTAATAAATTTTGAAAAGTTTTTTGAAAAAATTGTAAATCGAATCTTTTAAAATATCAGCAAGTGTCTTATTTTTATCTGAAATATAATTTTTAATACTTAAATTATATTTTAGCTGAAACAATAAATGCATGTTACTATATTATTTAATTAAAAGACATTATTTTTTAAAAAGAAAATTAAGCACATTGTTGATTTTTATTTTTAGGGAAAAGTTCAAGCATTGTTTTTAAGGCATGAAGGCTATTTGGCTGCAATAGGAGCCTTTTTAAAAGGAGCAGAAGAATATGGTTTGTTCAGTTTTTTAATCCGTGAAAAGTAACTGATAAATAAAACTGCACTAATAATAATTTTTATTAGATTTTAATTTATCAGATTCATTTAGCCTGGTGTTAAAATTTTCTGTTTAATATTTATGAATAAAGTTTTTTTTTGGTTACAAAACTAGTTACTTCAGGGCTCTTTCTTCTTCTTTTTATGTTGTGAAGGTAGGGGGGAAAAATGATAAACTTATTTTATTCATTGACTATTTATACATTTAAATATATTATCATGCTATTATATTTGTGTACTGTTATATTTATATGTCAGTATTTAATTTTTTTGTACGTTCACATGTTTTTTGCTATATTTGTGTATTTATATTATTATATTTTTAAGTAAGTGGGTTATTTTGAATGAAATCGTCAATTTTGAAAACTACATAAAAAATAAACTGAATCTAAATGCTTATTTAATTGAAATAATCTCTTGCAGCATTAATGTAATGCAATATGTGTTACAGATGAGTAGACTGGTCATCTATTCTATACTAATAATCAGTGTCTGAGAAAGTGATATAAGTGTTCCATTACTGAAAACAAATTAGTGTACCATTTACAAAAATGCTTCATATGCATTCACATTAATGTAAGACAACTTTACAAACTATTAAAGTAAAGGGGGCACATAATTATAGCATTTCTGTACAATTCACATTTTCTCATTATATATACTGGTGTTGAGCAAAATGGAAACACTTTTGCTTTTTTACGTTTTTTCAGATATCTTGAAAAATACTTAATGTGTTTTGGGAATAAGGAAAACATGTCTTTATTCATAATTTTCAGCATTTTTTACTTTACGTTTTTCTTCAAATTTCATGAAACATGACAATATATGCCTAAATCATTATACTATAGTTTGAAACAAATATATTTGATATTCAAAGAGATATGGACAGTTGTAGTAAATAATTTATTACTGCACATGCATGAACTGTAGCAAAAAAACTTTGACATAGTTTAACACTCAACTGTATCGAAACTTTTATAAAAAAAATCCAGTTGAACATCACAAAAATGCATAGAGATATCGGTGATTAAATAAGCTGTTTTTTAAAAATGTCTTTACGTTAAGGGGTGATTAACAAATGAAAATTTGTATCAGTTAAAACTATGTTACATAATAAAACTTAATACAATATTTGCAATTCATTTTTCTTTTCTTTTTTTTTTTTCTTTTTTTTTTTTTTTAAATATATATGTACTATATACCTATAAAAAGAAAAAAAAAAAAAAAAAATGTTTGAAAAGAAAAATTTTCTGATACAAATTTATTGTAAAGGCCTTTTTAAGAAACAGCTGAAAAACAGCTCATTTAATCACCGATATCTCTATGAATTTTTGTGATATTCAACTGAAGGTTTTTTATAAGATGCTCTATACATTGGGTATCAAACTATATCAAAGTTTTTTTACTGCATTCCATACGTACACAGTAATTAATTATTTACTACAACTCTCCATATCTCTTTGAATATTAAATATATTTGTTTTAAACTTATAGTATAATGATTTAGGTATATGTTGTCATGTTTTTCGAAAGTTTCATGAAATACGAAGAAAAACTTTTGGAGTTACAAAGTCAAAACTTGCGAAAATTTGTGCATTTTTAAATAAAATATTAATAACCCCTTAAATATTCGAGACATCCTCACAAAACTCCACACACGTATAAAATATAACATTTATAACCATATCTAAAATTTACAGATCAATCAATGCTTTTCCGTATACACGGTAATCACAAATACTTTTTATTTCATTGGATTTGATGTTCATCCCCTAAGGGCCTTCGTGACAAAATCTTTGCTGAAAAATATGAGGAAAGACATGTTTTCCTTATTCCCAAAATTCAAGAACAACATACTAGGTATTTTTCGCGATATTCGACAAAATGTAAAAAAGCAAAAATGTTTCCATTATTTTGACCTGTATCTTTTGAAAAAATATTCAGTGAAGTTGAAAGATGATTTTGGTTATGATTTTCCTTTCTTCTGTAAGTGCAAATTTGATTTATTAGTTTGTATATTACTTATTTTCAATGTGAATAGTGGTTATTCCAACAGCTATTCTTTTTATAGAATGTCTAAGTAACCAATCTTAAATTTTAAATATTTTTGTGACTTTTTTCCTAAATTAAACTCAGTGTGAAAAAAATGAATTGAATATATTTGTATCTCAGTTGAAGTAATTTACAAATAAAGAAAAATAAAAAAATAAAAAATAAAATAAAATATTTTGTAAATTAAGATGATTAAAACTTTGATTAAAAAAAAAAAATAAATAAATAAAAAAAGTTACTCAAACTTATTTTAGAATCTGCTAAATTGATTTTATGAATTTATAATTCTGTTACATTTGAAAATGGAGAGAAAACTATAAGTAAATTAACACAGAACTTTAATTTTATTAACATATAATCAATATATAAATAAAAATTTCATAAAGTAATATTGTGAATGATTTATAATCTGCAAAAAATAATTTTAATGTAACATGCTGATTTCTATGACAAATCAAAAGTCATCTATGATTTAAAAGAAAAAAAAAAAAAAAAAAAAAAAAAAATGTAAGCAAATGCTATAAATTAGTAAAGTATTTATAACGATTGTTTGGATTAAAATATTTAAATTTGACACTTTATTAAGTAAAAAATAATAGGTATAAGTCAAGGTTAAAAAGAAAAAAAACTTTTTTTTTTAAGCCCAACTTAGGTGGGTTTTTTTGGGTTATTTTTTATTAAACCTAGAATAACACTATTGGGTTTAAATTTTAAGTATACTTCAAAAGAGAACAAGTTTTAGACTGAAAGAAAACTTATTATAAAATAATAATTAATTAAAAATTAAATGACCTTCATATTCTGAATGTTTGGTTTGGTTTAAACTGAAGAATAAAAGTAAAATAAACTCTTATTTTATTCTATTCAGTATTTTATCACAATTTTTAATTAAATTAATTTTTTATAATTAAGTAAAAAATAATAAATAATAATAAAAAAAAAAGGTAAAAAATTTTATTTAGATTTAAAAAACGCAATAAAACTCGCTTGAGTGTGGATTTTATTGGTTTTTTTAAAGTGGGTAAACCCCAAAAAACCCGGCTGAGTTTGTTTGGGTATAAGGGCGGGTCCGAAACCCTAGTATGAGTGCAGAATTGCTGAAAAACTTAAATAATTTCAAATGTTAATATAAATCTTAGCATATCCATTAATTTTAAAATTTCTTCTAAAATAAATAAATAAAAAATAATAACACAGCCTTGTTAACTAATAAAAACTTAATGCAACTGCATTTGTTTTCTAACTCTTGAATTTGAATAAATTTAAATAAATCTGAAAATTTTTGAAAGTGAAATGGCTAATTTAAGTATCTAATTTTGCATTCTTTTTACATTGGCTGAACTGCTAAACTAATTTGATTGATCTTTCCTTAGCCTCAATGGCTTCTTGCCTGTATCCCAGCATGAACCAAAAAATATTGACAAATAACAACACTATCTTGTACATCAAGTTTGAATAGAAGCCTCTAGAGAAATATTTTATCTTTGTGCAGGTTTGTGCTTATGAGCAGAGATTGAAAGTGAACAAAAACATAAAAAAGTAGTGTCAATTACGAAGGAATTTATATGAGCACACTTATACAGCATTTGTACATATATACTTTATAATGTACAATATATGATATACACTTTATATGCATGCATAAATACGAACTGTGTTTTTCTTTGTTAAATCTTACATTGTCACATGACATTAATTTTTTTTGTCTTATAATTATTATATAGGAAAGATCGTACTGATCATTGTGTATCAATTAAAGAATTTCAGCAGCGTTTGATAATATTTTTATTTTATTACAGACACAGATAAATATTCATGGTGTGAAAATTATGCTGGTAGTTCTGGTCTCAGTAGTCCTATTCCAACTCAGTTAACTTCATCTAATGATCCTTTGGTATGATATTAGATTATATTTACATTAGTCATACATGTTTAAAAAATTACTTTGTGAAATTATTTTTCTGTTTTATTAGATTTTTCTATTTTTTACTTATATGTTTTCAGATGGGGTGTCAATAGAATTCATAGCTATGAAATGTAATTTTATTTTTTGTTGTTGTTTAAATATTTAACACATTCGTCACTGCATCACCTATAGCTGGGTGATGAGTATGCTTCCATGGGAGCCCCGACACCCAAATATGGGTGATGCTCTTCTTGTTCAAGTTAATAGGATTTTCATTTGGATTTTTAAAAGGAATTTAATGGAATAAGCACTGAAATATAAATATGGGCTATACAACATAAAAATACTAAAAATATACACATTATACTATACTTTTTATTATTTATTACATTATACTATGGAATTCTATTTATCACTTTTCTTCTAAAATCACCACTTCGTCATCACTACTGTCCTCACTCTCAATTATACTTTTATGCCATCCAATGAACATTTTGAGGATACAAAAGTCACTGACGTGCGTCTCAAAGGAAGTATGCTTCTTAACTAAATGACTGATCTGGGATAACTGCAGTGAGATCCCAGGCAGTCCTTTTGAAACTAAATACTATGTAATGAATTGAAGGTTCAAAAACTTTATTCAAGTTGCATCGCTGCTATTTCCCGCTTATGGCTGTGTTTATGTTCTGGCGCTTTGGCGGTCGGAATGGGGCCTGACGAGAAACTCATCTGAATCATACTGGGCGATAAACGTGTGAATTGATTTTATCTAGGTTCTAAAATTCTATGATTTTGTATACCATGACAAGTCTTCATGAGAATTAAATGCATCAACATGATGTAGATACATTTATAATGTTAAGTGTAATTTTTCTTCTAAAAAATAATAATTAATTAAAAATCCTATTTTAAATTTATAACACAAAAATAATTTGTAAATTGGTCTTTAATTTAACTATCTCTGTTTGTGTTATAAAGTATTTTAATAGAAATAATCTTAAAAAGAACAATTTTTAGCTGTAATTCTGCTAGCTTACGCGCAATTTATTACTGTCTGTGGCAAAAGATATATAATATATAAAATTCTTGTAAATCTCAAAGAGGACAGACATTAATCATAATCTAATTAATAAAAATACATAGGTTGTATTTTGTAAGATGATTAGGAAAATTACTCTAAATCAAAAGACAAGCTAAAGAGAGAATTTTTAGCATGAAAGGATTACAGAATAAATCTATACTCCATTAAGGTCCAGAGCTTTCTTAATTCTCAGTCCATAGAATAATCAGTGTATTTACTCAGCAATAAATGTCAACTAAAATTTCAATGAAGGATACTTTGCAGCTGTCTCGTTCTTATTTCAAAGAAACCTGTAAATAGATCTACCAGACAGATACTACTATTTATTTTTTACAATACTATTTTTATGCTAAAACATTCACTTTACATAAAGACCAAAACTACTATAATTAAATCAAATAGACATACTTTACAAAATCTGTAGTGTTAAAAAATAAAATTGCAGTGTTTACCTGGCAACCCTGCATGTAAATTCATTAAATATACATAAGTTTAAATTTAAAAGAACAAATTAATTGAATTAAAAAAAAAAAAAAAAAAAAAAAAAGCAGAAAATTCTGAAACTAACCAAAGCTGTAATCTGATTCTTGTCAGTGCCTACAGATTCCTTGTTATGGGGGGAAGATTTTATATTCAAAAATAAGATATAAGAAAACATTAATTAAGATAATTCAGCCATGCATAATATTTTTTTCAATTTTTTGTTTAATATATCCCTCCCCCCCCTTTAAGTATATAGATATATAAATCTGTGCCTTTGTGCCAGATTTTTCATGATAAATAATTAGTCCTATTTATAATTTTTAAAGATTTGTCCATTTATAAACATGAGGCATATTATGTTTATAAATTACCCAACTCTTGTTTAAATTGAATAAATTCAGTAAACACATTTTGTTTCAGATAGATCAGTTGGAAATAGATAGATTTGATTGGCGGCTTGTGCATTGCCCTTTGTTGAAAGAACCTGTAGATTATGTTCCCGATACTGTTGATTTAACTCAGGATGCTTCAGCAAGGGATTATTGGCTGGTTTGTTTTGGAGAAGCCATAGATAAGGTATTGTTATTCTGTTGTATATTAAATTATCGCTTCTATTTCTATGTTATTACCATGTTTTTATTAACTTCGATTCTTGTTTGTTCGATTCTTGTTTGGTACAAATCTTGCAATCTGTTTTTAACTAACTTCTCTACTAGCTAGACATTTGAAACTTTCACAGTAGCTCAGTACCCGGTGACAACACAATACTTCGAAGTCAGATTTTCGAATAGTTTTCTTTTAATTAATTAAAATATGAAAATAATAAGCTCTTAACAACAATAAAATAGCCATTAAAATATTAGCTATAATTTAATTGTTGCCAAAAAAAAAATTTACGAGTTCATATTCTTTCAACATAAAAAATAAATACATTTAATTCAACATGAACGTTAAAAAATTATAAAAAGTTAAATTATGCATCTCACAAAAATTGACGTCATTATTACTTTAAAAATTTTATACACGTTGATACGTGCTAATGTAGTTCACGATGCTAATATACGTCGTACTAAAAGGAGTAATATTTTATTTTTAAAACCAACTTTTTTTTTTTTTTCACCATTATTATTATTTCACTGAACTGAGTCCCCATGCTTAAATATTATTTTTTATCCTCGCGTATTTTATTAATGTTTCACCAGAAAATTTAAAAACATGGTATATAAAAAGTTTTTTTTTATCTTATAATTATTTTTTTTTCAGTTTATTAACAACATCCTAAAATTATAAATTTGCAACAAACTTAACTCTTTTTAAAGGAAAGGAAAGGAAAAGTTATTGAGAGTGTTTTGAA
Source organism: Salticus scenicus (assembly GCA_963930645.1). Lineage (NCBI taxonomy): Eukaryota > Metazoa > Arthropoda > Arachnida > Araneae > Salticidae > Salticus > Salticus scenicus. The sequence continues at coordinate 261,888,613 of OZ005655.1, read as the reverse complement.
ATTTTATTTATTGAAATGTCAACACAATCAAAAGAATGTTTGTGAAGTGGTTGTAAAGCCTCTGAGCTTGCTTGTGAGAACATATTCTTTCAATAGCCGTTAAAATAAGAATGCATTCAGTGTTATATCAGTAACATAAATTCAGTCAACAGTGAAATATTTCTTGCACAAACACAAAAATTTCATTCTCACATACATGAAAATTTCAGGTATTTTCATGCAAATTCCAAGGAATAAATTGCATTTGATTGTCTTATAAATATAATAGATCTGTAATTGTATATCATTTATATTAATGTTACTTGATATAAATACAGACTAGGACTCTTTAAAAAGACCCCCATGAAAGGTATCCCATCCAGGACTATGTCCCCCAATTAAACAATTTTAACTCCAACATCTGTAGCTTTAAGTAAGCACTTAAAACTACAGATGAATATAACATAGAAGCATAGGTAACTACTATAAAAGCAGTCAACAGTTACCTGATGTTTCTTTTATATGACTATAGTGTCTTAAAATTCATTTTTAAATATCCTTTGTTTTCATAGGCTGGGGGGGGGGGGGGAGAAAGGTAATACTTATTTTTCTTACAGTAGTCTGTTTTACTAGCCCAAGTCAAGATACATTGGTGATTGAGTCAAAATTAAATCAAAATTGACCATTGACAATTGACCATTGAAACACAAAATCATAATGACACTATTAGTGCCATGTTAAATATTCATCAGAATAAACAATCTCATTACCTTTACTGAGTTTACTTGCTGGATATTGATTGCATTTTGTAATGCTGCATGGAAAACAAGGATCAACAAAAATGTATACAAATATATGTATATGTTACCGTGAAAGACCGGAGTGTTGAGGATGTCGACATTCACCGGTGAATGTCAACATTCACATAGTTGCTTTGTGTATGTCCGAAATATTTAATTATCTCCTTATATATTGGGACTATCACCGATTTATGTCGAGAATCACAGACATACTCTGGTGGAGGTTGAAACGAGACGCCAATGTCGACGGAAAGGCGACAGTACATTCTAACTGAGTACAGAAAATAACGTTTTTAAATCATACTTTATTATTAAAACATATTATGATATATGTCAAAATAGGAGAAAGTTATTGTAATCGAGTTACGTGCTTTCTCAGAGCATTCATGCACAGATAGGCAGGTGTCCAGTGATTTTTTTTTGTATTTAACATGCGTGATAATGATTGTGGCGTAACCGAGTTACATGCGTTTTCAGATTCATACACAGGGATGTAGGGGTGTCCAGTGATGTTTTTTTTTTTTTGGTATTTACATGCGTGATAGTGATTGCCGCGGAACCGAGTTACGCCTTCCTTAGACACAGAAGCTTAATCGCGCCAGAAGAAATGATTTTTCGTCAGACTGTAGCCTTTCCGTCGACACCGGCTTCTCGTTTCGACCTCCATCAGAGTATGTCTTTGATTCTCGACATACACCGGTGATATTCTGAATATATAAGAAGATAATTGAAGATTTCGGACATACACAAAACGACTATGTGAATGTTGACATTCACCAGTGAATGTCGACATTCTCCGATTTCGGTCATTTACAGCAACATATATATACACACAAATAAATGCATGAAATAGGTAAAAATCTGCTGTAAGACTAAAAACTGAAGAACATAACCACATATAAGTTACCAGTGATAAAAAATATTTTCTCTGTAAAACGATTGAATCCTTCAATCTAAGCAGATCATGTGAAACTAAGCATTGTAAGATTATTTATGAATCACTAGAGCAGCAACAGCAATATATTTCTTTTTTTACCTAGAGGGGGGGAGGGGGTGTTTTTATTTTCTTTACTTGAATGCATGTGTCTAAGTTAATCTAAGGTCAAGCTGCCACAACCATAAATAATGAGTGATATAAATTATTTTGAAACATATTAGGCAATTTATTATGAATTTATTGCTTAATTCTTGTTTTGTTGTTATAAATATTTAAGAAATTTTAGATTTATACATATATTGTTGCTTTAACTTTTTGTGGTATTAATATGCTGTTGATTCATTTTCTATCTGAAGCATGTGTTTTTCTGATGAAAATTATTTTTTAATTGAGCGCAAGTTTTTATTAGAAAGTAGATCTATTCAATGTCAATGTTTAAGTTAATGTCTGTTACTGTTTATTAATAATGTTTGACTTTACCTACTTTTATCACTTTAATGACTTAAAAAAAAAAAAAAAAAAAAAAAAAAAAAATCTGCTACTTTTGTTTTTATTTTAGTTTGTTGAAAGAGCTATCCAGAGCCAAATTCATCATTCAGATGCACATGAAAGAGCCAAAATTTTCAAAGAAAAATATTTGAGTCGCCTTGATCATTTGAGATCCCACCCATTGTAAGTCTTTTGTTTAATAAATAAAATTCCTCCATACATATATATTCTATACTGTTTATTTGGTCATTAACTTATGTCTGAATGTATTTTAAAAGTATAAATTGGTTAAGCACAGTTATCATTTAATTGTGGTTTACTGGTTGAGTAAAATTTTCTGATTACAATAAAAGCTTCAAATATCCCTCAAATTTTAATAAGCTGATTAAAAGTAATATTTTGTCTTAATCACTTAGCATTAGCTTCTGTTTAAAATCCATTACAACTTGAAGGAGTTAACATCTTGCGATGTTTTAGTTGTTTAGGGGACAGACTATTTTTAAAAATAAGAAAATAAAGAAAATTTTCGATCAACTTTCAGAACTTAAAAAAAAAGAATGAATGCATGTACAAACAATTTTTTTTTTTTTTTTTTTTTTTTTTTTTTCTTTTGTGTTTACTAGTATGGCATTACTCTATTGATGAAAAATGTTACTTTGGTTTACTTTGAAATAGAAAGTTATTTTTACTGCAGATTATTTTTAAAAAAATTCAAAGATGCTCTTTCACTGCATGCATAATATTTCAAAAAGTATTTGAGATATGATCTTAGCATTTTTCTCAACCATTACATTTTGACATAATGAATAAAATGAACTAAAGATAAGAAGTTCTGTTCAACAGAAAAAAAAAAAAAATATATGACTGTGGAAATATAAAAATTGTAATGGTAATTTCATATTTCAAATTTAGTTATTAATTAAATTCCATATTATTAAAATACCTTTTAGTTATGATTCTTAATTTGAATGTTTTGTTTAATTTTATGTAAAAATTAAAAGGATAAAGGATATTGTAATTTTTTATATATCCTTGAATTTTTAAAAAATAATCTGCAGTAAAAATAGTTTTCTATTTTAAAGTAAACCAAAATAATATTTTTTATCAATAGAGTAATGTCATACTAGGTAACACACAAAAATTTTGTTTGTACATGTATTCGTTCTTTTTTTAAAAATTCTGAAAGTTGATCGAAAATCTTCTTCATTTTCTTATTTTTAAAAGTAGTCTATCCCCTAAACAACTAAAACGTCGCAAAATGTTAACTCCTTCAAGTTGTAATGGATTTTAAACAGAAGTTAATGCTAGGTGATTAACACAAAATATTACTTTTAATCAGCTTATTAAGTAGTGTGTCCTCTTACATGCATAAGAAATTTTTAAAACAATTAATTCATTTTGCTCATCTTTAAATGTAATATTTTATTTATTCTTAAATTAAGCAATTAAAAAAATCCCTGAAAAAGCAGATATTTAATAATAAAAACTGATAATTATTATGATTGTTTTGAATTTATCAATTTTATAAAAACTATGTTTTTAATACTATATATATTTTTTATAGTGCCTATGGTTCTTTAACTGTTCGAAGTTTACTTGATATGCGTGAACATTGTTTGACAGAATTTGATTTTCCTGATCCTTATTTACAAGTAAGCATTATTTATAATTCCTCTTAAATAAAGTATCACAGTGTTATGTATGCAAGAGCAATGTATAGTACATTATGCATCAACTTTTTGAAAGATTGTAGTTCCTTGGTATTTTATAATTTAGACAGGACAAAATGTGAGTAAAAAAGACACAAAAGTAGTTTTTGTTATTAAAATTAATTAAAATATTCTAAAAATTTTCATCTTATCAAATGATTCTGCATTATTTTATTTATTTATTTATTTATTTTTGTGTGTGTGTGTCTTAGGGTTGTATTTTTTTTTTCTTTTTTTTAAATATTATTAAAATTTTACCATATTTCTTTTTTTGAATTTGAATTTTACTAATACATATATATATATATATATATATATATATATATATATATATATATGTATATTTAAAGACAAAAAAATATATTTTTTTTTAATTATACAAAGCTTAGAGTAATTTAATTCATTGAGAGTTAGAAATCAATCTATTTAATCAATAATAATTTTGCAGCAGGATCATTTTGACTGAGTACATTTTTGTGAAAATCATTTGGAATCAATTATACATTTTTGTAGGTATGGCTGTATGGGCAAATATTTTAGGGAGGGACTTGGCTCTCTCCTAGATTTTTGAGTAAATTTAAATTATCTTTATCACGAATAAAACTTTAAAGGGAATTATTTTTCTTCCTTTTCGCCGTCACCATCTTCTTTTTTTTTTTTTTTTTTTTAGAAAATTGTGCTGTCTCTGAACTTCTGGTTAAATTTTTTTTTTGATAGAAATTTCTTATTTTGAATGTTTTTGCCTTATAGTGTATTAAGAACTATCAAAATATCACTTTTTGTAGGTAGGTATAAATAAATATTTTTAATGATAACCATATGATATATCATTAATAAGTCCCCCCTTGTCATTCATTCTGTATACAAGTAACAGTTTTCAGGGTTTTTGCATGTTAGGTAGTTTCAACCCTGTTTCATTTTTCATTATTTTGAAAAAATAATTAAAAAGTCATTTTAAAAATTAATATTACAAAAGAAACTTATTTTGTGGAAGTACAGTGCTCTCTCATCCTACTTAAAGCAAAATTGGTTAAAGACCAATATAAAAAATGTCTTGCGTCTCCCTGGATAATGTGCCCCTCACTAGATTTTTTTTTTTTTTCCTGTTGACACCTATGGTTTATGTGTAGAGATAATTAATTGGTAAAAAACTAAATTTCCAAGTTCTTTTCAAATTTATGTTGTAATAAAATTTCTGCACTTGATTAAAGTGCTATTCTTGATTAAAGGAATATTTCTACTATTGAAGCAATCCCATTTTCAATCCATTTCCACAATATGTATCGTCAAGCTTTGTTGCAATTTATAACCTTATTGTTACTTTCTTCTGTATAATACATAAGAAAGTATTCATGAAAATTTTTGACTTCCCAGTTTTCAATAGATTTACATGTTTTGAGACTTCCTGAACAGAATTTGCTCATTTTTACTAAGGTCTATCTGTGTATGTGTTAGCAAAATCTTGTGGATGCTGTACCTCACAAACCAATGGAAGAAATTAACCAAACTTCCCATTCAGTTGGATCTTTACTTAAACTAGTGATGCTTAGCTTTTAGGCTATATTGCCTGACAGGTTGCGCTGCTATGCTAGAATTTCCTCCTTTAAGTGCAGGCTCTATCTTAGCTTCAGTAGTATATGAATGCATGGATTTTGGAATATGAGATGGATATTAATTAAAACTTTGCTGATTGGATGCATATCAGCCGATAGGTGGCTCTGCTATGCTGCAATACAATCCTGTTTACAAGAAAGCAGTATCCCAGCTTCTATGATATTTAAATGCACCAGACTTATTATGTGAGGGGGATATTATGTAAAACTACGTTGATAGAATTTGGGTTCATATCGGACAACAAATGGCATTGCAATGCTACAATATTTTCAATTTATTGGCTATGTATCAGCTTCTATGTTATATAAATGCAACAAACTTGGTATGTGAGATATATATAATGAATAATTATGCTGATTTTATTTAAGTGTATATCGGCCAATACAACAATGCAATTTTCTATATAGCTATATCTCTGCCTCTATTGGTGAAAACTGCACTAATTTTTATATATAAAATATGAATTATAAGAAACCAAGTTGATTTAATTTTTGTACTTAACTGATAGGTTGTGCTGTTGTATAGAATGATGTAGAAAAAAGTGCTGTGGTCATCTTAACATGCTAGATTATCATTGTATTAATTTAGCATAGAAACTTAACTGAAAATTTTTAACCTTGTAACTATTTTTTAATGGAAAAATAAAAAATCTTTTAGGTTAAATTTCAAGCAATATTGTCATAGTTGTTTACTATTTGAAAAATATGTTACATTTTACGTAATTTGTAATGTTTTATGAATTAATGCAGTAATTTATATTTTAAAAAACTTCAATACTACAGATTACTGTGGATTATAAATACAAAATTAATGTCACCCTTATTACCATTTTATTTCTAAGAAAATTTTTATGAGTTTTGTACTTTATAAATTGAATATATACATGTTTAAAAATATCTGTATTTTGAAAGCTATATTTTTAAATATTTTCATTTTGAATTTGCCTTTGAATAATTATGAATTAAATTATGAAATTTCCACTAGCAAAAACGAATGGAGAATGAACTTGCACTGAAGTTATTAAAATCAAGAGTCGATACAATCGACTCACTTCCATGGGAAGAGAAACAAATTGCTCTTGTAACAGGTCTCCTTGCAGGTAATGTATTTGACTGGGGTGCTAAAGAAGTGGCTAAGATGATGGAGGGTTCTGATTTTGGATTTACAGATGCAAGCAAGAAACTTGAAGGTATTTAATATTTTTCATAATGCCTTATATTTTCATTTTACTAAAAATGTATATTTTGAGAATATAAGCTAAAAACACTTTTATATGAATAATTTTATTTAATAAAATTATTATTTGTGTTGATTAATTTTTTTAAAATTATTATTATAATACAGGGTGATTATAATTAAAGTTACAATTTTAAAACTATCCATCAGAACGATTTGATATTTTACCAGAGCAATCGTGAGGCAATGCAATTTTGTTTTGGGGAGGAAAAAAGTAGTTCCATCATGTTCCTATAGATGGCACTGTCAGAGAAATGTCAGGGGAAATGCCTAAATGGACTCATTAAACACAGGAATGTTGTTAGCAATACAATGGAATAGCAGGAAACAACAAACTTCAAGGGTTTACTTTAGCAAAAAGACAAGAATACGTGTTTACAGCTGAAACAGTCATAGTGAAAAGAGAATAAGACGAGCTTCATGAAACAAATACTTTACAGATAATTAACGGCACATTTTGGAACTATTTTTTTTTCTTTTGCCAAACAAAATTTCATTGCCTCACGATTGCTCTGGTAAAATATCAAATCGCTCTGATGGGTAGTTTTAAAATTATAGCGTTTTGAAATCGTAACTTTAATTCTAATCACCCTGTATATATACAAGGGGCAAAGCAAAATTGCAAAGAGGCCTTTATCTCCACAACCATTGGTTGCAGACACATGCTTTCCAATTACAAAATGTTTTTAAAAATGTAAGCATTTATGATATGGATGTTTAAATTTAAAAATTCATTTTTTTGAAAATTATAAAAACCAATTTTTTATGCAGTCCCCAGATCTCTATATATAATCATATATGTAGTAAAAGTTGACATTCATCCTAACAAATATAACAAAAAAAGTTTCACTTCTGTGTGCTCAAATTTGACCGAGGTATTTAGTTTCAAAGTTTGGGATTTTTGTCCAAATTTTTTTTCCAGCCTTCGTTAAGCGATATCCTTAATGAACTAATTAATGTAATCTTATAATTAATTTTCTCTCAGTTGCATTTTTGATATATTTTTTAAACTTGTTTTTAATACTTTTGAACTTGTTGCCAAAAGAAAAAAAAACCTCAAAAAAATTTAAAAAAAAAACCTCAAAAAAATTTAAAAATTAATTCTAGAATTTACATCCGTGTCGTACAAAATTTAATCTGTTGATTTTATTATTCTTGCTTTTAATTTTCTGTTTGAAATCTAATGCAACGTTATTTTACTAAACATATTTTTTGTCAAAAATATTAGTAATTTATGCCTCCATACTTCAATTTATTATTACAGTCTGGTTAAGTTATCCATAATAATAAAATGTTTTATTTTTAGATAGGCCATGGCTTGTGGATAATTTAAATGAATGGATTCAACGCTTAAAAGGAAAACCTCATAAATGTGCGGCTATTTTTGTTGATAATAGTGGAATGGATATAGTGTTAGGTGTTATACCTTTTGCTCTTGAACTTCTAAAAAGAAAAACTAAGGTACTAATTAGTTATGTTTCAAGTTTAAAATTATTAAATAACTTAATGCTATCTTCATGTTATATTTTGTTTATTTTTAAAAGAAATTATGTATTTAAAGTGTGAAGTAAGTTTCTAGGTATAATCTAAATTGTGTATTAAATTAAGAATTAAATAATTGGTTTTATTGTTTTATAGTTTAAAATTTGATTTGAAAAAAAAAAAAAAAAAAGCTGTTTATTCATTTATTATTTATTTTTATCTGGCCTGTTAATAAAAAAATTACAATATAATTCTTTTATATATCTGTCAAATTCTAATAAACTTTCTGAGACCAAAGAAGTATGCATTAAAACACATTAATTTGAATCATTTTCTATCATACTATGTCATTAAATTAAACTTAAGTATCCTTGAACAAGCATAAATAATTGTTGATGTATTTACAAACAAATTTCACTTAGTATTGTGCTTAAAAAGAAAAAAAAAAAAAAAGAAGAAGAAGATTAATTTATAATTAGTAAGTTTATTGATATTTTGAAACTAATTTCTGTAGATATATCTGTAAAGGCATACAAAACATACAAAAACATAAAAAAAAAAAAAAAAAAACTTAATTTTTTTTTCCATATTGTATTTCAGTCCAGTAGCCCCTTTTTAAAATAAATAACTAAATTAACAGTTCAGTTCGAATAAAATTTAAAAATGAAACAGTAAAATAAATTATGTCATAGCTTCCAACTAAAGATTTAACTGCAAGAGTTCCAGGTTAAAAAAAGCAAAAATTGAAAAATAAATAAATTATAATATAGTAATGATTGCAAAGGGATGCTGGTGACTGGAATGAAAGGACATACTGTTTGAATAAAAATTAAGAATTTGAAACAGATAAAATAAGTGACATTTTAACTTCCAACTGAAGTTCAAATTGAAAGAATTTTACATTGAAAATACAAACAATTAAATAATAATAAGGAATTTATTGGTAAGGAAAGAACTATACTATATTTTTTAAAGCAATGAATCATTTTTTTTTTTTTTTTTTTTTTTTTTTTTTTTTAATTTTTTATGCATTTAAATATAAAGAACAAAATATAAAAAACAGAAATGGAAGAAGGAAAAAAAAAAAAAAAAAAAAGTGAATAAATTTTTTTAGAAAATCAAATAAAGTAAGTAAAGGATGTTATAACTTTCAACAGGGACCAAAATCTAATGTTAATCTTCTTTGATGTGACAGTATCAAGAATGGGAAAAAAAAATTACCCCATTTCTTCGTTTGTTTAAACTTTTAATTGGCAAATAGTGAAAAGTTTTCTCGAATGTCTGTACATTATTGCCATCTAATGGTGGCAGCTGATCAAAATAAGACAAAGTCTGTAGGTTGCTTTATAACTTGATGTCGACGACAGTAACATTGTCAAATAACAGACATTTGGAGTTGTACAAGGACAATCCCAAAAGTAAGATCACCTATATTTTTAGGTATGCAAAGAACCATATATTTTCTATAATAGTTATATCATTTTAAAGGTTAAAGAAAGCACTATTTTTTTTTTTAACATGATTACCATTTTGGTCGATGCATTTTTGTAGAAGTTGTAGCAGTTTTGCAATACCCATGTCACACCAGCTTGCTGCCATATCTTTCAGGAAATGTTGAATTTATTTTTTCCCTCTTGTGTGAATAGTACTTCGGGAAATCTCAGGAACCACAATGCAGAGAGTGATCTTCCAATCTTTACCTGTGATTTCCTCAACTTTTGCAACTATCACATCTGAAATTGACATCTACTGCTCTTTTTGTCATAAATTTCTGTATGACTGTCTGTAAACTTTTTATTTCATTTTGAAACATTTTTGACATCCAGGCATAACTCCCTTACACTTTCATTGATTGCCGATGTATTTTCACTGGTTTTACACCATTTACATCCAAAAATCGAATAGCTGCTCAAACTTCACAGTCGGTGGTAGCACTCAAAGGAAGCTCCATTTTGAATGACTGCCAAGCCAAGACTGAGTATTCAAACAAAGTGCAGGCATGCCTATTTTGGGAGTGGAGGAAGTGCTACTCACTACAATGTGGCCAACAAATGAATTAATAGTTTCTCTCTGTTTCATAAAATAGTAGACCCCCCCTTTTTTTTTTTTATTGCCCTCGTAGATATCTCATAAGTGCTAATGAAAACACATGTTGTTTTGAAAAACTGGGCCAAATAAGGGTTAAAATACCTTAAGTTGAAAAAACATACAACCTCAACCTGGGGGAAAAAAAAAAATGAAAAAATGAAAAAATTTATTTAAAAAAAAAAAATCTCATTGTGGTACATCTTTACGCAGCCCAAGCTATTGCTTTGGCCAATTTTGTAGCTTTGATCATTGTAACTGAGTTCTAGAGTACAAACAAACATTTTTCTTTATTGATGTTGATTAAATTGTTTAATGTCCTTCTTTTCTTTTTCTTTTCAATTCATTAATTTAGGTGCTACTTTGTGCAAATTCTAAACCTGCTCTAAACGATGTTACATACCAAGAACTGAAAGTTTTGATCAGAAAAGTAGCTGCTTTAATCAAAGAAATTGATGATGCACTTTCATCATGTCAGTTGAAGATCCTTGATTCTGGTCAAGGTTCACCTTGCCTTGATCTCAGGTAAATTCAGAGAATTTAATTCAAGAAGTTATATATTGATTGATATTAAAGTTATATATTGATTAGTTTAAATGTTGATAATACTTTTAATTCTGAATCATATGATTTTTAGTTTTCTATTATTTATTTATATATTATTTTTATTTATTTTTAATTTAGTAAACAAAAATTGGCAGTTTTCATATAGTCTGGCAAAGTGCAAGTGCTGTGTTATGAAAGAACTTTAGACATTGAATATTTATTTGTTTCAAGAATATAATAATGATGATGAAATTTTATTTTTAATCCAATTAAAAAATATATACCAATGAAAGAATATATATATATATATATATATGCATGTATAATATTTAAAATTTTTTTTTTTAAATATTTCTGCAAAACTATAATTTATATAATTTATTTTCTTTGTATTTTGAGGAATCACATTTATTTATTTTTACACCTTTTTAGTTAATTTAATTGTTCTGTCTCTGTCAAATTCTGCCGTCAATTTTTAACTCTTTTCCACCCAATCAAATTTGCTGAAAGTTTTTTGTTTCTTTTTATAAATTATTTCCAATGACATAGGCTTGACAATACAAAATATAACGTAAGGAACAAGAATATCTTCATTTGTTTTCTCATTTTCCATTATTGCTCAGCAACAGTTGTCTCACGAAGAGCACTGCAGTGGAAATGTGGCAGTTATCCATAACAAAATGGCCATGGCAAATTAAACAGTGTTGCTCAGACACCAGACCAATGTGGTATAAATGTGCGCCCAAACAGTTATGTCAAATGAAGAGTCTGAATTGAGCCATGACCTCACAGTGCTGAGCCATTCCAGTGCTGTTGACATGCTGATTGTCTGAGATCTTTCCACTTCGTGTTTTTTACTTTCCAATAGTTGCATATGAAAATTAATGGCGATTTTTCTTCTTATAATTTGTTTTAATCTGGACAAAGGACTGAGTTATAGTTGACTTATTGTCTGGAGGTTCTCTTTTTGGCTAATTCATCAGCTTTCTCATTACCTATAATTCTGCAATAGCCAGGGATCCACTGGAGAATGATAATTTTACACAATTGATGCAGTTTACATATAGAATTTTGGCACTTTACAACATTACTGTAGGAAGGACTATTCAAACATTCTATTGAATAAAGAGCCGCTCGCAAAATTTGCATATGTGTTTTCAGTCAATGAGAATACATTATGCAAGAAGTTTCAGAGATGTATCTGATCAGAGAAGGTTCCAAAGACAAAAATGCCTGTGTAATATAATTAGCTTTTAATGTATTTTTATTAAACCAATTTACTTAAATTTAAATATTCCATAGTCAATCACAATACAATATGCAAGCGTTGGAGAGATTTATCTTTCAGTGCAAGCAGATCTGATTTTTTAGCACTAAATTTACCTCTCTTGAAAGTGGAACGTATACATCACAGAGATATTTTTTCCTGTTTTTTATTTGTTTGATGTAGGTGTATAAATTTGCTCAAATGAGCACACTGTCAGTTAATTAAAACCTAAATTAAGTGAAATATTGGTGAAGTGATCAGCACAACATTTCGAAATTCATCTGCAAAAATATTGCATTATTTTAGAAAATAGATAGGAAAAAATAAAAATTTGTTGATCTGTAATAAATTAATCACTTAGCTTAAAAAATGCAGGAATTCTGTCTATTAGTGGTGAATTGGTATTCAATGAAAAATTACTGCAAAAGTGGCTAGTAAGTTCAAGTGGCCAACCAGCCACTGATAAGTAAATTAAAATTTTCAGATCTGTTACAAACTACAATCATGCCGTCGTATATTTTTAAATTAATTTTTTTTTTCTGCAATCCTTTTTGTTTTATTGACTTTTGAAATCTGGTAGTTTTCTTCCCACACAGCCATTTATAGCCATTAGACATCTAAATTACATACAGTGAACCATAAAAGGTACAAAATACCTTAAGAATGTCTATTAAAAGTCCTGAATATTTTGTGCTAATTATGGTTATCTATTAGATGTTTAAATGTAGACCAAATTTAGACGTGCCTTTTTCAATGTCTAATGCATGTAACATATTCCCACATAACAATTTTAATTTGCTGCAAAACTGCAGCAGTCTTGCTCTGTAAGACAACAAACTTGCAGCAAGTTCATCGTGACAAGCTTGTAAGTTCATAACAAGACTGAAGCAAGATAACGCAAACTTCGAAGTCACCATATGCAAAATTTGCAGCAAACTTGCTGTGCAAGTTGTATCCTTACTGTATCAAATTTGCTGCAAATTCGTTGCAAACTAGTAGAAAAATTAGCATTGTCATATCAAGATTACTGCAAATTCCCTGCAACAAGCAAGCTTGTCTTGTCACATCAACTGCTGAGGCATTGCAAACTAAGATTCTTGTCACGTCACACTGTCTGCAAATATGTATAGAAAATGCTAACACAGCACATATCTCATGGGAAGCTTTGTCAATACAGAACTTAGAATATTTACAATATCAATCGTCAGACATTATTGCTGAATTTCAAATACTTACGTAGCAATTTTAGTTTATAGCATGAAGAAGATAGGAAAAAACAAAACAAATATTAATTAAAATGAAAGATGCATTTATGTCTGTCTACTTTGCGGCAATTTCACAGCAAATTTGTTGCTTCAAATTTGTCATGGCAAGATAATATCAAGATAAATCAAACTTGCTGCAAATGTACTTGCTATCTGGGTTAGATCAAAACAAGATTTAGATATTTTCAATATCTATTAGATGTAATAAGTCCAATTACTGGATATTTGGAGATTAATTGGGTATGTAACAGACATCTAATGAATGTAAAAAAAAAAAAAAAAAAAATGTGACATTTGTCATGTTAATAGATATCTGTAGGATATTTATAGAAGTTTAATGGATAATTTTTTAATTTTTATGAATGTTTATAGATATCTTATGAATGTAAGTGGCTGTATGGGTTTGGTTGATCCTGCATATCTTTTATTAAAAACTTTTCATTGCATTTTTTGGTAATGTTTTATTTTTTCAAAAAAAGTTTTTTGAATATCTTTTCACAATAATATTAATTTTAAAGCTGTTTAAAAAAAAAAAAAAATCTAAAATCTGTCTGAGAAGGGGGCTTTGATCAGGATTCCCACGGGTCAGGGAGAACAGAGAAAACCTGGAAAAGTCAGGGAATTTGAAATTACTGAAAAAAGTCAGGGAAATATCAGGGAAAATTGTAAATATTGCTCAAAAGCCTGGAAAAATGATGATATAAACCTGGAAAATGCTTTCTGAGCATTCAATTTATATCACAAGTCACATTACTATGTTGTCTTTTATGTCGCGAGCTACATTTTGTTTTATGCCGTGAGCTATTTTTTTATGTTGTGAACTAAATTTTGTGACTGGAATTTTCTAAAAATAGACCTGAAAAGCCTGGAAAAGTCATAGAATTTTATTTTTGAAATTGAGTGGGAACCCTGTTTGATTTTTTTTTTTTTTTTTTTTCAGAATTTAAGAGCATTTAGAAAAGTACATATATATGTAAACTGTGTTCTGTTCATAAACGGCATGAAACTAATTTTACTCATTTATTTATTTTTATTATAGCCGATTGAATCTTGAAGTTGCAGAAGCAATGGAAAATACTGGTACCGATCTCATAGTATTAGAAGGTATGGGCCGAGCTGTCCATACTAATTTAAATGCTGAGTTCAAATGTGAATCAATCAAAGCTGCTGTTTTGAAAAATCATTGGCTAGCATCTCGTCTTGGTGGAAAAATGTTTTCTGTTATATTTAAATATGAAAACCCTGTACAGTGTTCATGAAGCTGAAGGACAGTTAAAGAAAAAAAAATATACCGTCCGTTCCATATTGACTCTTGTACATTCAGAACAATGTGTGATATACCACAGCTCAGTGCAATACTGGTTTATATCATTCAAAAGAACTATGTACTTTTAGTGATATATGTGAATATTTGTACATTAAATATTTGCTCCAAATTTAGTTTTCATTTGTGAGTTTTTTTTCAAAATGTGGTATGTTTCTATTTTTCTTTTTGTTAAGGCCACAATCAATATATATAGTATATATAATTTTAAATAGAAAGTAATAAATAGATGTAAAAGATCTAAGCAAACAGTTGTTTTACAAATGTTTTTTGTTACGTTAATTCGTTGTTTTGGTATTTATTAAAATTTTGAATTTTTTTTTGTTAACCACACCCACTTATTTTAAACTTTTATGCCTATTTATTACTTTCTATTTAAAACTATATATTTTTTGTATAATTTTTAGTGCTGCCTTTTTTATTATACAAATATACTTTAATTAATATTTAAACAATGTAAATATAAATATATATACACAGTGGCGGCTCGTCATTAAGGGCCAGTGGGGCACGGCCCCACTTAACTTTTTTTTTCGATTAATTATTATTATTTTTTCATTATTTCATTCTTTTTCTTTACTGCTCAAAAAATATATATACAAACTAACATCTTGCATCCATTTTTTTCTTAATATGCTTCTCATTATTATTTGTCAATATGTTTTTTTTTTCAAGAGTCATAAATCACTTCAACACATTCGCGACCGCTGACGTGAATTCACGTCATTTCAACTTCTATAGCTAGTTGCCGCTGACGCAAATTCACGTATTTTTAGATTCTATTCCTTGTTACCACTGACGTGAATTCACATCATTTCAAGAATATCTATGGAAACAATACATTAGTATTATTTTGATAGTATTATTAGAGTATCAATTCTTTGATAGTATTATAGGTTCGTTCTAATATTATATAACTAATCTTCATTCCAAGCTTCAGGTAATTACAAGAGTAACATTTCAAAACATTACATTCAACTTTTATCCACATTTAAACATCAAAAGTTTGCGGCAAATAGCTTTAGTTTACTTCGATATTCCCCGGCAATCAGTTTTAGAAAAGACAAAAGTATGCTGGTCGCGAAAGTGTTAATGATTCACCCAACAAATGTTGAAAAAAAAAAAATAATAATAATACAGCCTTGGACCAGCTGCTGCTACGTTATCTACGTAGGGCCGCATTGTAAAGGGCCCATCTTGGCGTATTCATTTATACAATAGTTATTCTGTTAGATCAGCAGGTTAACAGATTTGGCGACGAACTCATTTATCAGCATTAGCATGTTGTAATTTATCATCAGTAGGGCACCGGGAGAGTGGCCCGTTGAGACAAAACTATAGGGAAAAAACTGTCTGTTTTAAATTATGTTAACCATAGAATTCCTTGATAAAATTTGGCGACTTTTGCATTACTTTTATTTGTATGATTTTTCGGTGCATTTTTTAAAACTTACATATGATAGTTTTAAATTTTAGTGTTTAAAAATGAATTATCTTGATAGTTAAAAATATATCTTTTAGATTAGCGTTTGGGATATAAAAGCTCTTAATTAAGAATTTGAAATCTCTCTAACTGTGGTATTTTGAATTTAAATGAAAAAATGGAAAGAAAATGTGCGTCTGCGATATTTTTCTTCAGATTGGTATACTAAAACTTTTATGCAAATAAATTGTAAAATTTTTAAATAAATAAATAGTGGATTTCCATGGATATATAAAACTATCTACATAAAAATGTAGTTTTTTTTTTTTTACTGGATTTCTTAAAAATACGATTTGGTAAAACAGTTTTATTATGACTATTATTTAAAGACGATAGACTGTTCTTTTTTTTTTTTTTTTTATGTTATTTAAGAATCAATCTTTAATTCTCAGCAAACATTATGCATAAAAACATCATAAAATTGTGTCAAAAAGTAGGAATTGTATAATCGTAATTGAAAAGTTTTAAAATGATATTTTTCAATGTTCGAAATTTAAGTTAAATTTTCTCTAAATGCGCATTTTTATAATTTTACGCATCAAAATTCGAAACTCATAAGGATAAAGATATTTAATTTTAGATAGATGTTTCCTAGCTAATTTTCTCTAAATTGAATCAAAAATTAAGAAATTTAATTTAAATTATTTAAAATTAAGCTCTTAAAATGATAAACATGGTAATTTTTTAATATGTATTCATATTAGTACATTATTCATGACTTTCCAAATTTCAATATAATTTGTTATAAATTTATTAAAGTTTATTTTATTTGTTTTTTAAGATAAGACATGTGAATATAACATTTGAAATGTTTATTATTAAATGTCTTAGGGATATAATTCGCGCAAGCTAAAAAATATTACATGTAGAGTGAGAAAAAAATGAAGTTCAAATTTTAATGGCGTGCAGTGTTAGGGTTAAGGCCAGTTGACTAAAAGTAGGTCCTAGATCTGGGTGGTGTACTCACCCTAGGGAGTCTTTCTAAGTGATGATACCTAGCTCGTATTTATGCGAGTTTCGGAGAAAACCATGGAAAATTACAAACGCATATATCAGCTAAAGCGACCTGGAATAGAACTCGGTAATTCCTATCTACCATCGTCCAGATATTTAAATTTTGATGCTCCACTGATCAGAAAACTGCAGAATTTTGTAAATGAAGTCCTAAAACATTAATTTCTGAGATAAATTTACGCAGTTTTTTCAATATTGTTAAATTTAAGATTTGCCATCAAAAAATTTTTTTTTTCTAAAATACCTACGCTTTATATACTTCCTTAATAATGTATGTATTTATGTTTGAACAACGAATATTATTATTGTTAAGTTATACACCATACAATGGGTCGGGCCCCACTTATGAAAATTTGCACGAGCCGCCACTGTATATATATATATAATCCTTTTATAGTAAAAGAATGAGAACGAGGAATAGTCAGTCAAATAATTCACCAAAGAAACATACACAGGCCAAACCAAGTAACTAGATATCTTAAATTGATTTAATTTTTAAGATTAATAATAGTACTTTAATTTTTAAGACTACAATACCTGTTGAAAATGAAATAGGACCGTGTAAAAAGATTCTGAAGAAAAGAAAGTTATATATATATTTATTTTTCTTATTTTAATAAATTTTACTTTATTCAAAACACATTGTAAGACAATAATTAGGGTCTGTTCTAATTTTCTACTCTTTATAAATAGAAAAGTTAAGATAAAAATTGTAAACAAAGTGCACACTTGTAAATATATAAGATGCATATCAGTTAATTATTTTTAAATCTAAGTCTCATCAAAGATGCAGATTTCAAACTCAGAACTATAGTCTTTCATTGGGTTAGATAACCCGAGTGTACTCAACACTCTCTCCTGCTTGTTGATGACAATACAAGTTGAATTAGATGATTCTTATATAGAAATTTTATTTATTAATTCATCAACCATAAAAATTCATTTAGATAATTGGAGTGTAAGGTTGATTTTTTTATACCAACTGTATAAAACATGCTAAAGCCAGGAATCAAATCCGGGCCGTCTGTTTAACATGCTGATGCTCTACCATTGAGCCACCCTGGCTGATAATGTGGTCAGCATTTTTTACATAATAACTATTGATGTTGGCAAGGTCACCGTATCTGCAAACACAGATATAACAGGTGAGAATATTAATCATGGCACATCTGCAATAGACCACGAAATGACATGGTTGATGAATTAACGAATAAAATTTCTAAACTGAAATTTTGTGGTTTATTGAAACTGTGCCACAATTAATATTCTCACCTTTTATATTATATCTGCGTTTGCAGATATGGTGACCTTGCCAACGATTATTATCTGTGTGAGAAATGCCGAGCTGGTTATCAGCCTTGATGCGTTTTTGTTGAAGAAATTCAACTGTTAATCCTGCTCAATGAGAAGATGCATTATCATGGTTAGGAATGAATCCTCTAACATTCACTTCTTTAAGAATTTCTCGAAGACATTTAATAGTGCACCAGTTAGCTGTGACTGTCTTCTGTCCTTCCAGCTTGATAGCTTTGACCAATCCTGTACTTAAGAAAAGGCATACATTGCTTTTTTCATAACACACTTTTTTTCACTGTTGTGGGTTTGGGATCATCTTCAAAGACCCACTCTTTGCTTTCTTGGCGTGTTGGAACATCAAAAAATGGTATGTCCATTTCATCAGAAATTATTATTTTAGAAATAATGCGGTGACATCATCATTAAGTAATTTAAGGGTTTCTTTGCTGATTTTGACACGCTCTTGTTTTTGGTGCTCTGTTAAATTATGGGGAACCCAACGACAAACTAATATTTTCATATGCAATTCTTCATGAATAATTTTATGTATTGCAGCGGATCCAATGTTAAGTTCCTTCTGTATCTTATGGTAGGTACAGCGATTGTCATCGATTAACATTTTCTAAATGGCAGACACATTATCCAGGATTACTGCTGACAAGGGCCTTCCTGTGTGTTTTTCATCCTGGAGAGAAAGACCTCTGTGAAATTCTGTAAACCATCTGAATACAGTTGCACGAGATGGACTTTCGTTTCCAAAAGCTAATTGTAGGCATTGAATGCATTCTTCTTGATTTAATCCCACTTTAAAATAATAGTAAAAAATCATAGCACTAATAATGTTCTCGCATCAACTCCATTTTCTTTTCTGTCTATAATTTATTCTATGCTAAACTACTTGCAAATGGCTAGTAAAACATCGTCTGCCAGGCTAAAATAGTTCATATTTTCAAATCTAATCGATAATTCTTTTCTACCGCTTATCGTCTGCGCATATCTAAAAATATTTCAGAATAACCCTCGTATAAAGGAATAATCTGTTCAATTATTCCATTATCTGAAATGTTAAACATTATCCTGATTCTAGAGCAATCAAAGTTAATGACGATATTTTCAGTATAAAAGGATTATCAGTTTTTATATTATAAAGAAAACTAATGTTGGATATGAAAAAAGATTCCAGGAGAATGATGTCAATTATATAAGTTATAAATAAAAAATATTTTAAGTGAACACAGTAAATTGCAAAAACATCTTAACAATTGTTTAGAGTCAAAATAAAAGCACAACCCTTCATCAGGTAAACAAAGTAGGCACAAGTGCAGCAATAAATTTGCAACTCGTAACAGTTATTGCAAATATTTTGCAGCTTATAGTGTCTTCTTACAAAATTTTTTATTTAATATTGTTCAACACCAGTCCTTTAATCTAGTGCATTTTTTACTGTAATTAGCAAAGGTTATTATCAAAAATGTGTGTTTGTGAAGTTCTACTCTATCATCACATTGAATTTTAAGAATGTAATATTTATTGAAGAATCAAAAGTTGAAATATTTACCAATGACAATGCATAAAAAATTAGAGAACACATTTGTGAAAGCAACTAAAGCATATAATGTTGAGGAAAAAGTACATTAGTGGATTGCATTCCTAATGATTTGGAGATTTATAGCACCTTTCAATGTTGGCGAATTTGCATTTGCAGACATCTTAATAATAAAGGCCTAAGTTTTCTGGGTGTGATGCTCAAAACTCATGTCATAACTAAACAATTTCTTGAATTAAGAAAGTAAAATTTTATCCACAATATCAAAAGGAATAAAATAATCATGTATGTTTGTTTTATTGATAACATATACATCAGATTTGTATGCTTGACATATAGTCCGCTTGTAGATCTTCGTCAGATAACGACAGATAGCACATGACAGAATTGCAATATGAAGAATTGGAGAAAACACCCAGGGCTAGCGCGGGAATTGAACCCGCTCTCCTACGCTCAAAGACGATTAGTAGTGTGGTGACGTATCCACTCGGCCACGGAGGGCCCATAATCACATTTGCAACAATGCAAAAAAAAAAAAAAAATAAATAAATAAATAAACATTATCCTTGGTTTGAAATAATAAGAAAATAATTTTTAAAAGAAAAGAAATAAGATACTATTTTAGGTAAACATATCATTGATTGAGATTTCATTATTACTTTATGTGTGTAACTTTGTTCATGGTTTTAGTTCCATTTTAATTTTTTTCATGGTTTAGTTTTTAATTAAAGAATAAGTTGTTGTGTACTTTTTTTCCCTTAATTTAATATATTTTTTAAAACAAAATCTTATATTAAATTAGTATGTTGAGGCCAAAAAACCTTCTGTAGTATTCTACATATCAGCTCCACTAACTGTTTATCATACACAAATCATGTGGTTCTTACACACCAGATTTTTTTTATTTTATTCTTTCAAACTATAGATACAACTTCATTTTCTTTTTCTCAATATATTATTGCATCTGTTATGCCACTTTTTTCTATGAAATTATCCTTTTTTTTTTTTTTTTTTTTTTTTTTTTTTTTTTTATTGCTTTATTCGCTCCAAATCATAAATAAAATTTTATTTTCTTTAGGTTAATACATCATCGTGACATTAGTTTGAAATAGAATGGTTTGAGTCGGAATTGTTGGAGTCGTGGAATAAAGTCTTTTCTTATTAAGAAAGTTCTTTATTTAATTAATGTAAACACTTATACCAATAAATAATGTCAAATAAAACATTCATAATTTGAAGCTTGGCAGAAAACAGAAGAAGAAAGCTTCATATGCAAATCAAAAAGCAGAAAAAGGATATAAGTGCAAAATTCGTCATTTTGCAGAAGCTTCTGTTTTTCATTGTCTTAGTACTGAAATTTAACCGGTTGGCTTTAGTTTTGAGAAAAGGTGAATTGAAAATGCCACGACAGCGTGATCTACTGCAATCCATGGCTTAGTGTGTTATCAGGAAACTTGAATCCAGCCAAAATCAAAGAATTGTAGTAGACGCTGGTGGAGCGGCAAGAAGTTTCATTTCAAGACTGAGAAAGTGATTTCAAGAAACAAGAAATGTTAGATGTCTACCAGGGCAAGATCGTGCATGTGCTACCACAGCAAGTAATGGCTGATATATCCTGTTAACAGCTCGTCGAGACAGAACAACCAGTGCTACTCTACTCAGCTGAAAAGACAGTTTCATTTGGCAATAGGGCTTGGAGTCTCAAGCCAAACAATCGAAAATAGGCTTTATCAGGGTGGTCTCTATGCACATAGGTCGATGGTGTGTATTCCATTTACAACAAGACAACGTGCGGACCGAAGAAGGTGGGCTGCTGAACTTCGAGATTGGATGCAAAGTGATTGGAGTAAAATGCTGTTTATTGACGAGTCTCAATTCAGTTTAGAGTGTGACATTAGACGTGTTTTGATATGGTGAAAAAGGGGCACTCGAAATAACCCTATATTCGTTCGGGAAAGATCACATTACAGATGAGGTGGTTTGATGGTACGGGATGGAATC
The DNA here is from genome assembly GCA_963930645.1 of Salticus scenicus. Lineage (NCBI taxonomy): Eukaryota > Metazoa > Arthropoda > Arachnida > Araneae > Salticidae > Salticus > Salticus scenicus. Next base: position 261,866,540 of record OZ005655.1, on the reverse strand, counting down.
AGCATAGGCAGATATACTGAGACCTGCATATCATTTGGAATGGCAATTTGATGGCTCAAAGGTATGAAGAAGAGATTCTAAAACCTCATGTCGTACCTTATACTGCAGCAATTGGCGATTCCTTTATTATAATGCATGGTAATGCCAGACCTCATACAGTTCGTCTTGTGGAGAACTTTCTTGAAGCTGAAACAATACAGCGTATAGAGTGGCCAGCATGCTCTCCAGATCTAAATCTGATCGAGCATGTTTGAGACACACTCAGATGATGTGTTGCTGCAAGACCAAGGCTTCCTTCTACTGTCCAAGACTAGGAGATCACACTTCTTCAAGAGTGGAGCAGTATTCCCCAAAGTCTTATCGATAACCTCATCGCATCCATACCAAACAGGTGTGTGGCAGTCTTAGCAGTTTGGGGGGACCACACGCCACATTAAACATCCTGTATAATTTCCAAAAATTAAGATTTTTGTCATTTACATGTACCCAAATTGTTGCCCTGAAGTATCATTTCATGTTCTTTCTACTATTAAAAGGAATTAAAGTTCCCATGCAATTGTTTTTTGTATCTTTGTTTCTGTATTGCATTTTGTTAGACATGTATTCTCCATTTTATGCACATGCATGGCTATCGTGCAATGATTTTTTCGTTTTTTTGCTTGCTCCCCTAATTTTTTTTAGCATTGTATTTACAGTCATTTGCAAAAGTTTAAGACCAGTAGCTGATTTTCAGTATTTTAACACATTGCATCATTTGCACAGATTATTGCTTCATCTCATGTGCTGATTGCATCAGACACATTCTGCTGCTATAAATAAGGGTGGCCGGCACGTTTGTCACCAGTTGTTTATAGGAATTTGTTGTAGACAGTGGTGTTGTGTAATTATTGTAATGGGTAAACCTTCAAACCTTAAAAAATTGTAAACCTTCACTTACTGTTACAAAAAGTTCGGAAATATTGACCCTGCATAAAATTGGATTTTCTGATCGTCAAATAAGTTCGAGGGTAAATGTGAGCAAGACAGCTGTGCATCAAGCTATTAGTAAATTTAAAATTTCGGGAAAATTTGTGGACCTTAAGAGAAGCGGTCACCCTAGATAAGCGAGTGCATGTGCTGATCATGTGATAAGAAGGATGATCATATGAGATCCAAGAACCTTCTCTGCAATACGATTAGATATTCTCTGTCTGCAAAAGGCACTAACGTCAGTTTGAGTGCTATTTCAAGACGTTTGGCTAAAAATTTTGGTTTATCATCCCATAAACCTGTAAGGAAACCTCGACTTACTCCAAGTATGAAAAAGAAACGACAGACTTTCACCGGACAATATCAGAATTGGACAGTACAGCAGTTGAGTAGGGTCTTATTTTCGGATGAGTCAAGTGTGCATCAATTTTCTGCACATGCTACTAGTGTTCACCGTCCAAGGGGAAAAAGACATGATGAGATATATGCGATTCAAACTGTGAAACATTCTCCAAGCCAAAGGATATGGGGTGCAATGTCTGTGTCTGGTACTGCTAGTCTGTATTTTATGCCACCTAAAACCACTATGAACAGAAAGCACTACTTTAATTTGTTAAGTGAAAAATTGAAGCTTCGCATTCGTGTTCATAAATGTTCAATTTTCATGCATGATGGGGCTCAGTGTCACAGGGCGAAGATTGTCAAGAAATATCTGAGGCACAGAAAATCAAAGTGTTTGATTGGCCAGGTAATAGCTCTGATTTGAATCCAATAGAGAATCTGTGGTGTATTGTGAAAAATAAAGTCGCCGAAAAGCAACCATCCACTGCTGCGGCACTTGTTGAAGCAATAAAGCATGTCTGGTGCACAGGCATTTCTAAAGCTTACTGCAAGTCTCTTATTTATAGCATGCCTAAGAGGATTGCACAGACCTAGGAGTGACTAGCTATGTCTCTTTTTTTTCATATTTGTTTCTTTTAGTCCCTTTTTTGCTTAATTAGTCTCTTTTCTAGCTTTTTTTCATACTTTTTCCATTGACATATTTTTTTTACCCATTTTTCTTCAAAGATTACTTTCAGATCAATGTGTGATAGATTTTATCTCTTAAAGAGGGATGTCACAAGTATTGTATAGAAAATAATAAAGTTGCACATTTTTTTTCTTTTTTTTTTTTTTTTTTTTTTTTGGGGGGGGGGGGCATTACACATATTTATTTAATGTAAACTCAAAATTGTTATTGTTTTACTTGTGTCACTTTTCTTGTTATGGTGTGATATGTTTATTCCTTTATCACATGCAAAGGGCAGTGAAGTAATCACGAGATTTAAGTTTGTTTTCTTCATTCAGGATATTGGTAAATCAATTTAACAGCTTATAAAAAGGAAATGCTAAGCTTTAAAAAAATATTAAAATTTATTTTATGTTACTAAATTACTATAATACTTTTTTTTTTTTTGTAAATTCAAACTTTGCTTATTTTACGAGTTATTACTTATTACAGTTTCTTCAGAGACCCCTCCCCCCTCTCCCCCTCATGATCAGAGGTCCAGAGTGGCTCACCGCCTCCGCCCTACCCTTGGTAAGCCACATACACATTAGATTCACATCTTTGTTCGTAATATTTATTTATAAGGGAAAAAATTGCCTCTTTTTAGTCACTTTTTTAAACATTTTAGTCTTTTTTATCTCTTTTTCAAGAGTGTTTTACCACTCCTAGGCCTGATTGCAAAAGTTATTAAAAACAAAGGAGATCCTACAAAATATTGACTTTAATTACAGTAAATAACCATGTACAGTCTATTTTATTCTTTTATATGTAAAATATGTATGTTATTTTTGCGGAATTCCATTAAATCTGTTTTTTTTTTTGTGGGTGCTCTTAAACTTTTGCAAATGACTGTAGTATGTTTTCTTTTGATGTATATATGTTATATTTAGGTTTATGTTTAAGAAAAGTAGTTGAAAAGTTTAAATAATTTTAAAAAGAACCTTAACAGTTTTTAAATTTTTCGCGGATGTGCAGCAAATTTTTGTGCACTGGTTCTATCCACAGACCAGTGCAGGGTGAAAATTATGGATTGTATGCAGAACTCAGTTGATGGGGCCCAATTAACACAAGGGTCATTAACTTTGTGCTTTGAAAAAAAAAAAAAAAAAACATGTTATTTCCTCCTCCCTTAAAAAGAAGAAAACAATAGAAAGGAAGATATTAAAATGTATAAATTATTACATTTTATTATATGATTCTTTTTTTAAATGTTATTTTTAACATCTCACAAAGCTTTTATATCAGTATGACATTCAATTATTCAACTTCAACCAACTAACAGACTTCCTCCCCCCCCCCCAAAAAAAAAAAAAAAAAAAAATAAATAAATAAATAAATAAATAAAATAATAATAATTTGAATCTTGGAAATTATTTTAGAAAGTTTGAATAGATATAGAATAAAAAAGGAGAAAGTAATAAAATAACACAGGAATGCCAGGGATCTGTCCAGAGGCAAACCTGGGTCCGTTAAAGGACACTTCACAAAATTCTATATCTTAAAACAGGACCCTTCACAAAATTATTTATCCTAAAACAGGACCCTTCACAAAATTATTTATCCTAAAACAGGACCTTTCACAAAATTATTTATCCTAAAACAGGACCCTTCACAAAATTTTTTTATCCTAAAACAGGATCCTTCACAAAAATTTTTTATCCTAAAAAAGGACACTTCACAATTTTTTTCTCCTTAAAAACAGACCTTTGATGAATCTCTTTCCTTTTCAAAACTAATCTTCAATGGAGCGAACAGACTGCCTGAATAATCATACATGTTTTGTTGTATTTCTCCCCTCAATTTCTAATTTATAAAGGTCTTCTATGCATATATGGGAGTTTAATTCTGTAAAACTGAACTGTCATTCTCTAAAATGAAACCTTAATTGTAATTTTATGTTGCAAAATTACATTTTCACAATTTCACAAAAAGAGGACCCTAGCCAAAAAGTTCGGAAGAACTTTATTTTCACACTAAATTTAGATTCCCAAAATTATGTATAGAATTTTTCACAATTTCACAAAAACAGGACCCTATGTGAAAAGTCTGGACAGACCCCTGAATGCAACCAAAAAAAACTGTATAGTTTTTTTTTAAAAACTATTTTCTATAAATTTTTATTCACTGAAACCGAAAAAAAAAAAAAAACTGAAGCCTATTTTGGTTTTTTAAGTCATAGATACAAAATTCTGTATGAAACATAATTTAATTTAGTACAAAATGACTTTTTTTTTTTACTCTGTTCTTCCACATAAAGGCATGCGGTAACTGTGTTTCGTTTCTTACCAACGGATATTATATTCATTTCTTAAAATTTCTTTGCAACCCTTAAAAATTCAAAAAAATATTTCGTAATTTTTTTTTTTTATTTTTTTTTTTTTTGGGGGGGGGGGGGCTTTAGAATAGGTCTTTTAGAATAGGGCTATAGAATAGGAAATTTAAAAGTCAAGAGACTTTTAAATTTTTGTTGTCATTTTAGCAATTAATTAAAATGGCTATCGCAAATGCGTAAGTAAAGATGTTGTTGAGAAACGCCCGAGCTACTTCCACTTCAAATTTCGAATTTCACCAAAGTTTCTTATACTAAAATTTAATTTAGAACTTTATAAATTTTAGTAAATTAAACTAAAATTTAATTCAATCATTTTTTTAGCACGATTTTTCTCAATTTTATTCTTAACATTTTTGTAACTTGATGCGACTGGGGCAAAAAGGAAAAGTATTTTTTAGTTAATCTAAATATACAAAAAGCGAAAATGAAAAAAAAATCTTTCATTGTTGCACATTCATTTTTTTTTTTTTTTTTTTTTAACATAAAAATAACTAGTGGATTTGTAGATTGGGGAGCCTCAACTCTTATTTGCATCACAAATAACTCACTAGAATGTTTTTATTTATTTCATATTATTTAAAATAATAATATATTTATATATATAATTAACTTACTTTATAACCATATGTGTTTCTGAATCAAACTGTACAGCTATTTCTGTATGGGACATTAACATGTGTACCAATTTGCATTTCAATCGGGAGACTTTTGAGGCCACTAACACGGTATATAGAAATTTTGTCCATAGGCTGTAGAGATAAGAAAAATTTTGGTGTGTCCCTGTACACGAACCGTAAACAATATACACACTAAATATTATACAGCTATTTCTGTATGACACCTAAATAAGTGTATCAATTTGCAAGTTAATAGAGTGATTTTTGCTATCACGAGGTAGATACACAGAACTCAGAATCTTTTTGAACCTCCACTTTCTCCACTGACGTTTTGGCAAATGTATTTCCTTTTATATCGTGAAAAAAATGAACGCGTATTTTTCTTTTTAATTATTATTATTATTATTACTATTATATATATAATGTATATTTTCTTTTTATTAATTTTAAAGTCAAAATGAGATTTTTTATTTAATATGTTTTGAACCAGTTATCCGACTGAGCTGAAAACTAAACACCAGCTAGATTTTTTTTCTTATTAATAGGTATACTAATTTCAGTAGCGATCAGTTGAATGGTGTAGCTTTATATGGTGAATTAAAACCTGTCATCTTTTATAATATTAAAAAAGAGGCCCCCCTGAATGGTGTTAGGTACGATCACACGCACGCACAAAAGTTTTGGACCGCTATTTTACTTTAATAAAATGGATGGATTTAATCCATTCCACAAAGTACATCATTCAGCCAATCGCTACGAAAATTGATACATTTATTAATCAGGACAAGATCTAAAAGTTCAATCGTATAATTGTTTTAAAAGATATTAAATAAAAACCCTATTTTAACTTAAAAAAAAAAAAAAAGTATGCATTAACTTTTTTCCGGAAAAAGAAAAGGAAATGTATTTTTATGTTGGAAGGTGGGGGAGGGAGAACGTATAACAATTTTCTTTTATTTGAATTGAGGGACAAGACTTTTTATTTATTTGTTTATTTATTTATTTTCTTTTATGTTTTTTGTATATCTAGACTATTTCAAAAATATTTTTCCAAGTCAAAAAATCTGGTGCGACTCTTTTCGACTTTCCAAAGATTGAGTAATTACAAGGCGTTAAAACAATTTCAATCAATCAATCATTCAAAAAATGAATAAAAGTGAAAATAATAATAGGGTGTTTGAGTATTTCTCCCCAAATTCATGTTTGTACAATGACCTCAATGTATCTAAATTCCTTTGTACGCCGCTATAAAAATAAAGTATAAGCAGTAAGCACACAATTTTCAGTAACGATCGTGCTATAGCAAAATTCTAAAACATATATAAGTTTTATTCGGATTTAAATAATTTAATGTATTTCAGGTAATCAAACTTGATTTGACGTGATTCATGTAAATTCTAGCTTCCTTGAAAAAGAACTACAGATAATAAGCATGTCATTTCTTATAATAACCGTACTTTAGCAAAGCAAAGTGACGTGTATCTTTTTTTTTTTTTCCCCTCTGTTTTAAAAAATTTAAGATTACTAAAATGAACCTTATACCTGACCTGTTTTAGTCATAATTTTTCGTTGTTTTATCTTTTTTCTTTTAAGTGATATCATAGTCAAAAGACTCCTCACACGTTACACTACACACACATATTGCACTAACAAATTTAAAAAAAAAACATTTAACCATTTGAGGGACAAGCAGATTTTCCTCATTTAAAATCAACAGCCACCAGAAATCACCAACAGTATTAAAAGACAAGAAATAAAGGAAGTTATTCGTCTAAGTTATAAGAGAAAAATGGGAACAACTATAGTATCTCCCCACAACTGGATTTGGCGATTTATTTTTGGCGATTATGGCTAAATCATAAATCTAAAATGAACAGCATGCGGGTTGCCATATTATATTGCAAAGAATCCAGAAAGACATCGTTATCGTTCAAAACGGCGCCAAAGAAAAATCGCCAAATCCAGTTGTGGGAGATACTATAGTTATACCGAAAAATGTTATAAAAAATTTCCGGGGACAGTTTGTGCTATTTTGAATTAAAAATTGTGGTTGCACTATGCAACCACCGCCTCTGAAAGGATTAATCGGACCTAGGCAAGACAAGTAAATGTGGTGACAACTCGATATCGAAAATTTTGCCCAAATGCAATATTCCATTACCTACCTACAAGTAGTTGGGTAATGGAAGAAATTATTTTTGTTGTACCATCCATTTTTTTTTTTAAATCAAGAAATTAAAATTAATTAATGTAATTAAAATTAATTAATTAATTAAATTTATTTTTAAATCAAGCTGTGAATATTCTCTGGATGCATGCAAGTTCAGAAATTAAAAATACAAAAGAAATAAAAAACAATACACAAAACAATTTACCCGAAGCAGTGTTTATTTTAACTTAAAAATGTACAGTACAAAATCCATTTAGATGACATTTCCTGCTGATGATATGCAGACACAACTGCTTCGGGCGGTTGAGTTTTGGAGGGTCCGGTTTTTAGGATATTTTAAAACAGGTCTATGGATTGAAGAGTTTTACAGTTTAATTATGTTGTCATTTATATTGTTTATAATGTTTTAAATAAATCAGAAGGAGAAGAGACAATAATTTATGGTAATTGTCGCTTTCGAGCTTTTTTCTTGCTGTATGGAAAGCAAGTGAAGAAATGATCATTAAAATTGTCTCTTTGTTGCTTCCACCAAATTTGTAATTTATTTTTTTCCTTTGGAGCAACACATTGCTGAGAGTTTTTTTCTGTTTCTTTTTCCATTTTACAGTTTTCATCAGAATTTCTTTCGTTGTAATAAGATATAAGCTCAACTTGGTAATTTTCCATTATGTTTGAATCTAAATTGATAGTTCTGACATTATTGCGAACGTTACTTTTAGTTGATGGCAAATTTTGTTTGTATGGAATGTTCATATCAGATGGTTTCGCAATAGGAGAACTTCTGTCTTTGACATTATCTTGACGTATTTTGTTAACTTGATTTTCTTCAAATACATATTTACTAACTGGGTGATTTTCTTTTGCAAAAGTATGGCGTGCTTTACCTCTTACCCATTTTTTCATTCCAAAGACATTTTTATCTGTACAGTAAGTTCTTATTTTAGGGCCAATTATATTTTCCCATGTAAGGAGTGGATTAATTTTTTCTGAGATGATCTTAGGCCAGTTAACTTTATTTTTTATATTTTGTTCGTCCAATAAAACTTTCAAGGTCACATTCAATTGTGTTTTGCTACTTTTGAGTTCAATGGTGAAGTTATCAAATCCATTTTCTGTTTTTCCCACATAAATATAATTGATACTTTCCAGATTCATAAGAGTCAGTTCTGAGAGTTTAAATTTGTATATTCCTTTACTTATTTCACCTCGACGATACTTTTTACGTAATTCCTCCATTTTCAAAACAAAATTATCTCACTTAAATCACAAATTTTCTCAAAATTCGCTTTTTAGTAAGAGACAGTCTCAAATTACACGCTACTCGTAATTTGCTCAATGACTGCAAAGAAATTATTGTTGCGAAAACCAATGTGTGCTTTTTGTTTTGATCGATCATTGTTGTCGTTTATCTTTAGTATTGTTATAAAATATCACAAATTCAAAAAAATGGCTTTAATGTTACTTATATTGTTGTTGTATGATGTGTCTAATTAATTGTTGTAGAAATTAAAACATTCTTATTAAATTTAGGCATTTGTAAACATTTTTCACACCGGCAAAAAATGTGTTACAAATTAAAAATGCTTTATTGAGAAAAATCTACTTAAAGATAACGACAAAGCATTTAATAGCAACTGACACAGCTGCTTTCCAGATGGTTGATTTTTAGATAAAGATGTGACGCTTTTTGTGTACGCTGGAGCACTTTATACACATTTTTTATAATATAAACTTAAATTTGCTCTTTTTTTTTTTTACTTGTATCACTTTTTTTTTAAACCGGAGTGCGTATTGTTAAAATTAAAATATAATTATTAACATGTTTAAGCACAAAATATTTAAGGCTCTAAAATATTATATTATTGCTCGAAATTATATAAGGTTCTTTTGAGATTTTGCAATGAATTCTTCTGTAATATAATATAAAAAATTGCGCAGAACACATAAGACATTAAACAAGGACACATAAGAGACATTAACATAATAAGCGGAAAAAAAAGGACATTGCGTGTTTCGAAAGCGTGTAATTTTCTTCATCGGGGTCAAGAAGTGTTTCATCAATAACAGGTTTAATTTGGGTTATCGCCCAACATTTTTTTTTTTTTTTTCCCACACTAAGATTAATTTGCCTGGGATCTACGCTTAAGACGGGGGATCTACGCTTAAGACGGGTTCTGAACTATCCCAAATATTCATGCATGAACCCGTAATTGAACCCAGTACCCGTGAACTGAAAGCCAAGAGCTAACTATTCACTGCCAGATCATCTGTGACAGAACACGTTTTCTCATGCATCTGATATAGAAAACTACTCGTTCGAAATGCTTATTGTCTTAAAATATTTTTATAGTGTTTTCAAAATAATTCTAATCTTCCTTGCATAATAAAAACGGTTTCAATAGTCTAAAAAATAAACTGGAAAAGAAAAAAAAATCTCTAGTAATTCCATTCACTTTCCCGAACGTAGTTATCCAACGTTTAAACAAATTTTAATGAGTAAATGGACATAACTGAATATTATATTCTCCCCAAGTTCGTATAATTATATGATAAACCATAATGTATCTGAATTATTATTATTATTATTATTATTACGATTATTGAGGATGGATGTTACTTCTAAAATAATTATCTAATATGAATTTAGTTCCTATTAGATTAACAATCTCTCATGGCGAGACTTACGAAATTTATGATTTGTGTCAAAAAATATGATATCAACCGACTTAAATTTTTTTCCCTATCCTAGCCTGATTTTTCATCTTTCACTCTTGACATTTATTTTTTTATGTATGTCCACGTACGTGGGCATTTAATATTTTGTAATTACAATTGCTATCATTAATAAATATAACAAAAAATTATAATAATATTCACTATAGAATGTCTTAACAAGAAAAATACAAATTATATGGTTTGGTTAAATTGATAACCTAAAAAATCCGAAAGTTATTCTAAAGATGATCCTGAAATAATACTGGACATTTGTCTTAGTTTATATATTTAAAATTGATGATTGCTATTGCACACTTTTTTTAAGCACTGTTTTTGCTCCATTTATTCTTTTGAAATTGGAGTCACCGCCAGTGCTGCCAGATTTGAGGGAAATTTTTATTCAATAGCCACCGTTAAATTTTACTTGTAACGGTTACCTAATTACATCGAAAATTTCTTTAAAAGATGTTTTGAAACAATTAACAAACCGCTTCAATTAAAATTTAGTGGTGGCTGTTAAATAAAAATTTCCCTCAATCTGGCAGCACTGGTCACCGCGCTAATTTGTCCACAACAAAAGCTTTACTTAGAAAAACAGTGTTATATATTCCCTTCCCCTAGCGGTAAATGTTGGAACTTTTTCTTTTTCTTTTGCGGAATCCTTCGTCCACCGTCTTGTTTAACTTTCCTACAAAGTTTGGGGCTAACTCTTGCTATTTGATCGCGCTATACAGAACATTATGTCCGTTTAATTACGGCCATCCTGTATATTGCTATCAACTATATCAGATCAGACGTAAAATACACTACCTCATATAGTCATTTATTTTCTTCATTTTTCCAAGAAACACATAAAGACATTTGAAACACATTTCGAATAACTTCCAGATGTAGTCCGTAATAAATAAGAATTATTTTGCACGGTCCTGTAAATGAATAGTGGATGCTTTTCATACCATGTCCCACTTATGTAATTATGAGAAATATATGTTCATTTAATACTACTACTACTACTACTACTACTAATAATAATAATAATCATGGGGGAAAAAAAGTAAAAAAAAGTGTGGATGGATAATGATGAAAAAATAAAGGATTTTAAAAATATATTTCTATAAATGCTTTTGAATGAAGGACGATAATTGCTTTTTTTAATCTAATGATGAAATATTCCGGATCCGTCATATCGTAAAGAAGGAGGAGAAAAATAAACTGTTTAACTGGATAAAGAAATATCTCATTTCTCAAGGGTAAAAACCCGACGTGTATGTCTGAAGTAATTGGAAAGTAACGAGAATATCTAAGAACTGACTTAAAAATTCTTAAGAGCCTGTCGGATACTATTTGTTACACGAATAATTGCTAAGAAAATGTTTTTCTGTGTCTACGTCATGCTTTATTAAGTTCTTTTCTTTCGTTATTTATTTTTGCTGATATCCTGAAAAAGTAGGTATTTGTTGGATCAAATTTTTAAAGTATTATACGTTATTAGTTGTCATAAATTGTCTTAATATTCTTAGAGCAGTGATACGTTTGGGATTTTAATGAGAATTCCTGCGATCGTCCCTAACACCCATTTTAGTTTCAGATACGCAGAAATATCTGCGATCATTAAAAAAAAAAAAAAAAAAAATCAAAAACCGTTTCTGTGGTGTACAATGAGAATGAAAGTTTGTGATGTTTTTGCAACTGACTAAAACATATTGTGCTGGATCATTTTGCAGTTAAAATTATTACATTTTGACTTTATGTACAGACGATTTAATTAAACATCCACTATAAATAGCGTCCTACATTGAAACAGGCGAGCGTTTTGCCGCCAAATTTGAGGCGTAAATATGAAATGCACTTAAGGAATTAAAAAACAAATTTCTTAATTCAAAAATGTGCACCAGGTGTCGCTTTGCGTGAAATGTGGGCAAATTTAACAGATGGACTGACTCACATTGGATAAACTGACATGTATTATCATCGGAGTTATACATGTATGCAAGAAAGCTTGTAAAAAGGCATAATATATTAAGACATCTGTAATAATTATATAGAAAGAACGGCAGCGATATTAACTTTTCTTTAGAAAAGAGAGAAAGTTTTTATTATTATCTTATTTTACTATTACGATTATTGATAACGCTACTTGTTTTAGAAGATATATTTTTATATTCAACATTTACACAAAGCATACTTAGATTGAAGAAAATGCACACGTTAAAGTACTTAAGTATGCGCATGAGAATCTAGGTTTTTATTTCTACATTTTTAGATTTATGCATTTAAATCGTAGACAAAAAATTCTTTTGGCAAAACCCCATCTTTCGCAAAGCGATTTGGGTTACAATACTCAAGATTTTGAAGAATTGTGTATAGATTGTAAAGAATTTCCTTGACAGAACTATACAGGGTTCTCAGCAGTCACTATTTCGAATATCACTTTTTATATAAAACAATCTCTGTATTATTCTTCCGACGATATGTACTACAAACGATTAATGAAGATTACTTGAAAGAAGAAGAAGGGAAAAAAAAAAAGAGAGAGAGAGACAAATTATAAATCATTATTACCCTTAAGTATATTTTGGGAATAATAATTTGATGATTTACATTTTACATGTGTAAATATGTGAGGTATAGCAATGTTAGCGTAATGCTACAAATGAAGTTCGCATTTTATGAATAACACGTGAATGTGTAGAGTTTAGGATTCGGTTGATGAATGGAGTTAGTTCCTAGGATGAACGAAACTGTAATATGTTAATATTTTGGAAAGTGATTTATATAAAAGGAGAAGGTAGAGAAGAGAAAAGAGTTAGTTGCGAGCGGCTTAGAGGGAAGTAGAGAAGGAGGCTGCTTAGCGAGCTGCTTAGAGTAGGCAGAGAGTTAGTGATAATGAATTAGAAGTAGTAGGAGGTTAAAGGAGTTAGTAGTAAGCGGTTATAGTAGAAGTTAGTCAGTCGAGTAGTATAGTGGTTAAGGGAATCCTCCCACTTACGAAAGACGAGTATAGTCGTGCGAGGAAACGACGTTAATTGAAGCAGTCGAGATTGGTATCTATTGATAGTTAAAGTATTTATGAAGACTGCCCCATTAAGTTTATAAAGATACAGAATGTGGTTATAGTCCAACGCCCACCTTTTCAATTAAGCTCTAAATAAAAGCTCTTTATTTATTTTATATTCAAGTCTCGTGCTCACTTTATTAAGTAATGAAGTTAATCTTAAGATTGAGGAATTAAGTTAAGCTTTAATCTAAGTTAAATGAGGATGACATCCTTGAATTCCTCACAGTGACGCCTAAATCAGTTCGACACCCCACCCGAGCTAGTATTCTTTGATGGCACTACTAGTGTGCTTCAATTTTTTGATGAGCTTGATAATTTTTTTAATTTTTATAAAATTGATATTGCCGAAAAATATGCTTGGTTAAAATGTTCCTTAAGAGGTGAACCAAGACAGTGGCATGATTTAATTGCCTGCCATTCACTTGGCCCAAATCCAACCTATGAGGTTTTGAAAAGTAGAGTAATCAGCCTTTTTGCCACTCGGTATGATAGATTAAGAATGGAGCATGAACGTTCCACCCCCCCCCCCCTCAAAAAAGTCAGTGGAAAGTGGTAGTAAGGGCGATGGAAAAGCCACAACAAGTTTTTAAGTCACAGGAAGCAAGCTCGAGTAATGTAAATCAACCTAAAACTGACGATAAAAACGTTAATTCTTGTGACAAAAGTCAAACGCAAGTTGAAACAACCAAGCAAACTTCGCTTGCAAACAGCAAGACAGACGAATTTAAGTCTGCTATTCAGCCTTTGGTTACGGATAAAAAATCCGACAATTTATCTAGTATAGCGACGGAGGAAAATAATATTAAAATAAAGGTGGTGGTTGAAACCGTTGAACTAAGCGAAAGTGACAAATCATTAAATGATGCGGCTACTCTTTGTAACTCGCCTTTAGATGTCAGCTTGGAATCGATACACCCGACACAGTCGGTTATTTCTAATGCGAACTTGCACTTAAATGGTCAAAATGACACGCCGCCTAAGGTAAAAGAAAATGTTGTCCTTTCCACTAGTGAAGTAAGAAGTCTTAAAGCTTGTAAGCCCTCCAGGACCTCCAAATGTGTGAGTAGAGAGCAAGTTGCATCTCCGGGAACTATGGACAGTGACAAGGTACCGGGCTCGAGTCCGTCCCAAAAAAGTGCCTCTCCGATGCCGGACTCCGCTCTACAAGCCTCCAGCCCTGTGATGTCTGCGACGAGTGCAAGGATTAGCACTTCTAACATGTTTAATACTCATGCTGTTACAGCGGAAACCCTCAGTCAGGTCGTATCGTTCATTATTTTATTTTTTCTCAAGTATTGGTTTATCAGAGCTGTACTAAAATCTACGACATGTAGTAAAGCCTTTTGGACCTTCAACGATTATCTGAAAGCAATGAACTTTCTTAAATTTCAAAAATCTAAATTTAAACTTCAAGCATGAACTTTCAACTCCGGAAATTTCAGGTTTTGTTTACATGTCATAAATTATTTTCTGTTATATAATATATTCATGTATGTACTCTAATGTTTTCTATTTGTAGCCACAACGGCAGTTTTTGGTAAAAACCTTTTTGAATATTTGTATATAAATTTTCCTCTCTAGTTTCTTACATGATCTATATGTATGTACTCTAATGTTTTCTATTTATAGCCATCAACGGCAGTTTTTGGTAAAAACCTTTTTCAACATTTGTATATATTTTCCCTTCTATAGTTTTTACATGATCTGTATGTATGAACTCTAATGTTTTTTTATTCATAGTCATCAACAGCAGTTTTGAAAAAACTTTTTGAACATTTTTATATATTCTCTATCTATGTTTTTCTAAATGTTGTATAAATTGTATAAAATGAATATTTTTTATTGTTAAAACTTTTGTATTCAACTAAAAGTTCTATGTATGTATTATTAGTATGGGGTTAAAAAGATTTTTTTTTAGCTATTTTGCATGTAAATTCGTGTTTAACGACTAACTTTAATAAACTAACAATTTTGTTTTTTTCCGTATGCAAATAGCTAGGTGGGAATATTGCTTATCTATAAAATTAACATGTCATTTATCTATCGACAAGCTGTAGTGTACCTTCTATTTTGATTTATACGTTAAAGAGAGTTTTGTATTTTAGAAATCCTATGATGATTAAAACCCTGAGTCCAGTCGTTAATCTGAACATACAGTCCGATTTCTTCAATTGTTACTTTTGAAATGCAGAAGGAGGTATTTCTGGAACTTTGCCAGCTATCTTTGAGTTCTGAAGTAGAAAGAGTTTCTTGGACGCATGCCAGCAGTAGATGCCTTTCAAGATACATCTGATAGAAAACTGATTTTTTTTTCTTTGATGAACTCTGCAAAATAAAGACTTTTTTTTATTATCATATATCATTTTGCACCAGTTAAATTCAATTTTATAATTAATGATCGCATTTTTTGTTTAAGCGATCCTTTTGTACTAAAATTTTTTCAATTCATGAAATTTTTTCCTTTCCATTTTTTTAAGGAAAGAGGTGCCTGTAAACCCTTTTGTAAAACGTTGGACTATATTTCACTAATTTTGAGTGCAAAGGGTTTTCCATTGTAAAGCTACTTAGACTGAGCTTAAAATTCTTATCATAATTTTTTTCTAAGTGAATGGTTTTTCAGCCCGGCGCTCTTAAATTTTTTTTTTTTCACTATTAGATTTCAAAGCATGTAGTTATTGTTCGGCAGTTTAATTTAAGATCACCCCCCCCCCTCTTTT
The DNA here is from genome assembly GCA_963930645.1 of Salticus scenicus. Classification (NCBI taxonomy): domain Eukaryota; kingdom Metazoa; phylum Arthropoda; class Arachnida; order Araneae; family Salticidae; genus Salticus; species Salticus scenicus. The sequence goes on along the minus strand of OZ005655.1, from coordinate 261,850,914 downwards.
TTTCTAAAGTCTTATGGAGTTTAATTTTAAGCAGTAAGTCACTGCAATTAATTTTTATTTGCATAGTATAAGCAATAATTTAAAATTTTCCCGGGTAAAAACCCGTTGTGGATTTTTACGTGAAATTTTTGTCTTTTGGGGAGGAACTGTGAGGTATAGCAGTGTTAGCGTAATGCTACAAATGAAGTTCGCACTTTACTAATAACACGTGAATGTGTAGAGTTTAGGATTCAGTTGATGAATGGAGTTAGTTCCTAGGATGAACGAAATTGTAATATGTTAATATTTTGGAAAGTGATTTATATAAAAGGAGAAGGTAGAGAAGAGAAAAGAGTTAGTTGCGAGCGGCTTAGAGGGAAGTAGAGGAGGCTGCTTAACGAGCTGCTTAGAGTAGGTAGAGAGTTAGTGATAATGAATTAGAAGTAGGAGGAGGTTAAAGGAGTTAGTAGTAAGCGGCTATAGTAGAAGTTAGTCAGTCGAGTAGTATAGGGGTTAAGGGAATCCTCCCACTTACGAAAGACGAGTATAGTCGTGCGAGGCAACGACGTTAGTTGAAGCAGTCGAGATTGGTATCTATTGATAGTTAAAGTATTTATGAAGACTGCCCCTTTAAGTTTATAAAGATACAGAATGTGGTTATAGTCCAACGCCCACCTTTTCAATTAAGCTCTAAATAAAAGCTCTTTATTTATTTTATATTCAAGTCTCGTGCTCACTTTATTAAGTAATTAAGTAATTAAGTTAATCTTAAGATTGAGGAATTAAGTTAAGCTTTAATCTAAGTTAAATGAGGATGGCATCCTTGAATTCCTCACAAATATGATAAAAATGCAATTGAATCGTACAAGCAATGTTAAAATAATTGTTACTAACTAATATTTTAGAATAAATTAGCAAATATTACTACAAGTATGTTAAAAAAATATTGAAAATGAATTTAATATTAGGAAAATATAAAAACTTTACATCCGCTTTATATCTGTGCTATTTTCGATTTACCAATATAGTAATTCGGATATGCGTATATTTAGTTATGGACGTATTTGGTATGCATATATCAGTTATGCAGCTATATTCTATCAAATAATATTATTGTAAATTTTTTAAAACATGCTATGAACTCAAATCAATTTGTTAAATCTATACTAGACCACAATTCTTAAATTAAAAATTTCAATAAATACGATCCATAAATAAATAAATAAAAATAAATAACAGCCAACCCGCCCCAATAGAGAAAAATTCAGCCAACCACGCCCGAACAAAACTCCAGTAGGAAAAATATCACTTTGCATTTTAATAAATTTAACATTTACTGTACAAAAGTTCCCTGTATTAAACTACCCCCACTGTTACTTGTACTAAAGTCAAATAAAACTGTTTTTAAAAATATTTAGAACTGTTTTTAAATTATATTTAAGTACAGTATTTGTTGTATTACTCCTTATTCTTTTACCTGTCTTTGTAATATTCAAATGCAGGGGGCCATCCAGTGGCCGAGAGGTACTGCTCTCAAACATGGTAGAAGTAAAGTTCAGGGTTCGATGCCAGGTCGCACTCATTGGCTCAGCTGTTCAGAGTTTTCTAAGATTTTCTTCGAAATTTTGTCAAATACGGTCTAGGACACCTTAGAAAGACCTCCCAAGGAGGGGCACAACACCTTAGGCCTAGAATATTAGCTCAGTAAATTGGCCTTAACCCTAACACCTACGCATCAAATGTAGGGCAAAAGAAAGTCGTGTGAGTGCCACACCATATTATTATCATGAGTAGATGAAAGAAAAATAAGAAACTTTTAAAATTAAGATTGTGTAAATTTCAATAACAAACTCCTAAAAGTTTATAATTCTCTAACGTGTAATCTTTTTATTTGTTAGTTGACAACATCCTCTGAAAAAAGTAAATCTATTGAAGAAAGAGATAGTTTCGGGTTTGATGGATTACTCACTTCTTGTCAGTTTCCCTTAACTTTAATTTAGAAACATGAAATAGCCATTTATATCTTCTTGTCACCGTTGATACAAGTTTTCGACTTATATTCGGGTAGATGAATTCACTTGCAAAGTAATCATTTTTTGCTATCACAACTTTATTTATAAAGCAGGGAAAGCTCAAATAAACAACATATTTAATATTGTTTAAATAGCTGAAATTTTTAAGGAGGAAATTTATTGGAAAGTTTCCATGAAAAGGAAATTTGAAGTAAATAAGAATAATCAATACTGATTTTACAAATCAATATTGATTTTACGAATCACATACTGATTTGTAAAATCAAGTGGAACTTAATTGAAATTAATAGTACAAGTTAGTGACTGTAAAATTTTCTTTAGCATTTTCTGTTCTGTTGGATGGCACAGTCGTGTTTTTTTTCGTATTGATGGTATTAGGTAAAAATTTTATTCAATTTTACTGAATGTATTATCAGACAAAACATAAAGGTTAAAAAGAAAAAAAAAAAAAAAAAAAAAAAAGCTTGTTATAAATACGACCTTATTGCGTTACAGTGATGCCAGATGGTCGAAAATTATTTCCCGAAACAGGTCTTCAAATTTCCCCAAATCAAAAATTCTCAATTTGATTTCTACTAAAAAGGGGAAAAAAAAATAATCCAGCAGATTTTTCTATGATTTAAGCTCAGATTTTCCCCCAAATGAACGCAATTTTTGCAAAAAAAAAAAAAAAAAAATCCCCAAATAACAATAAAGCTATTGAAAGTCTCTAGTCGTAGGGATAAATCATTACGTTGCCAACATTGACAGAAAGTTGAAGAACTCCCCAGATTTGTCCCCAAAAATTTTAGAATTCCCCAGAAAAGTCCCCACAAACATTAGGTCCCCAAAATTGTCCCCAGAAGCCTCAAAAATCCCGAAAATGGGGACAAAATCCCCAATCCTGCATCACTGTTGCGTTATGCAAACTGAAACCGAATCCATAAATTACATTATAATAATATTTTCACAAATTATGTGTGGTGTGATTCAATATTATGAGTATGTAATTTAACTATCCGAGATTTATGAAAAGTTTTGCAAAGTAACATCCTCTGTTAGGGCTGTACACTTAAAATCAACAGGATTCCGAATAATAATCATGTCACACATAAAATTTTGTGCGATTCCATGCCATATAATTTAAAATATAACTGCCAAGCATGTCGTTAAAAGTGCGATTTAACAATGCCATCTGTTAAGTCAAATTTTGTGCGATTCTATGCCGTATGATTTGAGAGTCATCAAGCACATCACGAAAAGTGTGATTTAACAGTACTAAGGCTCCTATATATACGAGCTGGCGCATCAGGCATTTTGTTGCCTTGGGGTTGCCACGTGTACTCAGCGCGTTTCTCTGATAAACAAACGACAAACATTTTTTTTTTATTGTCTTACGTATTTTAGAGTAACTTTTATTATATTTCATAATTTTAGCTAAGTAAACTATGATATGGAAGTTTGTTTAGCGATAAACTGCTATAATCATTCTAGAAGTGAATATAAAGTGTTCACAGACTTTCTATTACTGTGTATTGACTTTCTATTACTGTGTGTATTACTGAGATTTGGCGACATTTTGTAAAAGAAAGAGCAGTGGCGGATCCAGAACTTGACTTTTGGGGGGGGGGGGGGCTATGATTTTTCAAAGTGTTATTCTAGACCAATAAAAAATTTACAATTGCAAAATTCAATTATGAATGACAGTGTTTTTTTTTTTGGGGGGGGGGGTTCAGCCCCCTAGCCCCCCCCCCCCTTAAATCCGCTACTGAGAAAGAGAAACCGCCCTAACAACACACCTTAGTACATCCATAGGATATCCTCAGAATAAAATATTCTGAGAATGTACTGTGAATAAAATGTGTTTTTATGAATATTATTGTTACTTATTGCTCTTATCTTGACCGGATTAGCTTCAGATCAAGATTTCTTGAAATCATTAGGGAAGCGATAAGGACGCGAAGCGGGAATGCTGTCCTCTTCGGAGGCAAAAACAATGGCGGTGATGCGCCGGTTTATTATTTTATTTAGGGGCTCTAAACAATACCATCTCTCTGACGTTATGGACAGATGGGTGGTTATTTAATCAGCATAGTTCTGAATAATTAACATCTCACACAGCAAATTTTTGAGATTCTGTGCCATATTATTCAGATATAGTCGTTAAGCATATCGTAAAAAGTGCGATTCCAGTGCCACAAAAGATGAAACATAGGTATCAAATATATAGTAATATATCAAATATATAGTATCAAATATAGGTAAGTGCAAGATGGCACCTCTCAGGTAATTTGCATCAAAAGAAAATCACAATAGTTATATATGTGCAGTCTAGTTGTAAAACCGGCCAACTCCTTAAATTTAGAAAATACGTTTTTTCAGTTATTTTTTTCAGATCTAGGTACACGTTTTCACCATCTGGAAACAAGAAACCATGCCTAAGCCGATCCAATCCTATGCATCCCTATACTATTTGCTTTTAAAAATCACGATGTGCTACAAAACTGGTCAAATCCTAAGGCTGGTGAGTTTCAAAATCGGTCATCTCCATATCTGTGAGATCACGATTCTACTTCACCTGACTAAAGCAGCACACTTTTTGATTAGGTTAGTGTTATCATGTTTTCTCTCGCCTATTAATGCTCTTTCATGGTGCACGCAGAGTTTCTAATAATTGAATTTCATGTTTTATTCGATAATGGAGAATTTTTTAGAAGAAATATCTTCTAATCAATCAAGGAAGAGGAAAAGGGACCCTACACCCTGGAAAAGGAACCAAGCCAAAGTTCAAAAGTTATGCACAATCACTTTGTAATAACATAATATTAATTGACAACATAATCTTAGTTAGCATATTATTTTTAATTAATCAAATGTTATTAATTTAATAACATACCTATGATGATTCAGCTGGTTATAGCGATGCGTTTATTTAAGTTTGTTTACAATTCGAATGATTTCCCATTTTATTAAAGAATAGCTCGTGATTAATCAATTTGGAACCATTTGTGATACATTTTCATAACTTTCTAGAGTTATTTTTTTGTTATAGATATTAGTTACTTTTAGTTCCCCATCATACTATAGGTATGGGGAACTTAGGTAATCGTGAAAAAATTCGACCTCGGTTTTTTGACATTTTTATACGTTTTCAGGTGTGAGGAATCCGAAAATGACAAAATTTGCATGGTGTCTGTCTGTAGGGTGTCTGTTAGTGTGTTAGTGTGTTAGTCCGCTAGTGTGTCAGTCCGTTAGTGTGTTAGTCCGTTAGTTTGTTAGTCTGTTAACACGATATCTCACGAACAAATGATCGCAGAGAGGTCAGATCAGTTTTAAAATATTATTTTCGATACTGGCAAGAACCCTATTCATTTGCAACATTCGAATTAAAAAACTTCGTAAGTTATGAGAAATTTATGATTTTCTTAACATGGGAGAATAGGACAAAATTTCACTTAAACGTGCATTAAATGTAAACGTTTTACTGTAAAAATGTCAGACCAGTTTTAAAATATCAGTTTTGATGCCAGAATGAACATCAGTAACTATAAATATGCTACTTTGAAAATTTCGCAAGTTATTGGAAATTTACGAATTTCTTAACATGGCAGTATAGGGCAAAATTTCCCACAAACGTCTATTTTGAGAGATATTTTCATCGTAAAGATGTCAGACTACTTTTGAAATATTACTTAAGACACTGGCATGGATATTAATGACTATGAATTTTCCAATATAAAAATTTCGTAAGTTATTGAAAAATTACGAATTTCTTAACATGGCAGAATAGAGCAAAATTTCACATAAACGTCCATCTTGAGGGATATTTGCATCGTAAAGATGTCAAACCACTTTTTAAATAATATTTTGGATACTCATGAATATCATAGACTATGATTTTTCCAATTTAAAAAATTCGTAAGTTATTTGGAATTTTACGATTTACTTAACATGTCAGAATACGGCAAAATTGAGCATAAACTTCATTTTGAGGATCAGAAATACATTAGACAATTTCAAAATTACATTTATGATATTTGTTTGAACATGATTGAATACAAATATTCTAATAGGAAAATTTCGTAAATTATTCGTAATTTACGATTTTATCAACATAGCGAAATTGTAAATTTTTCATATAAATATGAATTTTGAGGATTATTGCATTGAAAATAGTAGCATGAAAACTAAACAACGGACTTGACCCTGATAAAATAAATTAATAGATTAGAATAAGATAAATATATTGAAGTGAACTGTGGATAGCCTATCAGGCGGGGATTTCATTCTGTCACTCTATCAAGCTTTGGTCAAATTCATTTCTTTTAACATGATTATAATATGTCTCGCACTAGAAATTTACGAGAACATAAATATGATGGGGAACTGAGCAGAGTTCACCAATGCCAACTAGTTTTTTCAGATTCTTTTTAATTTTTATTAGTTATTAGTTATTATTATTATTTATCAGATAACAGAAAGTGGTTATTTATAAATAAAATTTAATTAAACAAAACATTTTGTGTATTTGCAATCCCATAAATCCAATGTTTACATTCAGTTTAGCTAAGATTAAATTCTGGATTGTTGGAAAACCGGTCAACTCCAACTCCAATATAAGTTACAAAAGTGACGAAATTCAAAATGAAAATTTGAAAAATCCCCTCCCATCACGTGCCCCTGCCACCTTATTTCGAGTTTTCAAAAATACTGCCCTAGTGATTATAAAACTAAACACTTTTGGTTCCTATCTTTTTTTTGGCTAAGTGTGGCAAAAAATCAGCTTTTTCTCAAAATTTTACATTTTGGAGATGGCCGATTTTGCAACTAGATGATACTTATATATGTACATGCATAAGAAATTTGATGCTATTCCATGAATCAGTTCGTCAAGTTGAGGCGACAATTTGTACGAATTGCCATTAACCCTTTCAGTCGCAGTGTTCCCGCTGATGGAACACCTAATTTTAATTTTCAAGTGCAAAAACTCATCCCGGAAATTTTTCAGCAAAAAATTACATTTATAATATAGCAGAAAAGGCCCTTTTTTTTTTAACGTGAAAATTTAAAATGTCTTCTATTTTAATTATGTTCGTAAATTCCGGTGGCAGTGTAATTTAAATTATCCGAATTACCTTGAGCCGCAAAGGGTTAAAATACTCCAGAATAAATTGAAATGTTGGGATCTATGCAACTTTTACGAGTTTTTGTTGTCGATAATGTTTACTTAAAAAGTGATTTATTTATTAAATTAAATATTATTTGAATTTAATAAGGTTTACTTACAGATGTTTCAAACCGAAAATTTCTCGAAAAGGAACAATGCTAATTTTTTATTTTTTAAATATTTACTAGCAGACCCGGTCATGCATTGCTGTGACTAAGTTATACGTTGAATTATATTGCAGTAAACTATTTAATACAGTCAAATTATTATTTACGAATAAAGACGAAAACGTTGTAGCTGATGTAAATACCCACAGGATTGAGATTTGAACCTTAGGTCAAAATTTGGAAGCGATTGATAAAAATTTTCGTAGAGGTGATATTACGCACAAATTAATTTTATTGTAGGGTCTTATAAATTTTAATGGAGAAGTGATATATGTTATTTCTAATGCTACTTAGGATGAAAATGCTAAAACGACTAATATATAAATTAAATTATATTAAAATTCCATTAAAATGAAAGTATAAAAGAAGCAGGAATGAACTACTACGTCAGAAACGCCAAAGAAAAATTATTGAGGTGCATACAGCTGTTTCGGTAGCCTAAAGCTTACCGTCATCAGTGCAAAAAAAGAAAAGATTTTTTTTTGCACTGATGACGGTAAGCTTTAGGCTACCGAAACAGCTGTATGCACCTCAATAATTTTTCTTTGGCTTTTCTGACGTAGTAGTTCATTCCTGTTTTAATATTTCAACGCCAAGTCTCCTGCTATTATATAAAAGAAGCAGACGATTTTAAAATCAATTTTTATGGAGGAGTGAAATATAATATATGCTATAATGGATAATTTTACTATAAAATGACCTCATCATTTTAAATATTTTAAAGATGGCAACAGCTGTAGTTATAAAAAAGAAAACAATATGGCTAAACCAGAAAAATAAGTAAATTTGATAAGTTTTTTAAAACTTTAAAATAGGACATCTTATGAAATATTGGACACTTAAAGTAAATACATATATCATTTTAAATAGAAAAATATTTTGGAAAAGTTTAGTGTATATTTTAACGAAGTGATGAGAAGGTTTTGAGTATGTTAAAATTTTAATAGTAAAATAAAGATCTTCAAGTTAAAGTCTTCAAGTTAATAAAGATGGGAACATTGAGGATTAAGATAAGAATAATTATACAATTAAAAAAAAAAAAAAAAAAACACCTTTTTATATACCATGCTTTTAAATTTTAATATACTAATAATATACTAATTAAAAGGAAAATGATAAATATTCTATCATAGTTTGAAGTCAAATTTGTTTTCAAATGTCTAAATAAAATATCGGATATAAGATAGTAATATCTTGCAGCGGAATATATTTCATTTCTGTCATCTTTGGCGAAAAAAAGAATATCGCCAAATTATCTGGCGAAAATATTTAATTCATTTCAAAAATCATGGTTATTTTAACAACTTATATTAAAAGAGTAATGAATAATATGAAACAATATTTCGTACAGTACATATTACATGTTATACATACGTACAATATTACATGTTATACATACGTACATATTACATTTCGTACAATACATACATCTGGCATGTATATTTTCGTGTTACGCTTTTGATCGCCGAAAAAAAAAAAAAAAAAAAACGCCAAGGACGACAGAGTTTAGAAATTTAAAATTTTTGTCAATTTGACAGTAAAGTAACTAACACAATCTAATGCACGCGATAACTAATACGTATATATACCCAAATATAAGGATTGAAATCGGGAAATAAATTTCCTCGATTTTTAATAATTTTTTACAAAAAAATCAATGGGCGATTAACATAGGAAATCTTTTTTTTGGCTGCACAGAGGGTCAGTGAGTCACACTTCGCTTGCGTATAGAACTCATAGATATAGTATAGTATATATAGAGTGATCATTGGGGAGAAAAAAAGTGATTCCTTTTCACTTTGGAAAAGACGACGTTTTTACCAAAATATGGCCGTCTTTCCCCGAGTGAATACACACGGAAATACATATGAATATTTTAGCAAATAAAATTTGTGAATAATTTATTTACTAAAGGTGAATGAAAAACTCCAGATACATTTTTTTTGGTATCAAAAATCTTTGAACGATAACATGGGGATGATAGATCAATATATATTACTATATCTATGATAGAACTACATTAGCACTTTATCAATGCGTATAAAATCTTTAAATTGATTATGACGTCAATTTTCGTGAGATGATTAATTTAACTTTTTATAACTTTTTAACGTTCACGTTTAATTAAATGTATTTATTTTTATGTCGAAAGAAAATGAACTCGTAATTTTTTTTTTGGCAACAATTAAACTTATGGAGCTCACAGATATTTTGGAGCAACTGTAACAAAGGTCTATAATTAACAAATAATTGCAACAAAAAAATATTGTGACAATGAATTGAGATAAAAACTATCCTATCTCTCAAGTTGGACCAAACTGCACACAGTGTGCAAAATTTCATTAAAATCGGTTCCTTAGTTTAGGAGTTTATCGCGGACAAACATCGTGACACGTAATTTATATAATATACTAGCAGACCCGGCCACGCGTTGCTGCGGCTAAGTAATACGTTGATAATTTGATAAGGTACTAAAACTGGATTTGGCGATTTTTTTTTTTTTTTTTTTTTTTTTGCGCCTTTTTGAACGATAACGAAGTCGTTCTGGATTCTTTGCAATAAAATACGGTAACCTGCATGCTTTTATTTTAGATTTATGATTTAGCTTATGATTTTATCATTTATGATTTTTAGATTCATGATTTTTAGATTCATGATTTAGCCATAATCGCCAAATCCAGTTGTGGGGAAATACTATAGTTGTTACCCACAACTATAACTTATAATATAACTTCAGTAATTATATTCGGATAATTATAACTTCAGTATCAGTATATCCCCACAGCTGAATTTGGCGATTTTTCTTTGGCGCCGTTTTGAACGATAACGATGTCGCTCTGGACTGTTTGTGATATAATATGGCAGCCTATATGTTGTTTATTTTGGATTTATTATTTTATGTTTTTCATTTATGATTTAGATTATCATTTATCATTTATAGATTTATGATTTAGCCATAATCTCCAACAAAAAATCGCCAAATATCGTTGTGGAGATATACTGATTAATATATTACTGAAAAGATTAATATATTTTAACGAAGTGGTGAGAAGATTCTGAGTATGTTAAAATTTTAATAGTAAATTCAAGTTAATCAAGAAGGAAAGCATTGAGGATTAAGTTAAGAAAATTGCAAGATTTTAAGATCGCATTTTCAGCAATAAATATGAGTCAAAATTTAAAGCAAAATACATATATAAATCACAAATTTAATCAGGAACGTTAAATTGGTAAGTTATTAAAGAAAAAGTAAAGAAAAATAAGAGAAATAATTAATTAAAGTTTCGAACATCGATCATATAGATTAGCGTTACAAAACAAATAAACAGACTTAAACTCTTCCAGACTTTTAAATAAGTTTTAAATTAAGTTTTAAAATTTAATGTTAAATAAAACAGACTTTTAAATAAGTTTTAAAATATTGAAATGGTTACTTTTTATTTAGAACGTTATGTATAGATCACAAATTTCTTAAAGAAAACGAAGTGATACAGATTAGAATAATGCAACAAAAATTGAAAAAGCAAGGTTATGTCGTAAATAAATTTTTAACACACGTGTCACGTGAAATAAATTGTAGCATATACATTGTATCTGATATAAGATATTAACATGTTGCAGCGGAATAAATTTCATATCTATCATCCTTGGCGGAAAAAAAATAATATCGCCAAATTATCTGGCGCACACATTTAATTCCTTTCAAAAATCATGGTTATTTTAACAACTTATATTAAGAGAGTAATGAATAATATGAAACAATATTTTACACAATACATATTACGAAAATATACATCTAGCTTGTATATTTTCGTGTTACGTTTTTGATCGCCAAACACGAAAAACTCCAAGGACGACAGAGCTTTGAAATTTAAAATTAAAATTTTGTCAATTTGACAGCAAAATAACTCAATCTAACGTATGCACATGATAAATAATACATATCTATATAAAAATATGGAGATTAAAATCCGGAAATAATTTTCCTCGTTTTTTAATAATTTTTTACAAAAAATACAATGGGCGATTAACATAAGAAATCTTTTTCTTGATTTCACAGACTGTCAGTGACGTCACACTTCGCTTGTGTATAACTACATACTTTATCAATGCGAATAAAATCTTTAAATTGATTATGACGTCAATTTTCGTGAGATGTGTAATTTAACTTTTTATAATTTTTTAACGTTCACGTTTGATTAAATGTATTTACTTTTATGTCGAAAGAAAATGAACTCGTATTTTTTTTTTTTTTTTTTTTTTTTTTTTTTTTTTTTTTGGCAACAATTAAATTAATGGAACTCACAGATATTTTGGAGCAACTTTAATAAAGGTCTATAATTAACAAATAATTGCAATAAAACAATATTGTGACAATAAATTGAGATAAAAACTATCCTATCTCTCAAGTTGGACCAAACTGCACACAGTGTGCAAAATTTCATTAAAATCGGTTCCTTAGTTTAGGAGTTTACCCCGGACAAACATCGTGACACGTAATTTATATATATATACAGATATATACAGATGATCAGCAATGTGTCTAAAAGCCATTTTTAAAATTACTTTAGTAATTTTTAAAATAAATTAAGTAGTGAACGTTAAAGGGTTAAACAATTTCTAAACTTGCGTTGGTGAGATGTACTTTGCTTAGTGTCCGCATATTTTTGCTTCATGAGAATGGTAATCAATATTCCACTTGTATCACTCAAGATCATTCATTAGCATACTTGCCAACATACTAAATTAATATTCCGTAGTATCGTTAGCTCCGCCTTCTTTTTCACACCGGTATCTTTTTAGAGTATTTTTCCTCTTATTTAATCGTAATTGCATTTGGAGAATATTACTCTAAAAATTTATTGGTGTGAGAAAAAGGGCGGGACTAAGAAGACTACGGAATATTAATTAGGATCTTGGCAAGTATGCATTAGAGTCCTTTGGTAGGAAACAAACGAATAATCAGTCACATAACTCTAACCTGATTCAGAGAAAAAAAAAGGCACAAGTTCAACATAGAAGTCGAAGCGCACAAAAAATTATTTAGGTCCGAAACGTATGTTTTTTTTTTCTTATCTATTTTAAGGTATTTATTTACAAAGCCTTTATTCTTTAAAGTTAAAGTTAAAGGCCCGCCTCACTCACCGTTGCCAGAAGCCGATATAATGTTATTCTATGGGAAATTTTCTTTTCTTTACTCATTAAGTAATATATATATATTAATTCTATTTTCACATTCAGAAAATTCTTAACTGTTAAATTGACGCACTTTTTTTAAAAATGTATTTTTTAAATTTTTAATATTTTATTTTGAAGCTGTAATATACGAATTTTCAATGTGTGAAATTTTTCATTTTGATATTTCAAAATAAAATAGTAAAAAAACAAAAAAAAAAAAAAAAAAAACAAATATATATATATATATATATATATATATATATATATACGTTTTTAAAAAAAGGTGCGTTAATTTAACAATTGGGAATTTTCTGATTGTGAAAACAGAATTTAAAAATACGTATTAGTTGAAGAGTTATGGGTAAAGAAAATTTCCCATAGAATAACATTGGCTCGGGCTTCCGGCGACAGTAAGTGAAGAGGGCCGTTAAGGGGCGGGGACTTTTAGATATATAAGCATCGCGCTACTCTTTATAAATATCTCTTTTTTAAAAGCATTAATGAAAATGCTAAATGAATAAATAAACAAATAAATAAAACTTAAAATAAATAAAATTTATAACAAATATGTATTGATGTATACTAATTTGTCTATATGTGTGCTTGTAATCAAGTTTTCGCATAGAAAGAGATGGTCTAGATCCACAAATTGTTTTACACAGGTTTGTTTAAGGTTCATAGGTCTTTACAAGATCTGTTTGTGTACGAAGCACAATGTCCGATTTGCTTTTTAAAATCCTAGGAAAATGCCGCCATAGTTAAGAGGCAATACATATTTACATATGAAAAAAAAAGAAACATTCTTTGAAGTTGGCGTCATTTAAAAAAAAAGGCATTTCTTGTCATTTATTTATTTTTAAATCATATATAGAGATAGAACGGGAACTTTAGCAGTAATAAACAATTTATTTTTTTACTAATAATATTTTTACTTCAAGTAGTATGTAACCTTAGGGTTTACGGCAACACATCAAGTTGAAGATGCCAGCAAGCGTGGGTCTACAAGGTGAGATTTTTCACAAAACGCGAACAGTCTGGTGGTAGCTGCCAAGGAAAGAAGATGTCGCAGGCACCTGCGAGTGGAGTCTGCGGTAGTAACGGACAGGGATGGAACACGGGCACAGAATTCATACCGGAATCCGTTTAAGAAATTTCTCTACCTATAATATCGTTGATTTAAGAAGTAGAAAATTTTCTTACATTGATAGTGGTATGAATTCTGCTCCCGTGTTCCATCCCTGAACGGAGCCTGAATTTGCATGGCATGCGAATAGCCTGGCAGTGTTTGTCATGGTTATAATTTTTTTTAAAGCGACACACTAGATTGGAGGTGCCGCAGACGTCACCGAGTGCGAATTAGTACAGTAGAACTTGGATAATTCGAAGTTGAAGGGACCAGAGAAGAATTCGAAATATCCAAAAATTCGAATTACATATACTATTTTGTCAAAAAAAAAAAAAAAAAAAAGCTAAATTAAAAAATTTAAACTATACGATCAAAGATTTAACACGTAAACTTTATATCTAAGAATACTGCTACATTACCCCTTTATCCTCCCCCACCCGATTAAATCAACATTTTTTACGAGCTTAATTATTCAACACTTTTTAAAAAATAGTCAAATATTTTTTATTTCTTTTTCAAGTAGAATCTTTGTGTCATAGCATATGACCTGATACAAAAATAGAATCTTCTACATTACACATGACTTTCAATTCACAAAAACCTCGAAGTTCATATATATGCACCATATCTTCTGGTGCACTAGCTAGGGGCTTCTCTTGTATTTCCTTATCCTTCTTTTGAAAGACTCTTAAAAAAAATAATGCACTTTAGCTGAGAAAAATATCGGGAACAAATTTTACTGTAATATTTTAAAGGTGATCGTAACAAAAATTCGAATTATCCAAAATAGAATTCGAATTAACCACGATTTTTTAACATTATTTTAATACAAAATTAAAGGGACCGTGTAAAATATTCAAATTATCCAAAATTTCGAATTAAACAAGTTCGAATTATTCAAGTTTCACTGTAATATTCAAAACTTCTACAGAACGAGAATCAATTGTTCGTTGAAGACGGATAATAAATAAACAAATAACATTTACCTAAACTATTTTAAATGTATGCGTGAATACGTTATAAGGCAAATTAAATTTTTATTTATGTTACCTTTATAACAGACCAATAAGAAAAATCAATGTTGATTAACCCAAAATTGTTTTCAAAATATTTTCAATTTTATGTCTTATACAGCTGACAAATGTGTTAAAAACTTGCTTAGTTTTTTAAAACAACTTCACTCGTCGATATTAAGAAATCCAAAATGATCTATTGGTAAGGTGAATTTTACGGATAAAGAATGCAATATGTTGTCAAAATAAAATTTATCGTCAAGAATTCGGTTCTTTATTGAAGGAAATTTTTAAATTAAAATGTAATATGTTTGAAGAGATCTGGCAGTTTTGCCTTTCCAGGTGAAGTATGAAAGTATATTTAATATATCAAATGACAAACATAAAAATTTTAATATTTAGGGTTTTCATAGAAATTTCAAAAAGTGTGACACATATTAGAGCATATTTAATTATAAGTGTCAGGTTTTTTTTTTCTTTTTTTAAATACATATTATTAATTTATATACTCTTCCCACCGCTCATAAGTTTTTGAGAAGGTAAAATATATAAGCAAAACTAATAACAATAAAACACTGAACATAAATAAGAAAAATATCTGGAGTGGCACTCACATTACTTTCTCTTACGTATTATATAAGGTACTATATCTGAATTTTAAACAATAGTTCATAATTTAATAAAATTAAACACAATTTATACGTCTCATAAATATATTAAAACCAATGTAACATTTAAAATGAGATAAAGAATACAAAAATTTAAAACTTTAAAAATACATTTTAATTAAAAACATTAAAACACAAGACAGACGTTTCGGTTAGAACACTAGCCCTCCTCAGTGTCAAACATACGAGCACAACATTTACAAAAATTCATAATACATCATACCAAGATTAAATATTCAGGAGGAATAGCTTTAGCCTCGTTCAAGGCAGAATCTTGCATTTTAGTAAAAGCGCCCTCTAGAAAATTAAATGAATCCCTCTGAATCCCGTATTTTTCTAGAGGGCGCTTTTACTAAAATGCAACATTCTGCCTTGAACGAGGCTAAAGCTATTCCTCCTGAATATTTAATCTTGCTATGATGTATTATGAATATTTGTAAATGTTGTGCTTGTATGTTTGACACTGAGGAGGGCTAGTGTTCTAACCGAAACGTCTGTCTTGTGTTTTAATGTTTTTAATTGAAATGTATTTTTAAAGTTTTAAATTTTTGTATTCTTTATCTCATTTTAAATGTTACATTGGTTTTAATAGTTCATAAGTTTAATTCGACAAAAATTTCTATGAGAGGGAGGCTATCACCCCTTTAATCCCTGTTTGAATATTAGAGCTACATTAATAAAATATTTAAGGCTTTTATTAAATTTAAGTTTTTTTTTTTTTTTTTTTTTTTTTTCAAATTATTCAGATTTATTATCATTGTTATTTTCATATCACTCTCTGAAACTTAATGGACTAATTTTGAGTAGCCTTGTGTATTATCCATAAATTATATACGTACCAAACAATGTAACGCATCGTTCAATAAGTCCCGGGACTAATCCCCAGATAGTGTCGCAAATGAAATATTTCTGTGTGGGTAAAGTAAACCCAACTTTCAAAAGATACACGTTAAGGTTTCATGATATTTCGACCGTCTGTTGCCGAGATATCAAAGTTTTAGTGACCCTTACTTTTGATGTTTTCAAAATGAGGTAAAAGCTGAATTTCGTTTGTTGTTTAAACATTGTTTTTTGGGGGACAAAAATACTGTTGAAACTGTTAAGCCATTGCTAAATTTCAGCAATATTTTTGTCCACCAAAAAACAATGTTTAAACAACAAACGGAATTCAGCTTTGTCTATCATTTTGAAAACATCAAAAGTAAGGGTCACTAAAACTTTGATATCTCGGCAACAAACGATCGAAATATCACGAAACTTTAACGTGTATCTTTTGAAAGTTAGGTTTACTTTACCCACGCAGAAATATTTCATTTATGACGCTATCTGGGAACTAGTCCCGGGACTTATTGAACGATGTGTTATTACACTGCACGCACGCACACACGCTCACACACATAAACAAATAAATAAATAAATAAATAAAAAGACGAAGAAGAAAATGAATGATGCAACTTGGAAGGCATTAAAAGCCATTTCCAAATACAGCACTAATATATCGAAATTCTTTTGCATGGGCCTGTAACTGAAGGATAAATATTTCTGCCTCACATTTTATGCGAAACACATGAGTTTGTATATTTAAGGAATGCAGGTCAGTTTCATTTTGTTTAGTATAGTCTAAATACTTTAAACTGTACCTACCAAAAATTTCGCCCATAGACGTAATGCATTTGAATACTTTTGTACGTCTTTGTACACTAACTATTCGTCCGATTTCAATAAAATGTTTCAACTATCATCCCCGTATGATATAGATTTAGAATACCGAGTTTGGAGTTCCCGCTAGTGATTGTTCTTGAATTACGCTAATAACATACTTGTAGAGAGATGGACATATAGACCAACCGCTAAAACCTGATTTTCGGATTTGGGGGACCTCAAAACCTGTATTTATTGTAAAATCTCAATTTCAAAAATTTGCCCCGGAAAGAATACTTTCTCTGTATTTATTTTCGACCTTCGATTTTCGATGGATTTAAAGTTTTGAAACGTTCTAAACGCGATTCGACCATTTTAAGGAAATGTCTGTCTGTTTGTGTATACGTGTATCAAACATTTTGTGGAATTAATGAGCGCGAATTCGGTTTACGAATTAATGAACGAGATTTAACTAAACTTAGTATTTATTTGGGCATTGACCAAAACTGGTTCTCATTACATTTGTGGATCAATCACTCAACAGAATGGCTCAACTGGTATGGTGCTGTCATACCAGTTTTTTAGAATACCGTAATTTAGTGTATATAAGCCTCAGCTTATTAAAATGTTGCGGGAAAAAAAAAAAAATGCTTTTAGACAAACCGCACAGGAAGTTAAGCCGCGGCTTATGCAAGCGTTGTTACGATGATGTGACAGATAAATAAGGAAAAAAAGATATCAGCCTTCTGACATCCACGCAAGTTAATAAAAATAATTAATAATTAATTATAAATGAAAATAATAAATAATTTAAAAAATAATTTGTTATAAAGAAAATAAAATCAAACTATACCAATATGCAGATGTAATGCAACAAATATGAGAAACACAGGTACAAGATGATGAAATCTGAGCATATATACAAAGTCATAAAAATAATTTATTATAAATGAAAGTAATACATTATTTTAAAAGGCACTGTATAAAAATAAATAAATAAATAAAATAAAACAAAGTCAGTATACAAATACGATGCAGAAAATCAAAAACTAGTTGGCATAGGTGGACTCTGCTCAGTTCCCCATCATATTTATATTCTCAGAAATTTCTAGTGCGAGACATATTATAATCATGTTAAAAGAAATGAATTTGACCAAAGCTTGATATAGTGACAGAATGAAATCCCCGCCTAATAGGCTATCCACCGTTAAATTCGATATATATATCTTATTCTAACCTATTAATTTATTTTATCAGGGTCGATTCCGTTGTTTTGCTTTCATGCTACTATTTCCAATGCAATAATCCTCAAAATTCATATTTATATGAAAAATTTACAATTTCGCTATGTTGATAAAATCGTAAATTACGAATGATTTACGAAATTTTCCTATTAGAATATTTGTATACAATTATGTTCAAACAAATATCATAAATGTAATTTTAAAGTTGTCTAATGTATTTATGATCCTCAAAATGGAAATTTATGCTCAAATTTGCCTTATTCTGACATGTTAAATAAATCGTAAATTCAAAAATACTTACGAATTTTTTAAATTGGAAAAATCAAAGTCTATGATATTCATGCCAGTATCCTATATAATATATCGAAAGTGGTTTGACACCTTTACGATGAAAATATCCCTCAAGATTGACGTTTATGTGAAATTTGTCTCTATGATGCCATGTTAAGAAATTCGTAATTTTCCAATAACTTACGAAATTTTTATATTGGAAAATTCATAGTCATTAATATTCATGCCAGTGTTCTAAATAATATTTCAAAAGTAGTCTGACATCTTTACGATGAAAATATCTCTCAAAATTGACGTTTATGTGAAATTTTGCCCTATACTGTAATGTTAAGAAATTCGTAAATTTCCAATAACTTGCGAAATTTTCAGAGTAGCACATTTATAGTTACTGATGTTCATTCCGGCATCGAACCTGATATTTTAAAACTGGTCTGACATTTTTACAGTAAAAAGTTTCCATTTAATGCACGTTTAAGTGAATTTTTGTCCTATTCTCCCATGTTAAGAAAATCGTAAATTTCTCATAACTTACGAAGTTTTTTAATTCGAATGTTGCAAAAGAATAGGGTTCTTGCCAGTATCGAAAGTAATATTTTAAAACTAATCTGACCTCTCTGTGATCATTTGTTCGTGAGATATCGTGTTAACAGACTAACAAACTAACGGACTAACACACTAACGGACTGACACACTGACACACTAACAGGCACCCTACAGACAGACACCATACAAATTTTGCCATTTTTGGATTCCTTACACCTGAAAACGTGTAAAAAAGTCAAAAAACCGGGGTCGAAAATTTTCACGATTACCTAAGTTCCCCATACCTATAGTATGATGGGGAACTAACAAGAGAATAAGATGGCGAACTCCAGACATATATGCAAATTTATCAAAATAAAAGAATATTAGTTAATAAATAAGAGATTATAAACATGAAAATTAGAGATTATAAGCTTGAATCAGTGCTCGAGAAACTCGAAAACTAAACTTTCGTTTTCGGGGGATATCGACTGTTCTAAGAAGCACGGACGACGGAATTTGGCATTATTATAGATAGATAAGCCGCCGACCCCAAAAATGAATGTTTTTTTTAAAGATAGCCCGCGGCTTATCTTCAATAAAATACGGTATTTAATATGACAATATAAGACAAAATGTACATGAGGAGAATTATTTTAAACTTTTCAATGTGCAATAAAAATAATAAGAAACTATGCCAACAATTTCAGGGGCAAGCAAATTTTTTCATTTAAAGTCAACAACCACCAGAAATCACCAACAATATTAAAAAGCAAAAAAATAGATGACGTTATTCTTCTAAGTTATAAAAAATTTCCGGTGCCAGTTTGTGCAATTTTGAATAAAAAACTTGCGGTTGCAGTATGCAACCACTGCTCCTGAAAGGGTTAATAGTTGATCAGATTTTTTTTTCTTTTTTTGTACTATATGCAGGGGCGTCGCTTCCTTCCCTTGAGGGGGAAAAGGCTTGAAAATTTTCAATTTAGGTACCTTTGAAAAGAACCTTTAAAACGACGGAATGAACCATAATAAGACAAAAAATAAATAAATAAATAAATAAAATAAAATAAATAAAAGCAAGACCCCCTAAGTCTTGCTTTTGCTTCCAAGATATTAGCATGCATTTTTCTGCACTTGAAGAAGAAAGTCCATGTCCTTCGAAACCAGTAGTGCTTTCCTTTTTTTTATGGTGATGGAAGAAGTTCTTGTGTTTAAATACAAAATTTATTGGTTACTTAAAACATCCACGATATAACAACAACAGTGCAATTTAAACAGAAACAATAATTTCGGAAAAGTTTTACATCATGCTTGCATATCTGTTTTAAACATTAGGAGGAAATTAAAACAAAATAAATAATGATAATTAAAAGTTGTTAATTCTTAAGTGACCTGTAAAATTTGAGCTGCCATGCACATAATAAAATTCAAATAATTAAGCATTTTCTACACCAGGATGTTATGCTTTTATTCTATCTTCTAATGAACTTGCAAAAAATAGATTAATTTTCAGATTATTTTGAAAGTTATTTAGTTTTGACTTTACTTAATTTTTTCACACTTTTTATATTTTCCCTGAATAACTATATCCTTAACTTACACAACAAAGCTCATTTACTGCTGGCATGGATTAAATTTTTTGAATAGCACTCAGGAGACCCATTGACACGATAAGCTCTCTCTCTCTCTCCTCTAGAAAATCTTCTATTCTATCATGGCCACGTATAAGTAAGAAGAAACGACCTACGATTGCACCCAAAGGAACTTCAAACATGATGGAAATGTTTCAAAGGAACTAGTTTATTAACAGTTTTCTCAAACATAGAATAGTATTTTAATTTAAAACGAATTTTTTATCTACAACTAAAGCTTTATTTCAGCGATTTTCTCTTTTAATTTCAAAATAAATAGATAAATAAATAATTTGCTTTGTAGTTTATACCAGGGGTTGCCGTGTAATATTTTGCGGCCCGCGAAGAAATTAACGATATTTAAAGTTTGAAAATTTCGGTTAAACATTAATTAATCCGTTCTGAATTTTTGAAGTGAAAATAACTTTCAACGGTTGATAAATTAAAAACAACTCTCTCGAAAAAAAGATGATAATACATTACATAACTGATTCATACACTCACAAACCTATATAAACAAACACATACATGCATACATACTGTGCGGCCCGCCAAGTGTTTGGGGCTGGACAGGCCTGATTTATACAATACTTTAATCGAGTAACATAGACTATTACATTGACTGCTCGTGCTCTTAAATTTTAAACAGGTTAATGAGATACTTGATGAATTTATGAGGATTATGTTATAGAAAATTGGAAATATCTTTTACAAAATGTTAACCCTTTCCGGCACACGGTAATACTATTCATTTAAAATCAACTGCCACCGGAATTCAAGAACGATATTAGAACACAAAAATAAATGAAGTTTTACTTCTATATTATAGAGGGAAAATACCATAAAAATTTTCTAGGAGG
Organism: Salticus scenicus; assembly: GCA_963930645.1. Lineage (NCBI taxonomy): Eukaryota > Metazoa > Arthropoda > Arachnida > Araneae > Salticidae > Salticus > Salticus scenicus. The sequence goes on along the minus strand of OZ005655.1, from coordinate 261,829,415 downwards.
AATTTTTGCACTTAAAAATTAAAATTAGGTGTTGCAGGACCTGCAACACTGTGCCGGAAAGGGTTAAATGAAGTACAGCTCTAGTTTGTTGCTATGCTGACAGGTTTAAAAATATAAATTGAGAAATTACTTGAATTTGTGAAATATTTAAGTTCTTAATTGTATAAGACTTTAACCCTTTGCGGCGCAAGACAATTTGAAACATTTAAATTATACTGCCACCGGAATTCATGAACTAAATTAAACTAAAAGAAATTTTAAATTTTAAGGTTTAAAAAATCGGCCTTTTCTGATATGTTATAAACGTGAATTTTTGCTAAGAAATTTCCGGGATGAATTTTTGCAGCTCGATTTTAAATTTTGCGTCCTCGCAGCGAGGACAGCGCGCGTTAAGGGGATAACAGATAGGTACTTGCCAATATATTCTAATTAATATTCCGTAGTATTGTTAAGACCTACATTTTTTCTAAACCACTTTAATTTTTGAGTAATTTTTTTTTTTTTTTTTTTTTTTTTTTTTTCAAATGTAATTACGATTCAAAAAGAAGAAAAATACTCAAGAAAAGGAATAGTGTGAAAAAAAAAGGCGGGTACTAACAATATTACTGGGTAATAATTAGAATTTTGGCAGGTATGGTAGACATGCGAACATTTTAATTTAATTTATTCCATACTTGCCAACATTCTAATTAATATTCCGTAGCGTTGTTTGTCCCGCCCTTTTTCTCACACCAGTTAATTTTTAGAGTAATATTTTCCAAATGCAATTACGATTAAATAAAAAGAAAAATACTCTAAAATGATACTGGTGCGAAAAAGAAGGCCGGGCTAACGATACTACGGAATATTAATTAGTATGTTGGCAAGTATGTTATTCTGAAACATTGTTAGTACCCTCCCCCTTTTTTTCTTCACACTGCTTCACTTAAAGGATACTTTTCTTTTTATTTAATCTTAATTATATGTTGTAGAAAATTTCATTAAAAACAAAGTAGTGGGGAAAAAAGGGCAGATGCTAACAATGTTCTAGAATAATTAGAATGTTGGCATGTCTGCTATAACCAGAGCTGCAAACATTTTATTCCCTAAAATTTCTATTACTCGCCCCATTTTTCACACCACTTCACTTGAAGGGCATTTTTCTTCGTATTTAATTGAAATTACTTATTGCGGAAAATTTCACTACAAATAAAGTACATACTTGCCAACCATCTCATTATGAAGCGTAAAATTTTTAGTACCCGCCTTTTTTTTCACACCAGTGATTTTTTAGAGTAATTTTATTCTTATTTAATCGTAACAACCTTTAGAGAGAATTACTCTAAAAATAAAGTGGTGTGGAAAAAGAGGCGTTGTTTCAAGGGGCGTTAACAGTTTCAAGATTATTAATGAGATGGTTGGCAAGTATGAAACTAGTGTCAAAAAAGGGCGGGTACTAATAATGCTCCTGAATAAATTAATATGATGGCATGCCCGCTATAACCAGAGATACCAACATTTTAATAATCAATCTTTGACGTACTTTGCGCTTGAAAACAAAATCAAGTGTCGTATTTTCCTGTGTATAACCAAGAGGTACCAAGATTTCTAATTTATTCTGGAGCATTGTTAGTACACGCCTATTTTTAACATAATTTTCCTGATAGAGTAATTTTCTCTAGTATGTAATTACGATTAAACAAGAAGAAAATTACTCTTAAAAAAAAAAAAAAAAAAAAAAAAAAAAACATGCAGTATGAAAAGAAGACGGGTACTAACAATGCACGGAATAAATTAAAATGTTGGCAGCTCTGTTATAACTACAATGAACAATAATATTAATTATCTGATATAGATAAATAAATAATAATATTAAAATGCCCTTCTATAAATTTCTAAAAGTCTTGTAACGTCATTGCTTCAGCGCTTCAGTATAAGAAAAACATAATCAAATTTTCATACTTGCCAACATCCTAATTAATATTCCGTAGTGTTGTTAATCCCACCCTTTTTTTCACACCAGGAAAAATTTAGAATAATATTTTCCAAATGCAATTACGATTAAATAAGAAGAAAAATACTGTAAAAAGATAATGGTGTGATAAATAAGGCGGGATTAACAATACTACGGAATATTAACTAGTATGTTGGCGAGTATAAATTTTATAAATTTGGCTTATAAATCAACATACAATTCCGTCTTTTTTATCCCTGATTTTCCCGACGCTTTATTTTATACTGTAATCTTCTATAACATGTTTCCAGAATCAATTAAAGGGAAAATGTATGTATGCATGTTTGGTTTATGGCATCGGGTGTTGCCTTCCGACAGAATCTACAAGTCTGTGCTAGGTCTTCCGGTCATGGGTCCACTCTTCTTCCAGACCGCTATCCCTCCTCGCTTTTTTTACGTTATCCATCCAAGTCTTTCTTGGTCTTTCTTGTTTTCTTTTCTGATTTGGTATATAGTTAAAAGCGATTTTAGGTAATCTTTCATCGTTCATTCTTTTAATATGACCAAACCAGATTAATTGCTTTTTTTGTACCTCATCTAATATGGTTTCCTTTATTTTCATCATTTCTCTGATTCTCCCATTTCTCACTCTCTCCATTCTTGATATCCTGCATGATCTTCTCAGGGCATCCATTTCAACAGCAGCCAATTTCTTTTTTTCCGTCTCCATAATTCTCCATCCCTCTGCTCCATACAACAATATGCTTTTTACAATGGAGTTATATATATATTATACTTTCTCGTCCTAAATAACTCCTCACTCCACCAAATCGAATTTAATAGTTTTACCGCTTTTCTTCCTTGACAGATTCTATTCTTAATTTCCTGTGAGTTCTCTATTAACGTCTACACCAAGGTATCTATAATGATCACAACTTTTAATTTTGATGTTATTATTAAGACTTAGGTCCGTCTCGTCTCCTCCTATACATAGGTATTTGGTCTTATTGACGTTCATGTATAGTCCCCATTTTTCATATTCTTCCTTAAATTTATTGCCATTTTCTCTAAATCACTTATACTTTTTGCAATTATGACTTGGTCATCTGCGAATTGTAGAGTAAAGATTGACATTCCATTTACATTAAATCCCATTGCTCTGCAATTTTCTTTCCAAATTTTTAATGCTTTATCAACATAAATTTTGAAAAGTATTGGGGAGATACAACATCCCTGTCTAAGTCCTTCATCTTCTATAAAACCCTTTGACAATCTTTTGCCCATTTTTATCTTCGTTTTTTATTGTCTATAAAGTTCTTGAATCGCTCTAATGATAGTTGGATTTACGTTTATTTCATTTAATACACTCCATAAATTTGAGATTGGGACATTATCGTATGCTTCCGAAAGATCAATAAACAAAAGGTGAATTTGATTTCCTATGGCCATTTCCTTTTCAACAACTTGTTTAAGACAAAATATATTATCCATACATGATCTTCCTGCTCTAAATACACTTTGCTCTTCACTTTCTTTCATTTTAATTTCTTCTTCAATAAACTCTTTTAAAATTCGTCCATAAAGTCTACTAAATGTTGCTGTTACAGTAATGCCGCGGTAAATTTCACATTTTTGTCGGTCTCCTTTTTTATAAATTGATGTTAAATATCCAACCCTCCATTCTTCTGGTGTTTCATCTCCATTTAAATATTTTTCGAATAATTGTGTAATTAATCTGAACAATTTTTCTGTTCCATTTTTTATCAGCTCTGCTGTTATTCCACCAAGGCCACTTGCTCTTTGATTTTTTAATTTTTTAATTGCCTTTTTAACTCTCTCAGGTTCCAACTGTATAGGTTGTCCCAAGGAATCAATATCTGTATTTTTTATTTGATATTCCTTTCTAGTTTCTGTTAGCAAAGTCAGCAAAGTCTTATAATAAAGGAAAATTTTTATATAAATATAGTGGAGGGAGAGACAGAAAAAACAATCGTAACTGTAACATGTATAAAATTAAGCATATATTAAAATAAAATATTATGCCAACCAGTTTTCTAATATTATTTTACCCACAAGCATCCTTTCACATTTTCATGCACAACTAATATTTCTTTGCTCTGCTTTATGGCTATGTTGTTTTTTAAAAATAAAAAGCCTCAAGAAATGTGATGAACTCAGGAATTTTATATTCAGAAAGTAAAATGTGTGAAGAAGGTTTGCTAACTTTTATCAGTTGTCAAATCTCTGCAGAAATGGCTGTCATTCTGTCACTTTGAACGACAGAATTTCTCCATTTTCCATTTTTAGCATTAAAAATAGATTTCTTGCATTACCAGGAGAAAAGGGAAAATTCTCAGTTTCGAAATATGAATTGCCTCAAAAATCGGCATAGAAATTTTCGAACATATTTTCTTGTCATAGGAATTTGATTAACTTATGTATGACATGATTTAAATTTCAGATAATTCTGACCTAAACATATTTTACTGCAAATTTATATACACGTATAAATGATTCAAAATACATATTTAACATCTTACTGCACGATGTTTTATCTACACTAATAAAGGAAAGTGCCTGTCTGTCTTTGTGCGACGCACAGAAAAACTCATGACATATTTTATATATATAAAGGAATGCGTGCAGATTTGCAACATACTTTTAGATTTTCTATATTCTGATTTGATTTTTAAAATTTTAACGTTTTATGCGATATTTTTGCGTTTCTGACATTTTTCTTTGAGTTGTAATTTCATGCTGATGCCAATAAAATTAAACATTTACAACCTTTTATTTCATTTACTTTTTTTTAGCACAAGGAAAAAAAAAAAAGGTACATTACATGAAAATAAAAAAATTGAAAAATTAAACCTGTGCAGGGGTGTTTGTGTCCCCGGAAATTGCTACCAGAAATTTTTAACAGTGATATTATTGGCAATTTTTTAGTAAAGTTTAGCACCAAAAAATATAACCAAAAATACAATTCATAATTACTGGTGGGAAACAAAATAAAAAACCCGGAATGCAAACACCCCTGCCTGTATCATCGAAAATGTCTGATAAAAATCGACGTTATAATAACTTTAAAATTTTTAGTTTTATTTATTTAAATTTGAAATCCTAATTTCAATTAATCAAATAGACATATTTGTTTTTCTTGATTTTATCGTTCGCTAATTAATGTTGGTACAGCTTTAGTATAGGACCACCGTGACGAATTTTAATATTTTTTGCCATTCTGGGAAGGAATTAAAATAGCTGTCGCAATTACGTAGGTAAAGACCTTGGCAAAAGCTACTTCGGTACCAAATTTCAACTTTTGCCAGAGGGTCATATTCTAAAGCGTTGATTTTATTTCATTATCGAATGTATATCACGGTACTTGGCTATGGTCTTGATTTGTGGACGTAGTACTTCAGGAGCCAGTAAACGAAATTTAACCAAACTTAGTATTTAGTTTGACCTTGACCTAAACTGGTGGTGATTACATTTATGGATCACTCGCTCAAAAGGTGATGCTGTCATCCCAATTTTTCGTAATTTTTAATAGGGTATAGTGCAAAATTTCGTATAAATGTATATAACGAGAATTATTTTTTAACTTTTTAATAGGAAATTGAAAGAAAAATATTTATATATTTATGATAGTAATAATCAGAAAAGATTTTTTTTAATGGGGTGGGGGGAGGGGGAAGTTCACCCTCGGAGTATGTAAATTTTCAATATGGTTAACTTTTAAAAGAACTCATCAATATATTTAAAACGAAAAGTTGAACTATGGACCTGTGATAATTTTTAAAAAAGTTATCGATTTTTTTCATTTTTAACAAAAGGAAAATAAAAAGTATTTTGCCAGATGTTGGCCAAAATTGACTGTTTTCGAATTTTAAGTGTCATATTTCTCTGAGATGAAAAGCGTCTGCATTCATCATGAAAAACAACTTTAATAAATAGTTATTTTAATAAAAAAAATTTACTGCTGACATTTGTATAGAAAAATATAGAAGAAGGTCTTGCGATGGCCACAGTATACTAATAAATAAAAATTATTTCCCATCATATATACAGTCGATTTTCATCTGATTGAAGTATAAACATGTAAGTTTCGAAAGAAAATCGACTTTATACTGGCATTTATTATTATTATTATTATTATTATTATTATTATTTTAAATTAAAAAAATCGATAAATTTGTTTTAAATTGTCACAGATCTATGGTTCAACCTTTCGTTTTAAAATTATTAACGAATTCTTTTGAAAGATACCAATACAGAGAACTTACACCCCGGGGGGGGGGGAGTATTTCGGCTCTAGAAGGAAAGAGGTGCTCCTACATATACAAAAAATTTTTTCTTGTATCACTATCATATATATACGACTATATATAGGTCCATCTAATGTATAGTTTGGTTAAATTTCCTCCATTTGTTTGTGAGATACAGCACCTACAAAATTTTTGATACACACACAGACAGACATTTTCTAAAAATGGTCAAATCGGAATAAATTCATCTCAAAACATGTAAATCCATCGAAAACTGGAGGTGAAAATTTTCACGAATCCAATACTTTCTTATGTATTAAAAAAAAAAAAAAAAACTTAATTGTAAGTTTTTTTTATATAAAATACCTTTTAGTATAACTTGTTTTAATAGGAATATATAAATGATGTAATTCAAAACTGAAAACAAAAACTAATTTAACAATTTCTTTTTAAATGAAACTACTTTTAAAAGACATCATTCAGATTGAAGAAAACTAAATAAATCTTTAAATATTTGCTGCTTCACTTAAATTTATTTTCTATAATAGATTTTTTTCTTTTTCTTTTTCTTTTTTGAGTATCTATTGAAAATTAAAAAAAAAAAAAAAACTTAGCTAACGAGGCGCTTTTAAATCTAAATCGCCAGTTGTTTTTCTTTGATCCTTTTCCAAAATAAATTAAGGGAACGTTTAAAGGATTACTCAACATTAAATGCTGACCAATGAGAAAATTTTGCTGATAGTAACACGTTTTTTTCTCAGTAATTAATGAAATTCTTAAGTATTAAATAACTTTTTACGTCAATATTTAATCAATTTAAATATTGCATTTTATGTTTTCTAAATCAGGCATTTATCCTATACATTTCTCCTTTTTCACTTCTAGTCCCTTTTTCACCTTTTCCACTCCACTTTTAGAATCTTTGCCATATCTGGAAAAACTAGTATGTTGAGGCCACTACAAGACTTTCTTCTATATTTTCCTATACAAATTCACTCAACAATGTTAAAAAAAAAAAAAAAAAAAAAAAAAAAAAAAATTCTAAAATTTTTTTCGTTAAAAGTAAAAAAAATCGATAACTTTGTTTTAAATTATCACAGATTTATAGTTCAACCATTCGCTTTAAAGGTATTGACGAGACCTATCGAAAGATACCCATCTTGGAAATTTACCCCGGGTACTTCCCCCCCCCCCCCAGGGGAGGGAAGCGATGCCCCCACATGCACAGAATTTTTTTCCTAGTTAATTACTACTATTATCAATAATTAATATTAATTTTACAATTACAAGTTAAAAATAACTCTCATTATGTACATTTAAACGAAATTTTGTCCTATACTGCCATGTTAAAAGTTTATATAAAATGCGATCACAGCGCCACCTGTTGAGCGATTGATCCCCATACCTAATCAGCACCAGTTTATGTCAGGGTGCAACTAAATACCAAGTTTGGTTAAATTTCATTCATTGGTTCGTAAGATACAGCGTCCACAAAAATCGTGATACACACAGACACACACACAGACAGACATTTTCTAAAAACTATCATTTCGTGTTCAGGACATCCCAAAACGTGTAAATCCATCAAAAACGGCGGTCGAAAATTTTCACGAATCCAATACTTTCTCTATATTACATATAGAAGAAAGTGAAAATTCTTTTAATATGTTTTAGGGTAGGAGGTAGGATAAAAATATATTAGCTACTTTTTGTAATTGCTTATATATATATATATATATATATATATATATACAATATTCAGTAATGCATATACCAGGTGTCACATAAGTCTATAAATATTTTAAAAATTCATAAAAATTGAAAGAATTGGTTCGCGAAAAGTTACTTTCGTGAAAGATTTTTACTTTACGAACATCACGATTTGCGAAATGGATTTTGTATCTCACACAGTTCAAAAACGAATGGTCGTAGAATGTTGCAAATTCATATTTGTGACTGTCATGACGTCTAGTTATACACCTCTAACTTTGGTCTTAACACGAGCTCCTCTTTTAGAAGCATCTAGGATTTTATACGATTTTTTGTGATGCATGTGCATATGTGAGTGAACACGATGGCGTCTAAACACTTTTAATAAAATTAAACATAATCCATTCGTCTCATTAATATATTAAAACCAAAGTAACATTTAAAAGGAATTATTAAAAGAATCTATAAAGAAGAGTTCTATTTTTCGTATAAATCAGTTTATCCTAAAGTTATAAATTCCACCCACCGTACTACTATCCCTTATTGTAAAGGTATATCCGAAAATATCTCTAGATTGCTTAGAACAGTCAATTTCTCTACTAGCTTTAAACTTCAACTCCGTATTAGTAACTTTCTCTCAAACTTTAAACCTGCTGCGCCCCCCCCCCCCCCCCCACCTTAAACGTTTAGGTGTAATCTATAGTATCCCCTGTAAAAATTGTGATTCTACATATATCGATGAAACCGGCAGAACAGGTGAAATTAGATTAAAGGAATATAAACGCTCATATAAAACAGGTGATTTAAGATCGAAACTCGTAATCCATTCTCTCAATAGTGATCATATTCCTGGTTTTGATAACTTTAAAATTTTAGCTTCAAATCTAAATATATATGAATCCCATACTTTTCTAGAGGGCACTTTTACAAAATCACAGCACTCTGCCTTGAACGAGGCTAAAGCTATTCCTCCGGAATACATAATCTTGTTCTGATGTATTATGATTTTTTTTTTTTTTTTTTTTTTTTTTTGTAAATATTATGCTTTGTATGTTTGACACTGAGGAGGACTAGTGTTTAGCCGAAACGCCTGTCTTGTATTTTAATGTATTTTAATTAAAATGTATATATTTTTAAATTTTAGTATTCTTTATCTCATTTTAAATGTTACTTTGGTTTTAAACGCTTGCTTCGAGTGAACTGAAAGTTGGTACGTATGTTATAGAACATCGTAGGAAGAACTGAATAGGTTTTGGTGAATGTAGCACTTATACTTTTTTTATAGAGACACGAAGAATTTTTTTTTATCATGGCCTACGAGCTCAAATTATTTAGAGCGCGATACCTTAAAACGCCTGATTCAAATGAATTGAAAAGTTAAATACATGTTATAGGTCACCTTCGCACGATCTGTGTAGATTTTACTGAATCTAACACTGATTGATTTTTCAGGGATAAGAAAAAGTTCTGTACCATTATGACTTGTGGGCTCAAATTACTTTCAGTGCCAAATAATGTAGCGTTAGACGCCTACTAAATAATGTTATTCGCGCCTTAATATAAATAAACGCCTTATATAAGCGCCTAAATAAATAAACACCTTATTCGATTGAGCTGTTTGATTTCAGACTTTTCTTATTTTAAATTATTTACACAACCGTTAATTACTTAATGTTCGGAAAGTCGAGTGCGGTCACTCCAGATTTTTTAAAAATATTTTTAGTAAAGTAAATAAATAGTTAAAATTTTCGTTGCCAGAGAGCGCTGCACAGACGCGGAACAGAAAAATGTGCAAATAAGAAGTCCTATAAATTGCTCGGTTTGATTTTCCCACCTACTTGTTTGTACGTAAAGGTTTAGTTGCGATGCTAACATTGGTAAATAAAGCGTAATTGGTAAAGTTGTTTTAATTCAGCCAAAAATCACCGACTGAAGCTGAAGTTAGAGGTGTTGTGACTTGTTTGCAAACTGTAATTTGTGATAATCACAGACACATAGAATAGGAGTAGGAGTTATATGCTTGTAAACATTTGCCTGGATGAATATAATATAGTTTTTCATGGAAATGTGTTAGTTGCTCTTGTAGAGCGCCCTCTATCGTTGAAAATGCTAATTATTATTTTTTTCTTTATCAATAAATAAATAAATAAATAAAGATAAAAATTCTTCACAAGAATAAGTTTTTTGCAAACCGTGTTCAATTCTACCAATTACTTCAATTTTCACGAATATTTAAAATATTTACAGACATAAAACTAAAATACCCTGTAACACACATACATATACACACATGTGTGTGCGTGCGCTCTTTTTTTTTTTTTTCACAAACCTAATACTATATAGGCAGATTTATACTTCGTTGGATTGGAACTTATGATCTGCCGAAAATTATGATGTAAGAAAATGATTCCCCCCCCCCCCCTTACTTTTACTATTATACTAAATTTAAAAAATATATTATAAGATACTAAATATATATGTTTAATATTTTTCTTATATTTACATTCCAAATTTAATTACATTTACCAAATCAAAATGATTTAAAATTTCTTAATAGGGGTTCGTAATGTGATGCACATTTCCTCCCAAAATATTCATCTGGTCTAAAACAAACTTGGATTATAAATTATTTCTTGTTGAAAGGAAATATTGTATGAATTTGACATTCCTAACTTGCTTTTTTTGTGTGAGAATAAAGGAAAGGGGAATGGATTTTAAATACAATACACAAGCGAAACATGTTATTGCCAATCTCCTATTTAAAAATAAATATAATGCCTAAAATTATTATAATTTTTTTTTTTGTGTGTGTGTGTGTTAAAGGAATGGGATTGCTTAGATATACACAGATTCATTTTAGCATCCAACTACAAAACAGCCAGTTTTAAAATCCTTTAAAGAATCTAATTTGTCTAATATGGCCCATATGTTTACTCTATAGATAACACATGATACAATAATAGTAGTTAATAGAAAATAGAATTATTGTTACAGTTTCTGTAAGACATTTAGGTTGAGAAATTTTAAATTTGGTATAAAGGTCCTTAATAGAGCATACTTGTGTAGTAGATTCTCTTTTTTTCTTTTTTTTTTTTTTCATTAAAAAATGAATTACTAGTTCTCTGCAAGTACAAAAATTCAACTATATTTTGTGTTAAAAACAGTCTTAATGGGTTTTAACAGTCTTAATAAAAATGCCCAAAACTTTAAAAAAAAAAAAAAAAAAAAAAAAAAAGTAAGCATTACTTTAAATGCATGTATAAAAAAAATCTGGTGTGCAACAACCACACGATTTCCATTAGCCACTATTACACGCATTTTTTGGAGATAAGGTGATCAGAAGACATAAAATTGATCGAACGAAGTAGACACCTAAAAATTTTTCGGTAAGAGAAACTTAATACACGTGTAAAGACACATAAAATAGAATTTACATAGCGAGTTAAAAAAAAGAAAAAGAAGAAGAGTTATTTTTTGGAACACCAATTTCCGAAATCTAAAACTGACCAGTATGACTGTTACTTTTCTTGTAATAACACCTAATGCATGTGGAAGGATATTTAAAATGGATTTATGTAACAATTTTCAAGAAAATCATTAGAGCCAACTTTTACCAATACTTGGCATACTCAATTGTTGACCGGAAAACAATAATTACATACAAAAGGATATCTAAAAGGGAGTTAATATGGCGAGTTTGAAAAAAATCCGTACAGCCGTTTTTAAAGGCACGCACTTGCGATACCTAAAATTGAGCTATTTATACAGGACGCCTATAACTTTTTCTGAACTAACCAACTATATCATTCGAAAGGATATTAAGAGTGTTTAAGAGTGTTTAAGAGTGTTTATATAGCAACTTTGAAAAAAAATCGTTATAACCATTTTTAAGATACGGACTACCGGTTTTTCAATCATCACCAAAATTTGGAAAATTCGTCTGTACACTAGACTTGTCTCAATTCTGAAGTTTCGTAATTCTATCTTTATTAGTTTCAGAGATATAATAGCCAGAAAGTTCCCTACATACATACATTCACACATACTGTCCAATTGTCAAAAACTACTTTTTTGGACCCAGGAGACCTTAAAATGTGTAAATCAGGCGAAATCTCGATATCGAATTTTTGGACCGAATACAATACTTCCATTACGTACGGTAGACGAGTAATGGAAGTAAAAAAAAAAAATTTCTTACATTTAGTTAAATAAATAAATAATAATAATAAAAACTACGAATTTTTTTATTTATAAAATGCATTAAAATAAAAATACTGTAAAACAAAAGGGTTAGAAACACTCTAACTTACGTGATATTACTCAACCAAACTTAAGACATAACTATAGGGAAAATTATACTTATCGAAAAACTTTAAAGTATGGAGTTAATGTGGAATTAAATTTAGTTAATAATTAATGTTTCTCTTAACAGAATAAATTTCTGCAAGGTGCCAAAATGTGATATCACCTTTGGCTGTCCTTTGAATCAACTTGTTAATGAAAGTAAACATTTAATTTCCGCTTATATGATTTAAATTAAATCCATATAAGATGTTCTCCCTATTCATTATGAGTTTCTATTTAATGCGTCTGAATTATTTATAAAAATATAAATAACTTTAAAGTACTTGTGGATTTCAGTTTCTTAATTTCGAGAAACAACGTAAATATTAAGATTCTCATTTATATGTCTTGAAAATAGAAGTGTAACTAATATTTAGAAAAGTTAAAAGCTTTTTTAAATAAATTATGAGAAGGGATAGACACTGTTATTGTACATTATAGCATACAGTCGGTAACAAAAGTGTCCAAACACTAGCAAAAATTCCTATGTAAAAAAAGTACACTTCATACAGTTTTGTTAAATAAATCCTTGTCGAATCCTGGTCTTAGTCAGTCTAATAACACGATTCGATAAGGATTTATTTAACAGAACCGTATGAAGTGTACTTTTTTTACATAGGAATTTTTGCTAGTGTTCGGACACTTTTGTTACCGACTGTACATTTCAAAAATCTTACCGTAAAATTTTCTGTATGCGAAATCTCATAAAAAGACTGCTTAAAAAACTCTGACCTTGGACTTATGTCCACAAATATACATGTTACACGCATGTAAATAAAAAAAAAAAAAGAAAAAAAGACAACTTTTTATAAAAATAATGAAACATTTCACTAGATATTAAAACTCGAATAAACGACTACGTCAGAAACGCCAAAGGAAAGTATTGGAGCTGTTTCGGCAGGGCAGCTTTAAGCGTGCCGTCTTCAGTGCAAAAAGGATTCTGAATCTGCAGAAGGGCTCGTATATATAGGAGAGGGGCCGAATTTAGTTCAACCAATAGAATTACGGGAAAGGTGGGGAGAGTGGCCAATAGGAATTTATTAAAGTTAGCTGTGTAAACAGTAGAAAAATTAAGAAAATGTGGACTGAATATAAAATTTCCAACAGTCAGACAAATAAGGAATAGCGAAATCACAATTCTGACGTAGTCGTTTATTCGAGTTATAATATTCCAACGCCAAGTCTCCTGTTATTATTTCACTAGATGTTTCACTGAAGAACTAGAACTTCCACTGAAGTCAAGAACTAGAAAACGGAATTTTTTATATGATCTCTATCTCAAAAAATTTTCAAGGAATTAAACGTGCTGTATACCATACTTAGGTGATGAATAAAATTGCAACATTGTATCAGAAAAATCTCAGCGATAATGTCCAGCAGTGCATTAGTTGATTAAGCTCGGCTGAGATTGAGTGGGTTTCACGTCATACTAGAGCTATGCAATGGGCAATTGGAGACGATCGCATTTATAACATTAGAAGCAATGCATTAGTGGATGGATGGTTGGGTTTTACGTCGCAATAATGCTGCGCAGATGGGCAATTGGCGACGGTCTGGGACACCTCCCCTAGAGGTGGTCCGGAGACATGCCATCACAATTTTGATCCTCCACGGAAGGGATGGCTCTCCCGCTTCGGTGACCCCCAGAGGTATAATTTTTTATGGGAACATGGAGGACATTGCGGCCACGACAGATTTTACGTGCATCAGCCACCATTAGTGTACACGACGGTCTTTAGCCGGCTCAAGTACCGAACCCGCAATCTTCCAATTACGAGGCCGGCGCTCTACCGACTGGGCTACCGCGACCCCAATGCACCAGTGACATCGATCACTGTTTGTAAAGGTTACATCTCTCTCAACGAAACTGCATGAGGACCGTGGGTGAGTCAATATTTTATATTCGTTAATCTGCTCTGGATCGTCAAGTGCTCAGTTTTGCACTCGAGTTCGTTTAGTAAAGACAACTTTGATGGTTGGTTGGCTGGTTGGGTTTAACGTCGCACTAGTGCGGCGCAATGGGCAATTAGCGATGATCTGGGACTCACCTCTAAGGGTGGTCCGGAGACATGCCATCACAATTTTGATCCTCCACGGAGAGGATAAACAACACAACGAGGAAACCATAACCTCTATAAATTAACACAACTGTGATGTCATGTCCCCGGACCACCTTTAGGTAAGGCTCCTATATATACGAGCTGGCGCATCAGGCATTTTGTTGCCTTAGGGTTGCCACATGTACCCAGCGCATTTCTCTGATAAACAAACGACAAACATTTTTTTTATCGTCTTACGTTACTTTAGAGTAACTTGTTTTATTGTATTTTATAATTTTAGCTAAGTAAACTATGATATGGAAGTTTGTTTAGCGATAAACTGCTATAATCATTCAACACAGACCTTATATTACTGTATATTTGAGTTTTGGCGACATTTTTAAAAATAAACAGAAACCGCCCTAACAACATATCTTACCCCAGTACATCCACTGGATATCCTCAGAATAAAATGACATCCTGAGAATGTACTGTGAAAAAAATGTGTTTTTAGGAATATTATTGTTGCTTATTGCTCTTATCTTGACCGGATTAGCTTCAGATCAAGATTTCTTAACATCATTAGGGAAGCGATAAGGACGCAAAGCGGGAATGCTGTCCTCTTCGGAGGCAAAAAAATGGCGGTGATGCGCCGGCCTATTATTTTATTTAGGGGCTCTACCTTTAGGGAGTGTCTCAAAAACCATCGCCTATAACTTATTGCGTAGTTCTAGCTACGTTAAATTTCCCTACCTTTAACATTCTTGATGGATTAGTTACATAAAAAGCGAGTACGGTTATTTGTTTGCATTATCAATCTTTTTACTGGTAAATCGTGCATGACTCTTGAAACTCAATATGCCGATATGCTTTTGCACTCGTAAAATTAAAATCAAGACATTGGGAAGTGTTTTAAGTCAGCATTTTTGCCTTGTTAAATATCTGGATTTTTTTTTTTTTTTTTTTTTGTATAATGCTAAAATTTAATGCATCACTTTATTATTGCACTGGAGAACATTTTACTCGTTACTCGTATTTTTCATGTGAAGGACCGAAAAAAAAAAAGAATTTTAAGTTTAAATTCTTGAATTTGAATTCTCTGTAGTTTTTAATTAATTTTTATAAAATTATTTCTCTCTCTCTCGCTCTGTATATATATATATATATATATACATACATACATTTATGATATAAATCTAAAACCAATATTCAAGTAATTAAAGCCGAGATATTGGAAAGTATTTTAAATTTTAAGTCAGCTTTTTTGTTTTGTTAAATATCTGGGACTTTTTATGATACAACGCTGAAATTTTGTTCGCCACTTTTTAGTGCATTGGGGATATTTTACTTCATATTTTTCACATGAGTGAACTTACAAAAAATTTAAGTTTTGGAAATCTTGAATCTGAACTCCCTGTAAATTTTAACTAGTTTTATAAAACTTTGTACTTTTTTTTACTTTCTTCTATATGTATATATAGAGAAAGCATTGGATTCGCGAAAATTTTAGAACACAGTTTTCGACGGATGTACACGTTTTGGGATGTTTTGAACACGATTCGATTATTTTTAGAAAATGTCTCTTAGTCTGTCTGTGTGTCTGCGTGTGTGTATCACAAATTTTGTGGTCGCTGTATCTCACGAACCAATGAACGAAATTTAATCAAACTTGGTATTTAGTTGGACCTTGACATAAACTGGTGCTGATTAGATTTGGGGATCAAACGCTCAACAGGAGGCGCTGTAATACAATTTTTTTTCTAAATTTTTAACATGGCAGTATAAGACAAAATTTCGTATAGATGTACATAATGAGAGTTATTTTTAACGTGTGATTGTAAAATTAATATGAATTATTCACAATAGTTGAAAAACTAGGAAAAAAACGTTTGTGCATGTGGAAGCATCGCTCCCCCGCCCCCTCCTGGGCGAGAGTACTCCCGGGGGTGCAAATTTTCAATAAGGGTATGTTTCGAAAGATCTCGTCAATACAGTAAACTCCCGATTATCCGCGGTGAACGGGGAATAGACAACCGCGGATATTCGAATCAGCGGATAATCCGCAAAATGGTCAAAAAAGGGATATAAACCAACACATAAAGCTTTTAGAGCAATAATTAACAGTTAAGCATAGCCTACATATACAATTTAACATACTAATAAAAATTACTACTTACATTTTGCTCTATTTTTTAACAAAAAAAAAAAAAAAAAAAATCGGTGAAGTATTTTTGTTTTTTTTGTACTAAAACACATTTTCTTAATTTGCGATTGCAATTTCTTTATCATCATTTTGTCACAAAGTGATACATCGTCCTGTTCCTCGAGATATTTTATAAGTCCATCTGCAACCCTAACAACACACTTGTCCACAATACATCCTGAAGGTGTCCATAGGATGTCCATACACGTCCTTTTCATCCATAGGACATCCTGAGGATGGCATTTGGAGAATATATGCTGTTAGGGAAGTGCTAGGGCTGCGTCGTGGCTCATCTTCTGCTGAGTTTTTTTTCTCATTCTTCCTCTTCTTCTTCACTATCTTCTGAAACTGGGTGTAATGCTTGGCCCACAGTTTGTTCAAATGTAAGGTGTTCAATACCTGGATCATTGGCGTCACAATTAATCCACTCTTCAATGTTTCCTTCATTGACTTTTTCTCCTCCAGTAACAGATTTAGCTAAATTTGCCAAATCATGAGCAGAAATTTCTTCCTCCTTTATAAACTCTACCAAAGTATTTTTCACATTTGGTAAAGTTTTTCTCCAAGATCTTACCAATGTAGACTGCTTAACTGCCTTCCAAGCAGTGTGTATGCCATAAATGCTGTCAAGAATCGTGTAATATCTCCTAAAGCCTTGAAGGTCATTACTCTCTTCGATCTTTTTTGTAATAAGTTTGTTCTGTATTTCTAAATTCCCTTTTAAATTCAGGCCCTTGAGGACCGCGCATAATCCGCAAAGCGGATAAACCGACCGCCGATAATCGGGAGTCTACTGTACCTTTAAAACGAATCGTTGACCCATAAATATGTGATAATTTTAAACAAAATTATCAATTTTTTTTCATTCTTTAACGAAAAAAATTGCATTTCTTTTTATATTTGCAAAAAAAAAAAAAAAAAAAAAAAAAAAACTTTATTTCAGCATTTAGTGATATAATTCTGTCAGATTAAATTCGTCTGCATTTATAATGGCAAATAATTGAAAAATTTAATAAATAATTTGTATTGCATGAATTGTGTGCAAAATTATATAGAAGAAAGTCTTGTGGTGGCCACATCATACTAGTTTTAAAATTATGTCATTTTATGAGAATGGGACAAATCTGAAATGAATATTCAAGTTATTAAAGCCGAGATCAATGTTTAATCAAACATTGTAGTTATATGTTTAACTCATTTGCTGCTTATTTAGCAAAAATAGAACAGATAAATTAGTAAAATATATCTCATAAATATTTTAAAAAGCAAGTTTGATAATCTGACACTTTTCTTAAAAACTTTTGCAGGTTCGGTTTCTTAAAATGATCTGCAGAATGATGGCATGCATCTAAGAACACTGAACTTAGGAAAACAGCCTAAGAATAGCAAGATGAAATTAAAATAACATTTTAAAGAAAAAAATCTATTTTCTTGAAAAAATATGAGTCTAGATCTAGCTAAGAATTAAGGCTTAAAAGCAAATTGCCGAACACAAAAAAGGCCCTTTACTAAAAAGTTATTATTAAAATAGTTTTCGTAATGAGCGAACTATGAGACTGCCTCTGAAATTCCTGTCAAAAGAAAAACAATAACTGAGCATCTGAGTAGAATTTGTTTGTTTGTTTTTTTACTTGACGAGTACTGAGATTTTTTGCTCGTCCTGAAGACCATTTACATCTCTAAAAATCCATACTATATGGATTTTACAAATATAAAGGCAGGGCCCGATTAACTTTACAATTGAGGAGAAGCACAAATCCATTTGGGGTCCCCTACTGACTTCTCGGTCTAAAGACTCATACAAACATCCTGAAAAATTTATAAATTTTTCATTAAATTTTGTAGTTACCTGGAATTGAGGACAAGTAAATTCGCTTAAAACATAGACAAGCAAATTCACTTGATTTTTGTACCAAGATATAAACTGGTGAAAGCCTATATTCACCACAATATATGAAATTATTCCATTATAAATGAATGTGTAAAAGCTTTATTAGCATATATGTATATCCTATATAATCAAGAAATTGTAGTTGTGCAGACAGGTAGAACTGTGACTTTTTATAATCAGACAATGCTTTTAGACCACAAGCTTACAATTCGGGGCCCATTATTTTGCTTAATTTGGGACCTTTTCAAAATTTTCCAGGGGAAGCACATGCTTCTCGTGCCTATTGGGTAATCAGGGCCTGTATAAAGGCACCTCAAACGTCCATGCCAAAACCGAGATTCGAAATCAAGATCTGACGTTCCAGAAAACAGCTCCATACAGAGCGGACCACTAGGCCGGCACTGAGTAGAATATATGTAAGTAATTCTCCAAACACAAACATTTTCAAATCACAAATTCTTTAAAAACAAAAGTGCTTTAATTTCTTTTTAAAAATGGTCATGCCTATCTGTAATAATTATGACAGGAGACAGGAGAATGAATGGAGACAAATTTACGTTTAAGAAAGATTGCACATTATTACCATTGCTTAATTACATGTAATACCAGGTACTATTTTTGAAAAATTATTTTATATATAATAGAAATGTTGTACAAGAGAGTGACAGATTAAAATGTTACATATCTCAGTTTAAAAAATTTAAATTATGATAAATACGGTCATTCAGATCTTCAGATCTCTCTATGAATTCAAGAAAATAGTGGAAATAATTAGAATTGTTATGCACCAAGCTAAAAATTCCCTCTTTTTCTCTAGAGTTATTAAAAAATTCTCTAAGCCAGGAGAGTGACATGAAAACCTTAGGACAAAATTTAAAATGACATACCTTGATAAGTTAAATGGTTAAATGGATTCAAAAAATATTACTTTACACCTTTAAGTATCTATAGTTTGCTACTAATAATTTAATTTCTGAAATACTGATTTGAAAATTTTAAATAAAGTAATAAAATTTAATAAAAAGATTTGGACAGACCAGGAGGTCATTCCGGTCATTAAAAAAATTATATTAAACAGTAAATTTATTTGTATATATATATATATATATATATGAAAGGATAAATAGAATTAAGATTTTAAATTAATATTCAGTGATAACTTAAAGAAAATCCCATTAAAAATTCTTAACTTGAATGTAATTCTAAAGGTTCCCCTGTAAAATTAGTCTTATGACAATGCACGTTCATAACGCAAAAGTCAGAAAACTGGACCGATTTTAGAATAAAATGTGCTGAGTAGTATGCTATTCTCCTTTTCTTGTTGTTAAGTAATGCATATTAATTAATCCTGGATATCTGGGCTAAACTAAACTGTCAATCATTAAGTTAATTGCCAATGATTAAGCAGAGGAGGAGTGTAGGTTCGCGCCAAAAATGGGCAGTGTTCAAGAGAGAGCATGCGAAAATTGAGGTCTCTTCGCGTATTGTTGTATTGCCGAATAAACTTACGTCAAATAGCGACCTCAGGAGAGGGGACAATTTGCGGCTCCGCGATGCAGTAATGCCAGATTGGCGATTTTGTCCCCATTCTGGGGATTTTTGAGGTTTCTGGGGACAATTTTGGGGACCAAATGTTTGTGGGGACTTTTTTGGGGAATTCTAAAATTTTTGGGGACAAATCTGGGGAGTTCTTCAACTTTGTCAATGTTGGCAACGTATTCATTTATCTCTACGACTAGGGACTTTCAATAGCTTCATTGTTATTTGGGGATTTTTTTCAAAAATTGCCTTCATTTGGGGAAAAATCTGAGCTTAAATCTGCTTGATAGTTTTTTTTTTTTTTTTTTGGAAAAAAAATTTATTTTCCCTTTTTAGTAGAAATCAAGTTGGGGATTTTTTCGAAAAAAAACCCCCCCGGATTTAGGAAAATTTGAAGACCTGTTTGGGGAAATAATTTTCGACCATCTGGCATCACTGCCGCGATGTAATAGGCAAAAACGCGGCAGCATTCATACTCGGCTTACGAGGACATATGTTCTACCTGCTAAGCCCTCAGGACTTGAAAATTAAAATCTCCAAGAGTTTCAAATAAACGACTGCCTAGATCCACAGAAAAACCTATCTTCATTATGGATAATATGTATCACTGAGTAATATTCGTGACATATATATAATATACAGTCGGTAACAAAAGTGTCCGAATACTAGCAAAAATTCCTATATAAAAAAAAGTACTCTTAATACTGTTTTGTTAAATAAATCCTTGTCGAATCACGTTCTTAGTCAGTCTAAGAACAGGATTCGACAAGGATTTATTTAGCAAAACTGTATTAAGCGTACTTTTTTTTATATAGGAATCTTTGCTAGTGTTCGGACACTTTTGTTACCGACTGTATATATATATATATATGGGAATACACTGAAAAAAATTGTGTCTCAAAATAATAATAATAATAATAATAATAATAATTAAAAAAAAATACAAATTTCCTATGTCCAGCCATTTTTGTAATATTTTTTACGGACATGATACTGTTAGGTTTCCGAGTTCTTATTTCTTTCTTCATTTTTTCACACCTATGTGTGAAAAAATAAAGAAATAAATATGTTATCAAATTGTTAAAAATAGTTTCATTAAATAACATTTTTTAAGATGAAATAAGTATATATATTTTTTAAGCAGATGAATTAGCACTTTAAAAATCTCTAGCTGAAGAGTTTTTTCTTTTATATTATTACCTTAAAAATTAATTAATATTAAGATCACTGGGCTTTACTTAAGTGGAATTTTTATCTAAATTATACAGCAATAATTATGATACTTGAACGAAACATTAAACAAACGATTTAATTTTGAGATTGCAAGGTTTTAATCATTCTAAAATACTCTGTTGCAAATGATATAATTGTTATTAAAACAGAGCAGAGAAAGGGAACATTATGCTCCCCTAGAAAATTTATGTATGCATTTATTTAACGACAATAATTTAGACTAATAACAATGAAAAGCCTAATTTTATAATTTAAATGACTTTTCAGGTTTATCTTCATTAAATTAATGGATTTTGTTAATTATTCTCCTTACTTTTTTTTTTTTTCAGTTATGTGTATATGATGATAAAAATTTAAAATTTATACATTACGTTGAATTAAACCAGAAAAAGCTTCTTAATATTTTATTTAGTTATCTTTTAAAACATCAATTACGATTCAGGAAGTAGTCACTTTTTATATATTTATGAACTTTTTTTCATGTTTTTTTTTAGTTATTATTTTACACTAAATGTTAATAACAAATCTTGTTAAAATATCTTATATATATATATATATATATATATATATATAATCCTCTTGAAGTCGATTGCGATTTTTTTTTTGTCTGAACGATAAATAAATACAACCCGCGACAAAAAAAGATAGGTACAAAGGGTTTTTTCTTTGATTTTTCATAAAATAACATTATCTAAATTGTGCTTATCATTTATTATTATCATAAAATAACATTATCCCCGGACTAATTTTTGTTTTAAGACTAATTTAGAAAAAATTTAAGACTAAAATTTTTCTAATTTAAGACTACACACCGCAACAAAAAGATAGGAACAAAGTTTTTTTTTTTTTTTTTTTTTTTTTTTAATATGGTTATTTTGAATATGGATATTTTAAATATGATCCAAATATTTAATATGTTTTTCATATGATAATATTTTGTTATGATAATAAATGATCAGCACAATTTAGATAATGTTATTTTATGAAAAATTAAAAAAAAAAAAACCTTTGTTCCTATCTTTTTGTCGCGGAGTGTAGTCTTCAATTAGAAAAATTTTAGTCTTAAAATTTTCTAAATTAGTCCTAAAACAAAAATTAGTCCGGGAATAGTGTTATTTTATGATAATAATAAATGATAAGCATAATTTAGATAATGTTATTTTATGAAAAATCAAAGAAAAAACCCTTTGTACGTATCTTTTTGTCGCAGGATATACTAAACATAAATACAGTTAAGTACGTTCATCTGTACGTACGTACACTCATATCGAAAAATAAGAAAAACTGCACTTTATATGAAAAGTTTTGGAAATCTACTTCAGAAAAGAGGCTTTCATTTGGTACTCTACAGTGATTGTTACCTTTTTCTATGCTGAATAGACGGAAGTATTGGATACGTACAAATTTTCAATTTCAGGTTTTCGATGGATTTACACGTTCTGAGAAAACGCGATTTGACCATTTTTGGAAAATGTCTGTCTGTCCATCTGTCTTTCTCTCTTGTCTGTATTGTAAAATAAATAATATAATTTTTTTTTGTAGCGATTGTATCTCAGGAACTACTACATAGAATTGCTTGTAAATTTATATGTAGATGCCCCTTGACATAAATTAGTGATTATCAACTTTTGGTGCTAATCTCTCAACAAGTGGCGCTATTGTACAGCGATTTCCGTAATTTCAAGGAAGGCTATATCTCAGGAATTACAGCACAGAATTGCATATAAATTTGTATGTAGATGCAACCTGGACATATATTAGTTCCTGACAGTTTTTATTTTTTAATGCCAGATGAAAACCTTTATTTTTTGAAACTGTTAATTTCAACATCGTAAACATAAACGGAGTTTTTTTTTTTTTTTTTTTTTGTAAAAATCATTAACTGCAAAATACTGAATAAATAAAATTTTATCCCCCAATTAATAGAATAATCTGAATTTCATTTGTGTATTATCATAAAATATTTAAACACAATTTTTTTTCTTATTTTTTAATGTTGTGTTTTTTTCTGTAATTTTGTATCTTATGTCTGAAAAATAAAATTCCTTTACTGCATTAAAATTTTGTTTTACAAGTAAAAAAAATCAAGTTTCTTTTTTCTTTCTCTTTCTGTTGCTGCAAAACATCTATTTGAAATGATTTCACTTATTGCTAGTTTTATAGCACTTCTACGCAACTTAGAAACTCTCTTAATTGGTTAGAATACAGACCTTGATTAGACAGAGAACTTGTCCAATTATCTGACCAAAAAGAAGAGATCAGCTTTTGTTTGAAACTTTTCTGAACTTCATTGATTTTGTGAAGCCATGACTTCAGCATTTGGGCACGAATAACGATAGAAATACCTTTTATCCAATATTTCTTTTTTCTTTTCTTTTTACTTTCTTATATATATATATATACCCCCTATTTCTTCTAATAGAAGAAAGTGTTGGATTCGTAAAAAATTTACGCTTCCAGTTTTTGATGGATGTAAATGTTTTAAAAGGGTCTGGACACGATTTGACCATTTCTAGTAAAAGATTGTCTGCCAGTCTGTATATATGACAAAAATTTTAGGACAGCTCTAGATCAAGAACTATTGCACAGAATTTCATAAAAGCTTATATTTAGTTGCACCTTGATATAAGAATATGTATTAGTGTCTATCAATTTTTGATGCATATCGCTCAATAAATATTGATACTATGCTGTTATTTTCTCCATTCACGATGGAGCTATATCTTAGCTTCTATGGTCTATAATTGCACAAAACTTGATGTGGGAGTGAATCATTGTAAAAAAGGATGCTGATTGAATTTCAGTGCATAGAAGATGGGGCTGTTATGCTGTAATTTTCCAAGCGTACACAAAGGCTATAGCACAGCTTCTGCAGCGTATAAATGTATTGAATTTCATATGTTAGATGACTATTATCAAAAAAAAAAAAAAAAAAAAAGAAGAAGAAGTTGTCTGTCTGTGTGTCTGACTCTCTGTCTGTGTGTGTGACAAAAATTTTGTTGTAACAGTGTCTCAGGAACTACTCTGCACGAAATTTTATAAAAGTTTATATGTAGTTGCACTTTGACATAAACTAGTGCCTATCAACATTTGGTATAAATCGCTGTAGCGCTGCTATACTGCGGTTTCTTCAATTTACGGGAAGGCTATATTCCAGGTTCTATTGCGTATAATCGAACTAACCTCGATATCTGAGATGACCATTATGAAACATTATACTGATTCAATTTGGGTGCATGTCAGTCGATAGATGGCGATACTGTGCTTCAATTGAACGGGAAGATT
The DNA here is from genome assembly GCA_963930645.1 of Salticus scenicus. Taxonomy (NCBI): domain Eukaryota; kingdom Metazoa; phylum Arthropoda; class Arachnida; order Araneae; family Salticidae; genus Salticus; species Salticus scenicus. The sequence continues at coordinate 261,804,973 of OZ005655.1, read as the reverse complement.
ATATCTCAGATTCTGTTGCATATAATTGACCAATTCTTGGTGTAAAAAGTAGCTATTATGAAACACTTTGTTGGTTAAATTTTGGTGCAAATTGGCCGATAGGTGGTGTTGCTGTGTTGAAATTTACCCCGTGAATAAGCAGGCTAAATCTCAACTTATATGGCATTATAAAGACATCAAACGTGATATGGTAGATAACCATGCTGATTTAATTTGGGCGTATATGAGCTTGCAGATCACAATGCAATTATTCATCTTTTACATTTTCCATATGGCTTAATTACAGCTCAGCCTCTATTGATAAAAATTACACATAACTTCATATGTAAAATCTTTATTGCAGAAGTTATCATTACATTTTTCTGCATATTAATCATTGGATAATACTGTTATGTAGAAGAATGTTTTGTGATGGCCACAACATACTAGATTTTTTCGGGGAATTATAACTTCTTATGAGTAATCTAATTTGTCTTTTCAAGTGTTATATTTATTTTAAAATTGTTATATTAGATTTTTGAACGAATTTTTGCGTTAGTTATTTTGATTTTTTTTTTTTTTTTTTTAACTGTATATACGTATTTTCTTTTAAATATCGGGATTATTTTGTTATTTTTTATTCAGTAATGAAACGCATGCGGTTGCAGATAAAATACCTAGTACGAAAATTTCGTAAAGAAAAGAAATTGCAGTATCGATACATTGTTAAAAATTTCAACAGAAAACTCTGTGTAATCTATTATCTTAAGTCTTACGTAAAATTACAGAGAAAAATAAACGGAGATGTTAAAAAACTTATTTTATACATCGTTTCAATAACTAATATTAATTTAATTAATTATTGTTGAGAATATATTTCGGACTTAGAATACTTTTTCTAAAGTAGAAACAGTCATTTTTAATTTTAATTAAAAAATTAAATAATAAAATTAGGCAAAAGTACAGAATAAAGATTGAGAATCTCGATTATTCACTTTTAACTAAGAATTACTGTAAATTTACAAAGAATATGGATAAATATTTACATTAAATTTATAGAAATTTTTAACAGTGTATTGGATTTTTATCTTTAGATATAAACGAAGAACACGCATATTAGAGTCTTAAATAGAAAGTTCATTGTGTAAATAATAGTGTACACTGAGAAAAAATTCTGTAACTGATATCTAGAATCTGCATTGTGGCTCTAAAAAAATAGTTCCATGTCATCCTTATAAATTCTAGTCCCCTTTGGTAGAGAGTTCTAGAAACCTCTATTAGAATTATAGAGCGTTTACCTATATTATCATGGGCAAAGTTATTTAAAAATCTCTGCAAATAAATGAGAATACAAGAGGCGGATTTCAGCAACTATAATCTTGGTTTATTACCCAATTCTAGAAAGTCAAGCGAGAATTTCTCGCAATGCAAAATATTCATAATAATCAGAATATTGTTTCACCATCTAGAAATGTGTAGACTAGAAAATCTCGATAATTTCGTCTATTCAGTTTATTGGCGTGCCTTATGCGCATAGCTCGGAAATCTATATTTCTATTTAAGGGATTTAGAAAATGGCCACTTATTCATTCTAGACGAAGGCGGTATATCCCCCCCCCCCCAGTGTATTGTAATAGAAATGACAGGCACTCAATGCTAGTTACTTTTAAAGTTCAATAATACTGAGTTTGTGTATCCATGTTATTTGATTAATCGACGTATGGGCAGCGGGAAAGCGAAACACCTACAGCTAATTTTTACTATTTTTTGAACCAGATGATATAAAAATAAAAATTTCTCCATTTTTATATTTTCTACGTTGTCTATTTCTTCCTTATTTGCATACACGAATATGTATCAGGTTATTTCATTTAACTTTCATTATTCAAGTAGATCGATTTAAAAAAAATTAGAGATTATTGAGGTTTTTTAAAAAATAAAATTAATCCTTCAAACTGTTTCGTGTATTTTTAATACTGAAGAGGATAAAAAAACTATACAACTAATTCAAAAATGATGATATTATGTAAGCAACAAATAAAACACACATATTGATACAAGGAAAAATCAATAAATCATTATAAATTTAAAATTTTGGATATTTTTTTTTTGAATGAGTCGACGTACTAAAAAGCAATTTTAAAAGTAACAAAATAAATAAATAAATAAATAAAAATAAAATAAGAAAAAATAATAAAAGGCAATTTTTTTTTTTCTTTTTTATGGAATACTTTTATAAGCTCGCCTGTGGTTACGAAGAGGGGTTGTAAGAAGATTCAATGATTGAATGTTACTCAATAAAAGGATTTTATATAAGAAAAAAAAAAAAAAAAAAAAGAAAAAGTTCCCCCAGATGAAATTTCACTTGATTGATGACTAGTCATTCACCGAACGTACATAAGAAACATGTATTATATATATACTCGATAATATGATTTATGGGTTTTTTTTTGTTGAAGTTTTATTAAGTTTTAAAATTAATATTTCAAGTCAATTTTTGAGTAAATTTGTTTATTTATGCATATGCTAACTTAAATATATTTTCAATATTTTTTTCATAAGATGGTGGAATTCTAACATTAAATATATTCAGGTAGGAATCAATTGTACCGCGCATAAGTACGAAGAAAGTTCAAATAAAGCGGTTTTAATACTCTGAATGCCTATAGTTGCCTGTGTTATAAAAATAAAATCGATAGGATTAGAGCAATTAAGATATTTTTCTTTTCTTCTTCTTCTTCTTTTTTTTTTATACCATATAAAATTTTCCTGTGTTTTATTACCGTATTTATATGAATATTTATAGATTTTCAAAAATATGAGAATCTGTTAAAAATAAGAGAAATAATAATGCATCTAATATTAGTACTTCACAAAAGTTTCTTTACAAAAAAAACAAAATATATTGAAAGTATTATTTTATATTTAAATTTTAACTAAAAATAAAAGTTAGTTATCATTTTTGATAAGTTATTTAGAAACGAAAAATATTTTCATAAAATTGTGTGGTTTGTTATATTATTCTTAATTTGAAAAAAATTAATGTGTGATTCATTTTAGAAAATTTAAATTTCGATCACCCTGGAGCAAAAATCCTTGATATAAAGTTACCAAATTTGGAAAGTACAAACCTAAGATTGTGAGTAAATTGTTTATGCAATTAAATAATTAGTTTAAAATGGTGTATTTCAAATAATATTTTTATCTTACATTATTAAACGAGCAATATTTGAATATTTTCAGGTTATTGATATCGATTCACACATAGGAGTCTAACCAAATTTGGCATAGACGTTCATTAGAAATAGAAAATAATTACAAGATAAAAAGAACTTTTTATATACCATGTTTTTAAATTTTCTGTTGAATCATATGAACGTTACCGAAGGCAGCAGGGATCCGAAATAATTGGCTAAAAGTATTAAAAAATGCATTGTCACCGTGCTCTGAGCTATTCTGAAAGTATCAAATGTCTAGCTAGTCGGGAAGTTATAGGATTGTTGAATCATATAAACACTACCGAAGGCAGTGGGGACTCGAAGCAATTGGCTAAAAGTATTTAAAAAAATGCATTGTTACCGTGTTCTGAGCTATTTTGAAAGTTTCAAATTTCTAGCTAGTCGGGAAGTTATATGATTATTGAATCATATAAACGCTACCGAAAGCAGCGGTGACTCGAAACAATTGGCTAAAAGTATTAAAAAAAAAAAAAAATGCATTGTTATCGTGTTTTGAGCTATTCTAAAAGTTTCAAATGTCTAGCTAGTCGAGAAGTTAGTTAAATAAATTTTCTGTTGAATCATACAAACGCTACCGAAGGCAGCGGGGACCCAAAACAGTTGGCTAAAAGTATATATATATATATAAAAAAAAAATGCATTGTCACCGTGTTCTGAAAGTTTCAAACGTCTAGCTAGTCAGGAAGTTAGTTAAAAATCGATTACAAGATTTGTACTGGATAAACAAGCAAACAAAGAAATAAATAAATAAACAAACAAACAAGAATCGAAGTTAATAAAATCATGGTAATAAGAAATATTTTTGCGTATATCGCAGGAAAAATGATTAAAAAGAGTAATATAATACTTAAAATTTTAATATTAGGATACTTACGACCAATCGAATTACCGGAATTCGTTTGTAAATATATCATTTTTGTAATATTTTTTAAAAATTTAGTTGCATTTTTTCTAATGACTTTTCTAATTGCGATATTATATTGCAAATTCTTTCAAAATTCGCGGTTGAAAAATTCAACCGTGGGTTCTTTAGTTAATTATTTTTAACCGTAGAAATTTAAACTCTGCAGAATTTTCCAAGTGTCATTAACCAAATATATAAGACTAGCAGGCTACGCCCGCTTCGCTGGTCACTATTTTTAAATGAATCATTATAATTAATGAATTCTCAAAATTGCATTAATTTTTATCATGTGGAAAAAAAAAAAATTGATCGGGAAAAATGTCGCACCGGGTCCCCCCTGCCTTCGGCAGCGTAGACCCGTGCGCGATGCGCATATGCGAATGCATATATATGAGCGCCCTAATAATTTTACAAATTCGAAAATATCCGCAATCGATTTGTAGGTATCGAAAACCTCGATGTACCAATTTTGAATGATCTAACTCTATTTTTTTTGCCCCTCTGTACCCCCCCCTTCCCGGCCCTTCTAATAACTTTACACTTTCGAAAATATCCCCATTCGATTTGCAGGCCTCTAAAACCTATCTGTACCAATTTTGAATGGCCTAAATCTATTTCTATTTGTTTTTGCCCATAGCCCCCCTTACCGCCCCACCCCCTTACCGCACCTCATAATAATTTTGCAAATTCGAAAATATCCGCAATCGATTTGTAAGTATAGAAAACCTCTATATACCAATTTTGAACGATCTAACTGTATTTTTATTTTTTTGCCCCCTCTCCCCTCCCCTTTCTCGCCCCTCCTAATAACTTTACACTTTCGAAAATATCCCCATTCGACTTGCAGGCCTTTAAAACCTGTCTGTACCAATTTTGAACGGCCTAACTGTATTTCTATTTGTTTTTGCCCATAGCCCCCCCTTACCGCCCCACCCCCCTTCTCGCCCCTCCTAATAATTTTACAAATTCGAAAATATCCGCAATTAATTTGTAAGCATCGAAAACCTCTATAAACCAATTTTGAACGATCTAACTCTATATTTATTTTTTTGCCCCTCCCTCTCCCCTCCCCCTCCCCCTTCTCGCCTCTCCTAATAACTTTACACTTTCGAAAATATCCCCATTAAACTTGCAGGCCTTCAAAAACCTATCTGTACCAATTTTGAACGGCCTAACTGTATTTCTATTTGTTTTTGCCCATAGCCCCCCCCTTACCGCCCCACTCCCTTACCGCCCCTCCTAATAATTTTACAAATTCGAAAATATCCGCAATCGCTTTGTAAGTATCGAAAACCTCTGTATACCAATTTTGAACGATCTAACTGTATTTTTATTTTTTTGCCCCCCCCTCTCCCCCCCCCCTTCTCGCCCCTCCTAATAACTTTACACTTTCGAAAATATCCCCATTCAACTTGCAGGCCTCTTAAACCTATTTGTACCAATTTTGAATGGCCTAACTGTATTTCTATTTGTTTTTGCCCATAGCTCCCCCTTACCGCGCACCCCCCTACCCGCCCCTCCTAATAATTTTACAAATTCAAAAATATCCGCAATCGATTTGTAAGTATGGAAAACCTCTATGTACCAATTTTGAACGATCTGACACTATTTTTATTTTTTTTGCCCCCCCCCCCCTCCCCTCCCCCTCCTTCTTGCCCCTCCTAATAACTTTACACAATTGAAAATATCCCCATTCGACTTGCAGGCCTTTAAAACCTATCTCTACCAATTTTGACCGGCCTAACTGTATTTCTATTTGTTTTTGCTCCATAGCCCCCCCCCCCCCTTGCTGCCCCACCTGGGGGCTGAATTTCTAAAATTCCAGAAATTGGTTTTTAGATAGTTGCATTAGCTATATTTTAGAGCAAAAATGTCACGTATATCTATTTTTTTTTTTGTTTGAGATATATAGGATTATGCGAAATCACGTTTTGCGCATGTGGAATCACGTTTTGCCCCCCGCCCCCCTTGGGGACCGAATTTCAAAAATTTCAGAAACTGATTTTTAGACATTTGTATTAGCTATATTTTAAAGAAAAATTTTATGGATATCTGTTCTTTTGTTTGAGATATGAAGGATTTTGTGAAATTACGTTTTGCCCCCCCTCCCCCCCTTGGGGGCGAATTTTGTAAAATCGCTTGCGGCGTTGTCTTTCTCGGGTCGTAAACATTAACCGTGCCGAATTTTGTCCCGCTCGGTGAAACGGCCTAGGATTCTATAGCGGACAGACACACACACACACACACACACACACACACACACACAGAGACTCTGCTCTTTTATATATATATAAGATTACTAGCAGACCCGGCCACGCGTTGCTGTGACTAAGTTATACGTTGAATTATACGGCTGTAAACTATTTAGTACAGTTAAATTATTATTTACGAACAAAGACGAAAACGTTGTAGCCGATGTAAAAACCCACAGGGTTGAGATTTGAAACTTAGGTCAAAATTTGGAAGCGATTGATAAAAATTTTCGTAGTGTTGATATTAAGCACAAATTAATTTTATTGTAGGGTCCTATAAATTTTAATGGAGAAGTGATATATATTATTTCTAATGCTACTTTGGATAAAATTGCTAAAATGATTAATATATAAATTAAATTCTATTAAAATTCTATTAAAATAAAAGTATAAAAGAAACAGACGATTTTAAAATCAATTTTTATGGAGGAGTGAAATATAATATATGCTATAATGGATAATTTTACTATTAAATGACCTCATCATTTTAAATATTTTAAAGAGGGCAACAGCTGTAGTTATAAAAGGGAAAACAATAAGGCTAAACCAGAAAAATAAGTAAATTTGATAAATATTTTAAAACTTTAAAATTGGAAATCTTATGAAATATTGGACATTTAAAGTAAATACATGTATCATTTTAAATACAAAAAGATTTTGGAAAAGTTTAGTGTATTTTAACGAAGTGATGAGAAGTTTTTGAGTATGTTAAAATTTTAATAGTAAATTCAAGTCAATAAAGATGGGAAACATTGAGGATTAAGATAAGAATAATTATAAGATTTAAAAAAAAAAAAAAAAAAACTTTTTATATACCATGCTTTTAAATTTTAATATACTAATAATATACAAATTAAAAGGAAAATGATAAATATTCTATCATAGTTTGAAGTCAAATTTGTTTTCAAATGTCTAAATAAAATATCTGATGTAAGATACTAATATTTTGCAGCGGAATAGATTTCATTTCTGTCATCCTTGGCGAAAAAAAAAGGATATCGCCAAATTATCTGGCGAAAATATTTAATTCCTTTCAAAAATCATGGTTATTTTAACAACTTATATTAAAAGAGTAATGAATAATATGAAACAATATTTCGTACAATACATATTACATGTCATACATACGTACAATGAATAATACATATTACATTTCGTACAATGCATACATCTGGCATGTATATTTTCGTGTTACGCTTTTGATCGCCAAATAATAATAATAATAATAAAAAAAGCCAAGGGCGACAGAGTTTAAAAATTTAAAATTAAAATTTTGTCAATTTGACAGCAAAATAATTCAATCTAACACCCGCTATAACTAATACATATCTATACCCAAATATAAGGATTAAAATCGGGAAATAAATTTCCTCGATTTTTAATAATTTCTTACAAAAAATCCAGTGGGCAATTAACATAGGAAATCTTTTTCTTGGCTGCACAGACGGTCAGTGAGTCACACTTCGCTTGCGTATAGAACTCATAGATATAGTATAGCATATATAGAATAGAGTGATCATTGGGGAGAAAAAAGTTATTCCTTTTCATTTGGGAAAAGACGACGTTTTTACCAAAATATGGCCGTCTTTCCCCGAGTGAATACACACGGGAATACATACTAATATTTTAGCAAATAAAATTTATGAATAATTTATTTGCTAAAGGGGAATGGAAGACTCCAGATACAGTTTCAAATTCATATTTCTTTCTTTCTTTTCTTTTTCTTTTTCTTTTTTTCTTTTTTTTTTTTTTTTTTTTTTTTTTTTTCCAATACCACTTAATGGCTGTTTCCAAAGCTTTTATTTTTTATCTTTTTTCGGCATCAAAAATATTTCTACGATAACATGGGGATGAGAGATCTATATATATTACTATATCTATGATAGAACTACATTAGCACTTTATCAATGTGTATAAAATCTTTAAATTGATTATGACGTCAATTTTCGTGAGATGCATAATTTAACTTTTTATAATTTTTTAACGTTCACGTTTGATTAAATGTATTTATTTTTATGTCAAAAGAAAATGAACTCGTATTTTTTTTTTTTTTTTTTGGCAACAATTAAATTAATGGAACTCACAGATATTTTGGAGCAACTTTAATAAAGGTCTATAATTAACAAATAATTGCAATAAAACAATATTGTGACAATAAATTGAGATAAAAACTATCCTATCTCTCAAGTTGGATCAAACTGCACACAGTGTGCAAAATTTCATCAAAATCAGTTCCTTAGTTTAGGAGTTTACCCCGGACAAACATCGTGACACGTAATTTATATATATATACAGATTAAATTATAAAGTTTTGATCAATGAAGCACAAATAAGTAAAAAACAGGATTAATTTCACTGTATTATCTTCATTATAATATGAATTCAATTTACACTTCAGTCTAAGTAACACGTGGCCGGCTATGCTAACACCAAAAATTTAAAAAGTGGAAATAATTGAATCATACGAAATTTATTAATAGGTTAAAAAGTTGAAGATTCTTTGTGTAGATGGCAGCACCAAATATATTTCAGCTTTCATTTCAACCCAGTCGAAAGGTATCGACATCTGTTAGAATCATTTGGAGTTAACAGATAATTGTGACTGTCAAATAATAACAGACAAATAATTAGCAATAAATTAAAATTGCGACTATAATTTGAGATTTAAACTATCCTATCTCTCAAGTTGGATCGAACTGCACATGGTGTGCGAATTTTATTATAATCGGTTAAGTGGTTTAGGAGTCCATTGAGGACAAACATTGTGACACGAGATTTATATATATTAAGATTCTAGTAACGTTTCCACAGAGATTAAGAATTAAGATAAAATGAAAAATACAGAGAAAGTAAAGCGTTACGTGAAAGTGTCGCTTAAAAAATACACATATTTTTACTGAAGTTGTATACACAGAGTACTTGCTCATTCCTAAATATTTAAAGGTATATTTAATCTGTGGTTGTATGGTTGTATGAATCATAAATAAGCCACTTTCTTAACATAATTTCTTTCGTGCGATTTTAAATTGCAAATATTTTCTTAAGTTTAAACATTTATGTTGAAATTTATTCACTGTTTTGAATATTGACAAAAGATTTTCTTTCTATTTTACGTTAAGTAGCATCTGATTTTCTTTAAATTAAAAGTTCAAACTTTTTTTAAAAATTAAAAATTTAATATTTTAAATAAAACGTAAGTAGGGTAGGTGCTCCAGTGATTGGCATGCTCCAGTAATTGTCATCTATCCCGAAATAATTAATAAATAAGAAAAATAATAAAATCATATATTCTACATATAAGAATTTTAACATTTTATGTCAAACACTTGGAGCATAGGGTGCTAATAACTGGTGAAATGAACAACTAGCAGTGTCAAACATTGGAACAAAGGGTGCCAATTACTAATAAAAGGAAAAACTGGCATTGTCAATTACTGGAACATTGAGTGGCTGTCAAATAAAAATTCATAAAAAAAAATAATAATTGTTATCAAATGCATATATTTTAATATATATGTGGTTCTGAATGTCTTTCATGCCATATGTACTAACTTAAGATTTATAAAAATATTTTCTGATGACTAGAACATTAAAAACATCAGAGATTGCTCTAAAAGTGTCAATCACTAGTGCACTTACCCTACAACAAGCAATATTGAAAGAAATGCAAGAGTGTATTTAATGAGTGAAAAATCTTGGAAATTAATTTTCATGAAAGGCGAATTGTTTCTTGTAAAATGCAGTTATTGATTTATAATTCAACTATTAAGAAATACAGTGATTTAAATTTTTAAAACTAAAGTTTCACCATATTTTTTTTTTTAAACAAATTTTCTTTTCTTTTTTGGTTTGCAGTTTGATATGATGAGTCTTCCTACCCCTTTCTATTTCACTGCTAATAACTAAAAAATAATAATTAAAATATGTTCTTCTACCACTTTTGTATTTTTATCATAAAAAAGATAGGGTTAAAATATTGTTTCTAAATATGTCTTTACATCTCTATGCATTTTAATTTCGTTGCACCTAAATCTTCATAACAAAATGCAACTTTTCATCATTAGTTTTAAAAACGAAGCAAAAAATATTTTATGTAATATTTATATGTTGTAAAATCGTATACATATACTTTTTCTAAAAAAAAGTAAGGAAAAAATAAGTTACCGAAAAAAGAACGCACTTTGTCCTTTTGTTTTAATTATTTATTTTTTTAATATCTAACAATTCGAATTCTGCGAATCCTAATACTATTTTGCCTTTTAATTGTTTTAATCCTGTACCTTGTCTGCCCTTATTCCTTTCTACACATATTTAAAAGCTTTTCTTTCCACTATATTAATTTACAAGAAAGTGTCCTATGGGCTATCGATTTACAGATTAGTGTCGAAAAATTCCTTTAACTCAGTTTCACATGCATAAGAAGTTCACATACGTTGATAAAGTTACATAGAATAATGTAACTTTACCAATCTTATCTTATATTTTATTTATTACTACCATTACCGGACTACCTTAGGTAATGGAAGCATTTGTGTTCGGATAAAAAAATTTCAATATTCAGCTTTCACCTGAATCTCACGTTTTAAAGTCTGTTGAGTCTAAAAAAGTGGTTTTTGTCAATTAGTCAATGTGTATGTAAGTTCTGGTGAAACTTTTGTTTATCATATCTCCCAAAAACATTACCAAGAAAACATTCAAAAGGTGTCGTCTTAAAAAAATATCGAAAAAAATATTGGTTATTCTACTCTTCATAAAGCACCAGGAAGTGAAAAAATTATCGGCTGAAATGAATTACAGCGACCACAAAATATTATTAAAATTAAGCATATTTGGCGATTTAGCGCTGTTAGGCGTTCAGTTTGCTAGCACCGAGATTGCCGTGTACGAACAGAACCGTGTTTTGTTTCTCCGTTAAGTACTCAAAATCAATCGCCTAACAATGTGAAATCGTCAAATATGCTTAATTTTGATAATTTTTTGTGGTCGCTGTAATTCATTTCAGCCGATAATTTTTTCACTTTCTGGTGTTTTAAGAAGTGTAGAATCACATATATTTTTTTCAATATTTTTTGAGGACGACATCTTTTGAATGTTTCCTTGTAAGATATAGAACGACGAAATTTCAGAATGAAGACAGGTCCTGTAAAAATGCGCGGAGGTCTGCCGTTAAAAAATAATAAGTTAAAAACTTTGCATAAACACCATAAAATGCAAAAACTTGTAACAATTGTTTCGGGTTGAAGTAAAATATGGACCTACGTCAGGCGAACAAGTTAGGTACGAGTGCTGCAAACAAAGTGGAAACGCACCTGCGTTACAAAGTTTTTAACTTATAGACAGGTCTAGTGTACAGCTGATTTTTAGAATTTTTTTGGTACAAAATGGAAAATTGGAAGTTGGGCCATAGGTTTGTATCTCAGTAACGATTTCTTCAAAGTGGCCGAGGGGTTTCCGCAGTGACCGAGAGGTTCTGATCTCAAAGCTGGTAGACATGATATTCCGGTTCGATCCCAGATCACACTCGTCGGCTTAGCTTTTCGTGGTTTTCTCCCAAACTTGCGTAAATACTGGATGACTCTCTTGGAAAGACTACCCAGGCCTATGACACTAGGTCATCAATTCGCCTTGACCCCCAACACACCAACACCAGAAAGTGTTTGCTGATAGAATGAGATGATTTTCAGTTGTTCTAAATAAGGAAGCAAATTGATAAGTGGTTTAATTCAAATTTTATTTTAAATCAATGTGCACTATATTTTCATTAATTGGTTCGAAATTAAAATTTGGAAAAAATCAAAAGCAACAAACACCCTCCCCCCCCCCCCCAAAAAAAAAAAAAAAAAACTTTTTATCATTTCATTTTATTTTGAGAGCAAGTGGAATTCTACTCATTCTAGCGACATCTTTCTGAATTTTTACTGTATTATCGCGGATTTTTATTTTTATTTATTGCTTTTTTAAGAAAGGCGAATAAAATTGATGAAATGTCGATTATATATATATCACACATATAACTTCTTAAAATTATTGGTGATAGTTGAATAAAAAAGTGCGCAATTTATACCAGGTGGCGCTGTCTACCGCTTGAACTGTTGCGTAATTTCCGAGCCACGCGGAAGGCATCTAGTTAAGCAGGCTATGATATAACCATATGCTACAGACTGTTATACAGACTATTTAAAATAACTTTTTTTTGAGGGAACAATTACACAGGTCTACAAAATTGTACTTTTCATTTTTTTTTTCCTACACTGCGTTGGGTGTCTCTAATGTTTTTTGATACGCTGAATTCAGAAATGGTTGTCTTTTCTGCTTATCACGTAAGGAACTTTTACAAAGTAAGGATGAAGATCGGAAGAATTCACCTAGAGGCTATAACAAATTCGATACATTTTTATGTATAAACTATATTAAAATAGGCTGTTATTTATACACTTTTCGTTAAATGCGTTTCTTTACATCAAAACTGTCTTTAGAGCATTTTACCTTGCGCATCGCTTGAAGGTCTTAGGGTAGAGGGCGGGGGAGGTTCTCTATGCAGCATCCAACAATAATATGATAACATGTTAACATTCTATCGTCTCTGATACCTCCTCTACATTTTTTTTTTTTTGATGTCTTGACTAAACAGCTCTCTTTGTTCTTCACTCATATCACCAGATTTTTCTGGAGATAATTTAGATCGGAGTTGAAAAAGTGGAGCTTTAAGCTCAAACAATTCCTTTTTTTCTTCTTCCTTGATGGAAATTTTTGAATTGTGTTCCCTTAATCAGCATCCAAAAAAAAAAAAAAAAAGAACAAAAAAAAAAAAAAAAAAAAAAAAAAAAAACATCACCTTGAAGAAAAAATTTCATCCCCGACCCGTCTTATCAAACATGAATTTAATATTATCTTTCTTTTATATTTAGTGCGAACATTTAGGTTAATTTATTGCTTCCAGACTATGTATATTACAATTAATGAAGTCTATTAAACATTTTTTCGCACAAGCTTTCCCTTGTTACAAAGGCTAATACAAAGGAAAATGTCTTTCAGACTTTATAAATGATTCCTTTTCACATCGCAAAAGAGACAGTTAATTCATTAAGAACACAGAGGCTATAACAAATTCGATGTAACATGCATTCATTTCCTTTCTATCTTTCTTCTATTATATGAAACTACAGACAGTTATCGCTTCACTAGTATGAATAATGCATTTGGGAAAAAGCTGCATGACAGTCATGATAATACAATACTGAGAGTGTATGTGTTACCAGCTAGCACAAAGCATAATACAGAAACAATGGTCCTTTTATCAGATCGAAGTTTATAAATCTTTGGACCTTTATTGCTTTGTTATCAGTGATTATATTACAGTATTCCATTGCTTTTATAATTAGGGATCTAGCTTAGTGAAATATTTGATTAACAACTAAGAACACATTCCTAGACAATGCATGAGTTATTCAAAATATTTTTCAAACTTTCTTCTCAAATGTAAGCAATTTTAAAGCAATAATTAAAAATATTTCAAATAAGTGTAAATTGATGAAAAAATGGAAGTTAACTCGTGAAGTTTTCCGTTGGATGATTTTTTATGATTTTAAGAAAGGTTTCACTCGACAAGAATGCACAGAATCGCTTCGTGAAACTTTTGGTAATGAAGCACCATCAGAAAAGACCTTTTTTGCAGAATTTCGTCGTGGTCGTGCGTCCGTCAGTGATGAATCTCGTGAAGGACGACCAAAATCGACAGTGATTCCAAACAACATCGATGCTGTGCGCAAGATGATTGAAGAAGATCGGCATGTCACGTATCGTGAGAGAGAAGCATCCCTTGGCATACTGCAATACATTCGATTTTGCATGAACATTTAGCTGTTAAAAAAATTTGTTTTATTTTCTTGTTCCCTTATGTCAAACAAAAAATGCGTGGGCAGCGATTTTCATCACCTCCAGAAGCTGTCGATGCCTTTCAAAACCATGTTTCTGAGATATCAACTTCAGAGGGAAAAAACTGTTTCAAGAATTGGTTTGAACGAATGGAAAAGTATATAAATCTTAAAGGCGAATATTTTGAAAAGCAATAAAACAGTTTGTTCCCAACAAAATCTTTTTCTTCCTACTTTTTGTAGAAACTTAAAAGGCAACCCTCGTATTATGAATCCTTTGTATTTGAGAGAAATTCTCGCTTGTTTTTCTAGAATTGAGTCATAAAAACAAAATTATAGTTACCAAAACGCGCCTCTTGCGTTCGCATTTATTTTCAGAGATTTTTAAATGTGATTGACCGCGATAATATAGGAAAATGCTCTAGAATTTTAATAGGGGTTTTTAGAAGTCACAAGTAAAGGGAACTAGAATTTATAAGGACGACGTGGAACTACTTTTACTAGATCACAATTTAGTTTCTAGATGTCAGTGACGGAAATTATATTCGATGTATATGGAAAGTTTTGGCATGATTAATTTTTCTAACGATATTTGAGAAGTAAGAACAAGAATTAAAAAAAAAAAATCTTAATATTTCATTAAATTTTTATTCATATTTTTTCTAAAATGCTTTGTAATTTTAGTGATGTATTAAAAAATGAATGTGGTTTGGAAATTAGTAAAATACATTTACAGAGAGATTGACCTAGAATATGCATATCCGTAACTAATATTTATACCAATATAGTTTTGTTTCTTTTTCTTTACTTTATTCCTTGAAGTACAGAGAATGAATGAATATTTGAATGTCTACATGGTACTTTGGACTTTTTGGGAAGATACAGAGTGATTGATATAGAATGTAGTATATTCAGAAAACATGTTGCTTCTATTTACGTTTTTAGTAGTGTTAATCTTCTTAGCACTTTTCACCATTATTTAAGGGTGATTATGACTTAGGTTAGTCCGTCATGTCTACTCTCCAACTCCCATAAGCGTTTATTAAATTATTTGAAATTGGTATATGTTGTCCAAGTTCTTTATAGCATGATCCCGATTGAAAATAGCATAAAGTATTCAAGAGACTAGCAAAATAATTCTAATACACTGCGTTTTATGAGATGGATTTATATAAAGTTTATTTTAATACCTTTGTACTACAGAAAATATAATGAAATTGACATTTATAATTCGTAAATGCAAAAAACTTGTTTTCTATAAAATATGGTACGAATAGCATTATTTTACTGGACCACACAAAAATATTCAAATATATCAGGGACCATTCTTGGAATTGGCTAGAATTGCATTTTTAGTTGTGTTAAGTGTTTTTACACTGAGAAAAAATTCTGTAACTGACTTCTAGAATCTGAATTGTGGCTCTAGAAAAAAAAAAAAAAAAATCCACGTCATCCTTACAAAATCTAGTCCCTTTTAAAAGCGAGTTCTACAAACCTCTATTAGAATTCTAGAGCACTTACCTATATTCTCGAGTGCAAAGTTATTTAAAAATCTTTGCAAATAAATGCGAATACAAGAGGCGTGTTTCAGCAACTATAATCTTGGTTTATTACTCAATTACAGAAAATCAAGCAAGAATTTCTCGAAGTACAAAAGATTCAGAATATTGCTTCACCATCTAGAAATGTGTAGACTAGAAATTCTCTATCATTTCGTCTATTCAGTTTATTGGCGGGCATTATGCTCATAGTTCGGAAATCTATATTTCTAGTTAAGGGATTTAGAAAATGACCAATTATTCATTCTAAATGAAGGCGGTATATATTTTTTCTCAGTGTAACAGTTTCCAACATTGTTTAAGCGTGATTATGACTGTGATTATCCTAACTATACATCGGTGTGCGCTCAAACTTCCGTAAATATTCCTAGAACTCTTTAAACTGATATATGCTATTCAGATTCGCGTTGGCATTTCTCCTAGTGAAGATGATGTTCACAACTTCAGTCATTTGCATACAGGAACGCCTAAAAGAAATTCCAATATATTTCGTTCTACGTAGGTATATATATATATATATATATATATATATATATATATATTTAAACATATTTTAATATATTTGTATAAAACAATACGTAATGAAATTGACATTCATTAAAATTTTTTTATGTGGAATATGGTATGATTAGCATTTAAAATTGACAGAGTCATACATAAATATTTAGGTACATTATGGGTTATAAATGGAAATTGCAAGAACAGCATTTTCAGTTTTACCTACAGAATAAAATTTTATTAGTGTAATTTATTGATTGACAAGGTTCCATTTGTTTACAGAATTGGTACATACAGAAATACACAAAACAGTGTCTTGTATAGATGTTCTTTGAAAGTAAGTATTATCTAACTCAAGAAGACACATTGTAAGATCACAAAGCCAAAGCTAGATGACATAAATAATTATTTTTCTCAACTACGAAATTTATTTTAAGTTTGGAGTGTATCAGAAATAAAATGTTCCTGAGAAATGTTAAACGCATACGTAATTTTACTCAAGCCGTTGATTTAAACAATACACAGGAAGCAATTAGTTATGTGCAGTTAAAAATTATGTGCCAATTTGACAAATATAACAGAAATGCTTGAAAGCCAAATTTATTACACGTTTATATATATACTAGCAGGCTTTGCCCGCTTCGCTGGCCACCAAATTTAAAGGAAACTCTTTTCTATATAGCTTTATAAAAATAAAATAAAATAAATTACTGAAATTGTTCAAAAGCTCGCTCCAGGTCCCTGCTGCATTCGGCAGCGATTTGGTCATCCACTGCAACTCGGGCGCTTGTCCCTATTACCTGCGACAATAGTTTACCAATGAGCTTCCATTTAGGTGCTTATTATATAACAGTTTCGAAATAGATAGTATCGAAAAAATTAAAGTTTCCCTTTTATATTTGAATCCCAGTAACATGTGAACAACACTATACGTGTTGTTCACATGTAACTCGGACTGGACTCAAATGTAACTGGGTTTAGACAACATAATATTTGCTTTTACGTTATTTCATATGTTTATTTTGTTTATTTAACCAACCATTAAATGACAGCAATTTCACGCCAAATATTACAATATGCTGTGACCGGCTACGTCTGTCGCATGAGACAATTAATTTTTTGTGTTTATATATAATTCATGGGTTGTAAACCTGATAGTACAGCCTTAATATAGTTCTCTTTGGCGGCTTTTGAATTTTTGTGACCATTTTAGACTTAATCCATTGTAACAATAAGACTTAATCCCTTGTAACAATATGCTATGAGCGCTATTTCTGCCGTATTTTAGACAACTAATCTTTTTATGGTTATATATATTTCCCATTAAACATATTTTTATTTATTTATTTAAATATTAATTTGAATTTTTCAAATATTTCTGTTCGACAGCGTGCAAGTGCAGTAACACACAGAGGTTCATTTGTTTGAATGATAAATTAGCATAGTGATTATTATATAAAAAAATAAATAAATAGGTAAACATTATCGTGTTACGCAACTTTATTATGTCGCTTCATTGGCGGCTTTTGAATTTTTGTCGCCATATTAGCGATGGATATTTTTTTTTTTTTTTTTTTTTTTTGTATGAAAAGGGGAAGACTATTTTGCTAATAATTTTATCAGACTCTTTTTTGTTTATACATAAGAATCCTTTATATTCTGCTTATATTTTTAATGATTTTTAGTTTTAAAATAGTGCTTGTTGAAATAAATTTCCTATCTTTAAAACTGCATTTGTTCTGTAAATTTTGTGTAAAAATAAATCATTTATGTTTTTATATATTTGATGCGCTACTTAGATTAAAATGGCTGTTGCTATATTAAACTTCTTGTCGAAAAACTTTCGGTGTACTTCAACACCAAAATTTAAAAAATCGCCCAGCAGGATCTATTAATGAAACTGATAAAATAAAAATATGGTTCATAGAGTTTAAATAATCTATTTAAAAAAACTTTTAAAACCCAAATTATTAATGTATCGTATCACATACATAGATATAGTAATAATATATAGATTGATCATTGGGGAGAAAAAAGTGATTCTTTTTCACTCGGGAAAAGACGGCGATTTTACCAAAATATGGCAGTCTTTCCCCGAGTGAATACACACGGGAATACACACGAATGTTTTAGCAAATAAAATTCCTGAATAATTTAATTACTAAAAGCGAATGAAAAGCTCCAGATATAGTTTCAAACTTATTCTTCTTTTTTTCCTTTTTTCCTTCAATACCACTTAATGGCTGATTCCAAAGCTTTTTTTTCGGCATCAAAAATCTTTGCACGATAATATGGGGATGATAGATCTATATATATTATTATATCTATGATCATATAAATCTTTTGGAAGATAGAATAAAACTTAATTTGAAAAAAAAAAATAATAATAATAACTTTTGTTTATTAACCAAAATAATTGATGAAATTTGAAATGCAAGTTGGTCTTGTGGGGTACAGGCTGTATATTATATTTTTGTGTTCGTGAGAGATAATTTAAAAGAATTTGAAAACTGCAATTTTTAATCCCACTTAAAAATCATGTGACTTAATATAAAGCAGATTTTTCATTTTTTTTTTCTCCTAACGGTTTCCATACTATGTTGTGCTGTTGCCACCTAAAATTCATACTTTAGTTAATTAAAAAAAAATCTAATTGTCCGATTGATAAGCTGTTTAAATAATCGGATTTACAAAAATTTTCCCTTTCATTTGCTATCCGCGATTGTAATGAAATGCTCGCCCTCTGGTGGGCTACGGTGAAATTACAATAAACATGGTTTAATTCGAATTCCATATAGCCGCCATTGCTAGCCGATGTTTAGTTTCACATATATTTATTGAATAAAAATGAATAAATACGGTAAAAAAGATAACACATACTTTTGTGTGCCACAGTGTAAATCCAAAGCATCAAGAAATCCAGAATTGAGCTTCCATTTATTTCCAAATGACGAATTTAAAATTTCAGTTGCTTCGGCTAATGGAAGTAAAGAATTAATCAGATGATTTGAAATTAATATTTGTTTAACTTCAGTTAAAAATCTACTTCCGATCGAACTTTGAATAAACTGAAGTATTTTTTCTAAAAGCAATCAATTTTCCATAATGTAATGGCGGAGAAATTATAGTACGAATATTAAGTAGAATAACAAGAACACTATTGGAACACACGTGGCTAATGTTTACTAACAACTGCAGTGTTCACAAAGCGCCGTCTATCGATCATTACAAACGCGGATCTTATTTGTAACGATGCGACTGATATTTCTAATTTATTTTCCAATATTTCTGATTTATTTTCCTCATTTTAAATAAATGTACGTTTTTTTTTTTTTTCTTTTTTAATTATTATTATTTTGTTGAAAAAAAATTGGCAACAATTAAATTATGGATAAATTTTAAAATTTAAATGGCTTATTTATCAGAAATTAGAAGGTTATTATTTTCACATTTTATTTTATTAAGAAAAAACTAATCATCCGATTGATAAGCTGTTTAATGCATCGGATTTACAAAAATTTTCCCTTTCATTTGGTATCTTATTTGTAACGATGCGACTGATATTTCTAATTTATTTTCCTCATTTTAAATAAATGTACTTTTTTTTTTTTAAATTATTATTATTTTGTCGAAAAAAATATTGGCAACAATTAAATTATGCATAAAATGTTAAAATTTAGAAGGCTTATTCATCAGAAATTAGAAGGTTATTATTTTCACATTTTAATTAATTAAGAAACTAGTATGTTGTGGCCACCACAAGACTTTCTTCTATATTTTCCTATATACATATTCAATCAGTAACAATACTTAAAAAAAAAAAAAAAAAATACGATTTTTTCTAAGTTTTTTTTTTTTTTTTTTTTTTGTTAAAAGTAATACATATTCAACCAGTAACAACAACAACAACACAAAAAAAAAAAAAAAAAAAAAAAAGATTTTTTTTTTTTTTTTTGTTAAAAGTAAAAAAAATCGATAACTTTGTTTTAAATAATCACAGATTTATAGTTCAACCATTCGTTTTAAAGGTATTGACGAGATCTTTCGAAAGATACCCATCTTGAAAATTTACCCCCCGCCCGGGGGGGTACTTCCCCCCCAGGGGAGGAACCGGTGCCCCCACATGCACAAAATTTTTTTCGTAGTTAACTACTACTATTATCAATAATTCATATTAATTTTACAATCACGAGTTTAAAATAACGCTCATTATGTACATTTATACGAAATTTTGTTCTATGCTGCCACGTTAAAAGTTTACATAAAATGCGATCACAGCGCCATCTGCTGGGAGATTGATCTCAAAATCTAATCAGACCCTTTCCATGTCAGGGTCCAACTATACACCAAGTTTGGTTCAATTGCATTCATCGGTTCGTGAGATACGGTGAAACATACGAAATTTTGCGATCACAGCGCCACCTGCTGGACGATTGATCCCCAAATCTAATCAGCTCCATGCCCCGTCAGGTTCCAACTATATACCAAGTTTGGTTGAATTTCATTCATTGGTTCGTGAGATACAGTGAAAAATACGAAAATTTGTCCTATACTGACATGTTAAAAATTTACATAAAATGCGATCACAGCGCCACCTGATGGGCTATTGATCCCCAAATCTCATCAGCACAATGCCCCGCCAGGGTCCAACTATATACCAAGTTTGGTTGAATTTCATTCATTGGTTCGTGAGATACGGTGAAAACACTAAACCACAGACAGACACACAGACAGACAGACACACAGACAGACACACAGACAGACAGACACACAGACAGACACACAGACAGACATTTTCTAAAAACTATCAATTCGTGTTCAGGACATCCCAAAACGTGTAGATCCGTCAAAAAACGGAGGTCGAAAATTTTCGCGAATCCAATACTTTCTCTATATTACATATAGAAGAAAGTGAAAACTAATCAAAAATTCGAAAATCTGACTTCGATGTGCACAATGACCCTTCGGGGGGCACCTTTGTGTTAAATCTCGTGACTGTCCGAGCTACCGTTTTCGAGAACAGTGAAATATACATACAAATATTGCTCACTTAATAGCATAAGATATATATCACCCGCGACAAAAAGATAGGAACAAAGGGTTTTTTCTTTGATTTTTCATAAAATAAAATTATCTAAATTGTGCTTATTATTTATTATTGTCATAAAATAACCTTATTCCCTGACTAATTTTTGTTTTAAGACTAATTTAGAAAAAATTTAAGACTAAAATTTTTCTAATTTAAGACTACACACCGCGACAAAAAGATAGAAACAAAGTTTTTTTTTTTTTTTTTTTTTTTTTTTTTTTTAATTTTTGAATATGATTATTTTGAATATGATTGAAATATTCAATATGTTTTTGATATGATAATATTTTGTTATGATAATAAATGATCAGCACAATTTAGATAATGTTATTTTATGAAAATTAAAAGAAAAAACCCTTTGCACCTATCTTTTTGTCGCGTGATATATATAAATTTTTTTAATGTTAAGTCATTTACAAGAGTTTTATTTTTTTTTATCCAACAGCATTTAATGAAGAAATTCGTTGTATTTTCTCTGAGTTAAGAATTTTATGGAACATGGTCCACGGAATTACAAAAACAGCAGCGTCTCATTATTGTCTAATAATTCAGTTCCAATGAGATTCTAGTTCTGTTTGTAATAATGGGATCATTATATGAAAAAAAAAAAAAAAAAAAAACCTATAGATAAGCTTCTCAGCTAAATTTTTTTTTATTATTAGTCTAGTTCTCTTCTATGCGCTAGCTAAATGAAATAAAAATGAATAAAATAATAAGTTTCTATATTTTATTAAAATTTTAATTTTTCAACCCAACAATTATTTCTGAAAATAAAGTATATAATAAATTCGGAAAAGAAATGCAATATTGCTTAGAATATACAATCTACTAATAAGTATTTGGACATTTTCGAAATTAAACGTTTTGTCAAATATCTAGAAAAGTTCTTTAGGAATCATATTGGAGCTTTAGTATAGTGTAAAGAACATATTATATCTCATATATATATATCAGCAAAATTTGTGCCCTGAAGAAAAAAAGGAGACCAGTAAAAAATTAAACAAAAATCAAAATGTTTTGGATCCTCTTCTAAAAAGTAATTCTTTAAAAGCGTTTTGGCTGTAGCATGTGATTATGGGAATTTTTCTCATTATCTGTGTAAATTTTTATGAAGTTACCCAATATATTCATGGAAAACAATGTTTTTATTATTATTAAAAAAAAAAAAAAAAAAAAAAATCCGCTTTTTAAACCATAACACGTAGGTATTAGACCCAGAGTAAAAACTTGGCATATTACATTAGACACGACATACTGCAATCAGAATGCAAATAATTATACGATAAAAAAACCTTTTTATATACCATGTTTTAAATTTTCTGATGAATCATAGACCTCTTATCAATGTGCATAAAATTTTTAAAGTGATAATGACGTCAATTTTTGAAAGATGCATAGTTTAACTTTTTACAATTTTTAACAATCACGTTTAATTAAATGTATTTATTTTTATGTCGAAAGAAAATGAACTCGTATTTTTTTTTTTTTTTTGGCAACAATTAAATTATACAGTCGGTAACAGAAGTGTCCGAACACTAGCAAAAATTCCTATGTAAAAAAAGTACACTTCATACGGTTTTATTAAATAAATCCTTATCGAATCATGTTGTTACACTGACTAAGACCAGGATTCGACAAGGATTTATTTAACAAAACCGTATGAAGAGTACTTTTTTTACATAGGAATTTTTGCTAGTGTTCGGACACTTTTGTTACCGACTGTAGCTAATATTTTAATGGCTATTTTAACGCTATTTTAACGCTATTAGGATGTTATTATTTTCATACTTTAATTAATTATAAGAAAACTAATCAAAAATTCGAAAATCGAAGTATTGTGTTGTCACCGGGTTCTGAGCTACTGTGAAAGTTTCAAATGTCTAGCTAGTAGGGAAGTTAGTTAAAATTCGATTGCAAGATTTGTACCAGACAAACAAACATAGAAACAAGAATTGAAGTTAATAAAAACCTGGTAATAAAATAAAAAATGTTAAATATCTTACGAAATATGAACATTTTTACTACATAATTTTTAACTACTAATGTGCTAGCTTTTAAAAAAATTAATTTGCATAATTTAATACCCAAAAGTATTGAGCAATTTATATGTAAACCCCAAACAAATGTAATAAAAAAGTATGAGAGATAGAATGAACAAATTTTCAGCTCTTCTAAATATATATATATATATATACATATAAAAGATGACAGGGGTTTTATCAATATTAATTTACAAACATCAAAACACTGTATTGCCATTGGGCATTGATTGAATCACAATAAAAATGTGAGTAAATCCCTTTATAGTTTAGCTTTTAGTTTGAGAGAAGTAAAATTCTGTTCCTTCTATCTTTCATAACTGTTTGAATTTACCTGATATTTTTTTTGAGATTTACATATAAGTTGTTCAATACTTTTGGCTACTAAATTATGTAAATGAATTTTTTTTTAAAGGTAGCATATGCGTAGTTAAAAATTATTTAGTAAAAAGGCTCATATTTCTCAAGATATTTAGCATGTTTGCATTCTCATTGCAGTAGGGTGTGTCGAATGGAACACGCCAAGTTTCCTAAAAACGGCTTTGTGCTGGGTCTAATATCTACGTGTTATAGTTAAAAAAGTGGATTTTGTTTTCTTTTAAACATTATATTTCCATGAATACATGGTGTAGCCTCATGGAAATTTATACGAATAATGAGAAAAATCCTTATAATCACATACTACAGCCAAAACGTCTTTAAAATATTACTTTTTACAGGATGATCCAAAACATTTTGATTTTTGTTTAATTTTTTACTGGTCCCCTTTTCCTCTTCAGGACACAACTTTTAATGAAATATATGAGTTACAAAATGTTCTTTACACTACTAAAGTTTCAATATGATTCTTAAAGAACTTTTCTAGATATTTGACAAAACGTCTAATTTCGAAATTGTCCAAATACTTATTGGTGTAATTAAATTACTATATTACCATACATAAAAAAAATTCCATTGGTTAATAAACTTATCTTCAAAATAAATAAATGAAGAAATAACGTTCATTATATTTACAATGAAATAATGAATTAAAAAAATCTATAAAAAAAAAAAAAAAAAAAGAATTTTGGCTTTTAACAATTTGTGTTTTAATAAGATGATTTCGATTTAGTTCAACAGATGACACCACTATCGCTCTGCTAACCTTGAATGCCAGGCCTAATTAGATTTAAATTCTTCCAAGTACACTTCTAAATAATAGATTTTGAGCATATGTTCCAGGACAAAAAGTTAATAATTTTCTGGGTTGACCAATCAGATAACACCTTACGTCACAATCGTGTCGGTTAGCCAAAATTTAATCGTACTTGGTACACGTTAGAGAACTATTATATAGATTTTAAATCAACTCATCTCATAGACTGTAATTCATCTGAAATCTTTTGTAATTTTACGTGCACAAATTAGTTGTGCTATTTATAAGATTACATATGTAAGAAATATGTTTTAATGAATTTGTATAATATATATCAGTTTAAAGCATTCTAAAAATATTTAAGGGAAAAAAGACGTTGCATAGAGAGACAGGCATATACAAACACACGAACCTGATTTATATCCACGTTTCATCTTTTTAGGAGAGTGTTAGAAATATATCCAAAAATAAACTCTCGAATGCCTTACTTCTTTCCGTCTCAAATGTCTTCTTAAATATTAATACATTCAACTGTTTTACTTTCATCAGCTTATAACAATGAACTAACGGCTTATTTCTATTTGATGTCAGCGGAAAATTCCTCTGGACAATGTATTTGGTGAATGGGAATAGACGATGGCCATTTTATTGTCTAATAATTCAATTCTCAAGGGAATTCCGTTTCTGTCCGTAGTAATGGGACCATTATGCAGCAAAGAGACTGTAATGAGCCTTTCTGCAATAAAAATACTTTCATTTATACTTTGTTTTATGTCTCAACGGAAGGGAACAAAATTAAAATTATCATCGTGTCTCTAAATGGCTTGCGACATCTCATAAGGGATAACATTTACTAAAAGATTTTTTTCTTTTCTTCTTTTTTTAATGAAATGCAAGAAGTTTAAGGGATACAAGGAGATATAATGGATGCACTATTTTAAACGAACGATTTACCTGACATTATGTAAATAGTTAAATATACCACCTTGCCATAAACGACCCGATACTTATGTTTTTAGAAGTTTTATCAAATATTTAGAAAAATGTTGTGAAACTTCAGTGGTGTAAGAAAAACATATTATACTTCATATATTTCAGATAATGTGTTATTACAAAGGCAAAAAAAAAAGAAAAAAAAAAAAAAAGGATCAGTTAGAAATTAAAGAAAATATTATTATGCTTGGGTTAATAGAGTTAAAAAATAATACTTAAAGTGCGTTGCATTTATAACAGGTTCATGAGCCTTTTTTTTAAAAATTATCTATACATTTTTATTTGAAAAGCATATATCACACACACACATATATATAATATATATGTGGAAAGTAGTTCCTTGCACAGTCAACAGATGGCGCTGTCTCGGATGTATCCAGGAGAACGAGCTGACAAGCGAAAGAGATAGTTAGCATCCGTCTACCATGGAGAGCTGTTGAGACCGTTAGCGCGTAGACTGATGTGGTCATTTTCTTCTAATTAGAGCTTTGAACGCTCTGTGTAGTTGGGTAGAGCCATGGTGGGCTCATTACTTCATTTTCACTATTTGATAACACACGTAGGTGTTTTTGTATATTAAAGAACGAGTAGGTGCTTAAATGTTGCTTTGTGATAGACATTTAATGAAGTGGACTTCTTAGTTCTGAGTGTTAAGACACGGAACCAGTTGTTGGTTAATAGTGATTCTACTGTTATAATAATATTTATGTATAATTTGTATTTTATGTATCTTCAAATAAATGTGACGTGATTTAATATGCATCTCATCATTGACCCCACCTCTAGACACCCAGCCAAGATCCTACATATATATATATACACATATATATTTCTTTAACAAAACTGAAAAGATTTTGTATACGTTTTGTCTACGTAGGGTTTTCAAACCGATGCGCAATGTCCTTTTTAGAAAATTTGACACATTACGTTAGACACAACTATTGCAATCGGAATATTAAAAAAATTAAATGTGTGAGAAATTGAACAAAATTTCTAACTGCACATGCGCAAGCATTCACAAAATTTCGTTTGCAAAACTTATTAGCCAAATGTATAGAGTTACTTTGAAAAAAAAAAAAAAAAATCAAAGAAAATATTTTGAAAATTTAGAAAGATACCGTATATAGAATTTATTGAATTTCAACTAATATATATATATATATATATATATAAAGCAAATTTATAAGGGGTTTTACCAATATTTTTTATTTGAATCAATTAACAGCAATACAGTGTACTTTTTTTTTTGTCGTAGAGACCAAAATTTTTAACTTATTTCTCATGTGAATGGTTATCCATGACCAAAAATAGGTTGTAATCGGACAGAGAGATGTCCATAGATTAAGGAGGATGAGGCAAAAATCTCCCAATCTAGTGTATTGATCCCCTTCTTGGATTGCTCTTTTCTTGTTGACTAGTGCTGGCTGCTTCTGATTCATTTGAAACTTTTTTCAACTGGATTGTGTATATCTCGGTTGCGATATATATTTTCCCACGATCAAACAATTGAAAGTGCACAAATATATGCGCTGGTTCACCAAATACAGGGCAGTTCCTTTTGCTGATGAATGCTCTAAGGCAAATACAACAGAACCAATGGACTACCGATGAAGTTTTTTTTTTTTTTTTTTTTTTTTTTATTTTATAGAAACAATTACTGTATAATACCATGTCTATTTCTCGTCCCAAGCAAATATCTGGTCTAAGAATTAGGCTTTCTTGTGACCTAATAGAGATGAAGAGTAAATGGTAAGCCGATGGAGATACTATTCCTCGGTCAAAGCTGAAGAAACCTAATTACTGATTTCTCAAGACTCCCTAAAATTGAATAGATGAAATTAAATGGTTTTTACAACACTTTAAACCCTTGTGGATGTTCAGAAAATGCTTAATGTTAATTGCGCTCATGGATCCATTTGAAAGCTAATTTATCAGAAATATTTTCATGTTTAAATAATGAAATTTCATAAGAATTTCAGGTTTTTAAAAATATTTAATTATATTTTAAATTCTAAATTAAAAGAGAAACTAATATAAGTACACGGATGTGTCTACAAGATGTCATTATAATACTTATAAATTTTACTCCAAAATTAGTGGTGTTTAAAAATTAAAAGTTTATTTTATATTTAAATATTTTTGAAGAAATTTCAAAACCCTTTATATGGTATACATATATATATAGTATATACAAATTATTGAATATATGAAATATCACTTTTTATCATAAACAGAAAACATTATTAATAATAACAAAATCACTAAACGCGCGCAAACAAAATAAAACAATATGCGTATCTGCGTTCGACTTCTGTTTACTGTTATCTGCTCATGCTCTAACATCTTATCTATGTTTAACATTTTTGGTAGGTTCAGTTAATGAACCCGAGTTACGTTTTAAGCGGCGCTGCTGCAGATTGATTAACCTGCGGTTGAGTTGAGGTTGACGGAAAATTAGGTGGTAAGTAATTTGGCAATGTTGCCAGATTGGGGACTTTTTTATTCAACTCACACCAATAATTTTGATAAGTGATGTTTGATATGCATAATAGAAAATTAATTTTCGAAGTGATTAGGCTATTGTTACAATTAACATTTAGTGGTGGATATTGAATAAAAAAAGTCACCAATCTGGCAGCACTGGTATTTGGACACTTTCGAATTTAGACGTTTTGCTAACTATCTAAAACTATTCTTGAGGAATCATCGTGAAACTGTGGGAGTATTAAAAGCATGCTACACCTCATACATTTCAGTAGAAGTCTTTTCCTAAAGAGGAAAAGGGGACCTGTAAAAAATTAAACAAAATTCAAAATATTTTGATCACCTTGTAAAAAAATAATGCTTCAAATGCGGTTCGGCAGTAACATGTGATCATAAGGAATCTTCTAATTACCTTTACAAATTTTAATAGGGCTACCACATATATTCATGGAAATGTAACGGTTCCTTTAAAAAATTGTTACTCTTTAAATTATAACACGTAGATTTTTAGCCCCAGTGCAAAGCCATTTTTAGGAAAATTGGCATATTCTATTAGATACAGCATACTGCAATCAGAATGCAAAAATGTTAAATATCTTACGAAACATAATCATTTTTACTAAATAATTTTTAATTACGCATGCGCAAGCTTTATAAAAATATCATATGTATAATTTAACAGCCAAAATTATTGAGCTACTTATATGAAAACCCTACACAAATATCGTTTAAATTCAAACAGTTATGAGTTATAAAATTAACAAAATTTCAGTTCCTCTCACGAAAAAATAAAATAAATAAGTAATAATAAAAAATAAATAAATAAATAAAATAAATAAAAAATAAAATAATCTGGTGTGTCACTCACACGACTTTCTCTTACCCTGAAATTTAATACTATAAATACAGGTTGGAGATTAAGAGGTAAGATAACGAGTACTGTTATGTGAATCTATATTAAACAATTCAAATTAGGCTTCGGAAGAGTTTTATGTGATAATTAGTTCTGCGTGAGGGGGGCTACCGCCCCCTCAAACCCCCGTTTCATTAATGTACCTGCATTTATATAGGTACATTAATGCACATACATTATTATTTTAATTCTGTTATTAAAATTAAAAGTTTACTTAAAATTATACAAACAATTTTCATACGCATCATTCATTGAAACTTATCAATCTTGATCAAACTTTTCCAGCAACAAACTTATATTAACTTCAAAATACAACATTTGGATCTCCTATAATTATTCGTGTTTAAGTTACTGTGAGAGACACAGACAAAGATCAAACGTTAAAAAACTTGACTACGATAATCAGGAAGCCTCAACACGTGTAACTATACAAAAAACAAGTGAAGAATATTTAGCTTAAAACATACATTATTTACGATATCTCTATGTGGAATTTATTTCAATTCTCGAACAGCTTTCCTGGAAACGGTAAAATATTATTAGTAAAGCACATCCACTAGCAAGAAATAACTAGTGTGTTGTGGCCACCACATGACTTTCTTCTATATTTTCCTATACAAATTCAGCCAGTAAAAATAATTTATTAAAATTATTATTTAAAAAATTATTTCCCATGATAATGCAGACAATTTTCATATTAGAGAAGTAGTATAACACTAAATATCCAAAAAAAAAAAAAAAAAAAAAAAGTTAAATTTATTCTCAATATTACATTAAATTTTTTTTTTGGTTAAAAATGAAAAAAAATCGATAACTTTATTTTAAGTTATCGCAGATCGATGGTTCAACCATTCGTTTTAAAGGTATTGGGGAGCTCTTTTCAAAGATACCCATCATGAAAATTTACTCCCCTCGAGGGGGGACTTCCTCCCCAAGGGGGGAGGCGAGACTCCTACATACACAATTTCTTTTTCCCAGTTGACTATCTCTATTACAAAAAATATATATCCGTTTCATTTGGTTTAATGCAGTCTATAGATGTTAAACTCAACTTACCTGAAATTTCCCCCATAGACGTAATGTATTTGAATACTTTTAAGTGCCCCTGTACACGAACCATTTGCTTCATCTCAACGAAAAGCTTAGTGTAGCATCCCTATATGATACACATTTAGAATACCGAGTTTGGAATTTCGGCTACTATTTGTTCTGGATATATGCTGATAACACACACACAGACAGGCACACAGATAATTCACTAAAAACATGATATTCGTATTCATGGGACCTCAGAACATGTAAATATAACAAAATCTCACTTTCGAAAATTTCACGATAAAACAATATTTTCTCTATCTTACGGGTAAGAGAAAGTAAAAAAAAAAGGAAGATAATAGGGTTTTTTATCAATATTCATTTGCAATCAGCGAATACTGTATTACCTTTGGACATTGATTAAATCAAAATAAAAATGTGAATAAATCTCCCTAATAGTTCAGCTTTTATTTTGAGAGAAACTGAAATTCTGTTCATTCTATAACTCATAAATGTTTGAATTTACACGATATTTGTTTGGAGTTTTCATATAAGTAGCTCAATACATTTGGCTGTTAAATTATACAAAAGAATTATTTATAAAGCTTGCGCATGCGTAGTTAAAAATTATTTAGTAAAAATCCTAATATTTCGTGAGATGTTTAACATTTTTGCATTCTGATTACAGTATGTTGTCTCTAATGTAGTATGCCAATTTTCCTAAAAATGGCTTTGCCCTGGGTCTAATACCCTACGTATTATGATTAAAAATGAGGCATTTTTTTAATTTTTTAAAGAAGCCGTTATATCTCCATGAATATATGTGGAAGCCGCATAAAAATTTATACAGATAATTAGAAGAATTCTTACAATCACACATTATAGTCAAAATACCTGTCAAACATTATTTTTTTACAGGGTAACGCAAAATATTTTGATTGTTCTTTAATTTTTCACTTGCGCCTTTTTCCTCTTTAGGAAAAAACTTTTGCTGAGATATATTATGTGTAACGTGCACTTTATATTCCCAAACGTTCAAGATGATTCCTAAAGAACTTTTCTAGATATTTGACAAAACGTCTAAATTCGAAAGTTTCAAAATACTTATTGGTAAGTAGTGTATGTACAGTCGGTAACAAAAGTGTCCGAACACTAGTAAAAATTCCTATGTAAAAAAAGTACAATTCATACGGTTTTGTTAAATAAATCCTTATCGAATCATGTTCCTTGTAAGAACATGATTCGATAAGGATTCATTTAACAAAACCGTATGAAGAACATGATTCGATAAGGATTTATTTGACAAAACCGTATGAAGTGTACTTTTTTTACATAGGAATTTTTGCTAGTGCTAGGACACTTTTATTACCGACTGTAATTACAATTGAATAAGAATTAAAATACCCTTCAAGTAAAATGGTTTTAAAAAAGACAGTTTCTAGCATTACTCCTGAATAAATTATGTTATCATTCCCATATTAGAGATCCACCTGCAGAATCGGGCTTCCATTGCAGAAATATATTGGTGCAAGCACCCCTCATGTTATTGGGCATTTCCATTATGGATTAGCACAACCATCAAGTTGATTTTTCTATTATGTATTTTATTACCTCAATTACAGCATCAGTTACAAGCAAAGCAATCGTAAAAATTAAAAATTTCGTGAGTATTTGTCCTGTGACTGAATTTGCTAGTTCGTAATAAAAATAATAATTTTGAAAATAAATGCACAGTTTGGTGTCAAATCATAGCCTCCTAAACTAGATGCCTTTCGCGTGGCTCGAAAACTTGGCAACTGTTCAAGCGGTAGACAGCACCATCTGATACAGATTGCGCGACTTTTTAATTCAACAGTCACCAATAATTTTAAGAAGTGATGTATGATATATACAAACGACGTTTCTTCGATTTTATTCGCCTTTTATGTATACAAATCCCCCTTTTAAAAATTCTTGGAAGCTTTTGAATAAAAAAAGTCGCGCAATTTTTTATTCAACTGTCACCAATAATTTTAAGAAGTGATATATGATATATACAAACGACGTTTCTTCGATTTTATTCGCCTTTTATGTATATAAAATCCCCCTTTAAAAAATTCTTGGTGGCTGTTGAATAAAAAAGTCGCGCAATCTGTACTAGGTGGCGCTGTCTACCGCTTGTACTGTTGCAAAGTTTCCGAGCCACGCGGAAGACATCTAGTTTAGGAGGCTATGATCTGACAGAAAATCGATTGATAGGTCTATATGAAGTCCAAGATATTCCAAGAACAACAAACACTGAATGTTTAGAATTTTAACGTAGAACACGATCTGCTAAAATTTCTTGATGGTTTTTCTGCTTCCCAAAGAGCAGAAATCACTTTTCAACTCAATTAATCCTTTACAAATTCTTCAAGTGTCGTTTTATACCATTATCTGACCATAGCCTCCTAAACCAGATGCCTTCCGCGTGACTCGGAGACTTGGCAACAGTTCAAGCGGTAGACAGCGCCATCTGGTACAGATTGTGTGACTTTTTTATTCAACTGTCACCAATAATTTTAAGAAGTGATATAGGATATATATAATCGACGTTTCTTCAATTCTATTCGCCTTTTATGTATACCATATCCTACTTTTAAAAATTTTTGGTGGCTGTTGAATAAAAAAGTCTCGCGATCTATATCAGATGAGGCTGTCTACCGCTTGAACTGTTGCCAAGTTTCCGAGCCACGCGGAAGGCATCTAGTTTAGGAGGCTATGGTCAAATACATTGATTAAAACTCAAACTTTTTTTTTAAACCATGTTTTTATTAACTTCGATTCTTATTTGTTTGTTTGTCAAATCTTGCAATCGATTTTTAACTAACTTCTCGACTATCTAGATATTTGAAACTTTCAGGACAGCTCAGAACACGGTGACAATACATTTTTTTAATACTTTTAGTCAACTGTTTCAGGTCCCGCTGCCTTCTGCAACGTTTATATGATTCAACAGAAAATTTATTTAACTTCCCGACTAGCTAGACATTTGAAACTTTCAGAATAGCTCAGAACACGGTGAAAATGTATTTTTTAAAATATTTTTAACCAACTGCTTCGGAACCCTGCTGCCTTCGACAGTGTTACCAGTACAAAGCTTTCAATGGATTTTTCACTAACTTTCCGACTAGCTAGACATTTGAAACTTTCAGGATAACTCAGAACATGGTGACAATAGAGTTTTTTTTAATCCTTTTAGTCAACTGTTTCAGGTCCTTCCTGTATTCGGCAACGTTTATATGATTCAACAAAAAATTTATTTAACTAACTTTCCGACTAGCTATACATTTGAAACTTTCAGAATAGTTCAGAATACGATGAAAATGCATTGTTAAAATATTTTGAAACTTATATAATAGCTCAAAACACGATAGCAATGTTTTTTTTAATTCTTTTATCCAATTGCTCTGGGTTCTCGCTGCCTTCGGTAGCGTTTATATGATTCATCAGAAAATTTAAAATCACGGTGTATAAAAAGTTCTTTTTATCTTGTGATTATTATTATTATTATTTTTTTAAAGGACTAAATGAAAAAAATTTCGCAAGGGGTGTTAACCGGATAATCCTGAAATTTGGAACGCAAGGAAAATAAATTTTATTTTTTCAAGATTTTGTAAAATATTTTAAATAATATTTTAGGGTTTATAAAATGATATTATTGTAAAAGCATTATATAACTTTGTACTTTTTATAACAATTATTTGGATATTTTTAATTACACCGATTTTGATAATTTTCATCATCTTTTGATGCCTTAAAATTTACTATTTTCTTAAGTAATAATTTTGAAAATAAATGCACAGTTTTGTGACAAATACGCTGATTAACACTCAAACATTTTTATTTATTTATTTATTTTTTATTTTTTAAGGATTGAATGAAAACAAACTCGCAAGGGTAATAACATTATTAATAATAAGTAACCTGAAATTTGGAACGCAAGGAAAATTTAATTGTTTAAGATTTCATAAAAGCTTTTAAATAACGTTTTATGATTTGTAAAATGATATTATTGTAAAAGCATTACATAACTTTGTACATTTTATGACAACTATTTAGATATTTTTAATTACATCGATTTTGATAATGTTCATCATCTTTCACGGAGAAAAAATATATATTCCGCCTTCATTTAGAATGATAAGTGGACATTTTCTAAATCCCTTAACTAGAAATATAGAGTTCTGAGCTATGCGCATAAAGCACACGAATAAACTGAATAGACGAAATTATCGAGAATTTCTAGTCTTACACATTTCTAGATGGTGCAACAATATTCTGAATCTTTTGTATTGAGAGAAATTCTTGCTTGATTTTCTAGATTTGGGTTAATAAACCAAGATTATAGCTGCTGAAACTCGCCTCTTGTATTCGCATTTATTTGCAGAGATTTTTAAATAACTCTGCCCTTGAGAATATAGGCAAAACGCTCTAGAATTCTAATAGCGGTTTCTAGAATTCGCTTTCAAAGGGGACTAGAATTTTTAAGGATGACATGGAACTATTTTTTCTAGAACCACAATTCAGATTCTAGATGTCAGTTACAGAGTTTTTTCTCAGTGTTTGATGCCTTAAAATTTGCCTTTTTCTTAAATAATAATTGTACACAAATCCTTTGTCCAATTTTTATAAAATGTTTCAAATATAGCACCTTCATAGGATACGCATTTAAAATAATGAGTTTAGAATTTCTGTCGATATTTTTTCTTGAGTAAACTCACAGATACACACACAAGTATACAGAAAAGTATACACACAGACCAATCCCTAAAATCCTGCTTTTCGTATTCAGGAGACCTCAAAAAATACAAATGTAGCAAAATCTTAATTTCAAAAATTTCACTGAAAAAAAAAAAAAAAAACACTTTCTCTATGATATATACATTAGAAAAAAAAAAGGAAAAACAGCATGCATAATCCGAATAATAAAGCTGTCACGAATATTTACTTTAATCAACAAATTTTTCGAATGTTTACCTATTACATTCATAATAAAAATGGTATGTAACATTTCAAATTTAGAATTTAAATTTCGTGATAAAGGATAAAACTCATTTATAAAAACTTTGTAAAATATTGCCAATATCTTTTTACAATATTAAAGTTATTGATTTATTAGCATAACACGAAACGGAATTAGTGATAGAAGAGCAATTTCTGTTGTTTTTGTATAGAAAATTGGCTTTTGATGCAATATATCATGACAGTTATACATAATATGAAATTAAGTTTTTTCGTCAAATATTCCCACTATATAAGGTATTTTGAACGAACACATTTTAATAAAATGAATACTATTTAAACGCGTGAAAAGATGTCGTAATCTATGTTCCAATGTTTTTTCAGCGATAAGATAAACACATTGTACTTCATATTTTACAAAGTGTAACTGCAATTTTAAACTCATACGCAGTTATTTTTCAAATAGCGCATAACAGTGAATATAATGCAGGATACTATGCTAAAAAATATAAGTTTTGTGGAAAGCTGTATTGTTGATTCATTGTATCTCGAATATATAAGTTATAAATGTCAAATATAACTATAATATAGTAAATTTAGTTTTCTATCAAATATTTGGATTCCTTTTCTACTCAGAATTTAGAAATCATTATATAACGTCTATTACAACAAAATACAAGTTAAAACAAAGAAGCAATTTCATACGCTCGCTTTGTCTGGTTTTGTTCTTCAACCAAGGATTTGAAATACATTATCATTAGTAAAACTGGTAAGTTTAATTGAAATAATTCAGGAAATTGAATACAAATTTAAAAGGTTTGAATTTAATTCACCATTAAAAATTAGATACTTTTCATTCGTTTCTTATGACATTTATCTTTGCTCATTAAAACTATCCTACACTTACTTGCAAAGAAACATGCTTAATCAAGAAGTTCTAGAAATTGGATATGCGCCGGATATAATTATTTTAAATTATATAAATTCCACAGAAGGACTTGCCCCTTATTTTTTAAATAAATCAATTCATCATGCACAGTTGCTTTCAGATTTTTTTCATTATATAACCAACTCAAGAAAATTCAAAAATGTAAGAAATACCATCATTCTTGAAAATGTTTATTTTTACCCTAACGGTACCATAACTGGGTTGACTGGGAGAATTAATCGCTCAGAAATCGATGTTGTAATAAATCCGTATATTATGAACCGTCAAAATATAGAAACAGTGGATTTTGCTTATCCATATCAAATGCTTGCTGGCACATTTATGACACGAATACCAGAGTACCAACCACGTGTTTTCGGTATTCTCCAGACCTTCTCAATGCCTGTTTGGATAGCGATATTCTCAGTTTTTCTTGCGATCTTATGTGTGTACTATGCCACCTTCAAATGGAAATATTCTCTGGAGAAAATAATTTTCCATACTTTTGCAGTCTTTTTACGGCAAGGATCCATTCTGAAAGTTACCAAAATGGCAGAAAATTTACTGTTGTATGCGTGGATTATCGGTGCGATGTTCTTGTGTCTGAGTTATGATTCCGTGTTTTTGTCATTTCTTGCAATTCCGCCTGTGAATAAAATTAAGGACGTGTCACAATTAGCCAAAGCTGTGAGAAATGGTGACTACCACTGCATAGCCCAAGTCACTTCCAGTCTTTATTTTGAGCTCTTAAATTCAAAAGAAGAAGATTTGAAAATTATAGGACAAGATATACAGAACCAAAACTTAAACAAATCAATTGTTGATGAACAAATTAAGCAGAATATTGCTTTGATTTTATATGCCGAAGAGGTTAATTTTTATGCAGTAGAAAACAAATTTGTCTCAGACGATCGCTTTTTTGAACTTTTACTGGCCCCAATGGTACGTAAAGGATTTTGTTGCAAAGGTTTAATAGATACGTTTGTACGCAAAATTATGGCTTCGGGTATTTATTTTAAACATATTCGAGATAGTCAGTTTTTACATAGGTTGCCTAATTTAATGAAATATCGGCATACAGACACAGAAAAAAGAAAACTAACCCTTATAGATGTAGCTCCTGCTTTTATATTTCTAATAATAGGTAATATTTTATCGGTTTTGATCTTTTTAGGAGAAATTTTATCATATCGATGGCAGAAATTTTGTACCAAAGTAGAAAATTCTGAAGTTTCAGCATTACATTAATTTTCTTTTCTTTAATTCTCAAAATTTGTATTTCATATTATGGAGAAAGATAAACAAATTTAATCTAGAATATCTTTCATTTTACCAGTGTGAAGTTATTAAACCCTAGTTACTTTCTAAATAACGCCATAGCGTTGCCTTTCTCAGCATCGGTTTTATATAATGATTAATCCATTAATTTATGAAATGATTATATTTTTGCCAGCATATAACTGAATCTTCTTCTAAAATGAAGAAAAAGTCATGCATCTTTGACGGAAGAAAACATTTATTTTTTTAATATAACAGATTTTCAATAAAAGTTTTGCAGGTTACCGTTTTATGAATGAAAATTTAAGATAGATAAAAAGAAATGTACGACAATTGCCTAAATGATTCATTTATGTGAAAATGCATTAAAAAAATACATATGTTATATAATTGAATTTTTAAAGATTCATATAATTAATAGCGATAACGCTTGTCTCACATTGCGTTAAAATAAATTATTTATAATTTCCCTAATTTCAATTTAAATGCTACATCTTTTAGTAAATGATAAAAGCATAGTCTAAACAAACAATTTTGCTCCTTTCTCAAAATGCAGCATGGGCTTGCAGCACCGGAGAAAGAAAAAAAATTATCCTTATAAATGCATCAAATGCGTTTTTAACACTTTCCAACAAGGTTGAAAAGTGTTTATGACTTGGGTTTGTCTGTCTGTCTGTCTGTCTGTCCGTCCGTCTGTCTGTCTGTCTGTCCGCACTCTAACTCCCGTAAATATTTATGGAATTTCTTGAAACTGATATATGTTATTCAAGTTCACTATCGGAGGTTCCCTATTGAAAATAGAGTTTATACCTCTACTGGTTTGTGTACAGAGACACCCGAAAGTTTTTCAAAGCATTGTGTTCTATGAGAGGTATTTCTATAAACCATATTTTCATACCTTTACTGTAGACATATATTAATGAAATTGAAATATGTTATTCAAGTTCACTATCGGACGTTTCATATTGAAAATGGAGTTTATACCTCTACTGGTTTGTGTACAGGGACACCCGAAAATATTTCAAAGCATTGTGTTCTATGAGAGGTATTTCTATAAACCATATTTTCATACCTTTACTGTAGACATACAGTACTGGCCAGAATGGATGACTCACTTGTTTTTTCGTATTCAAAGTGATGTATTGGCGCCAGATATTCGTTTTGCCTGTCTTCTAAAGTGCAGGTGTTCTTGCTTGGCATTTCGTTAGTTCATTAGTTGTGTTCGCTGTGTGTTGACGTAAAAATTTTTGCAGAAAGGTGAAATAATAAAAAAATGCCTGGTAAAAGAATTTCATGCGAAATGAATGCACAAATAAAGATTCTGAGCGAAGAACGTTATCGTACTCAGGAAATTGCTGCCAGATTACAATTGGCACAAAAAACAAATTCCAGCTCTATAAGTAATTTCAAAACAACCGGAAATTATGGATATTCAAAGCCAAAAGGTCGTCACAAGAGCACAAGCAAGCGCATAGATGAGTTCATAATTTTGGCAGCGAAGAAGTCACCCTGAAAATCAGCGAAAGCAATCCAAGCTGGTTTACCAAAAGATGTTAATATCCCTAGCCAAAGGACAATCCGCAGGAGGCTATTCAATGTCAATTTAAAGTCCTACAAGCCTGCTAAGAAGCCTAAATTGTCTCCCAAAAACATTGCTGACCGACTGATATTTCGTAAAAAGTATCAGGGGTGGACTGCGGAGCAATGGAAACATGTGATGTTTTCACACGAGACTCAAGTATCACAGTTTTATGCATTTTGTAGAAACATATGACGGCCTCCCAATAAAAGAGACTGTTAGCCATACATTATTCCCACCGTGAAGAATGCGGCAAAACTCATGGTCTGGTTCGCCATTTGTGCCAAAGGAAGATGTGGATTGTGGTTCATGCCTGAAAACACATCAATTAATTGAACTGTTTATCTCGATGTGCTAAAAGAGAAGTTACCACCGTTTATGAATATCCACCAGTGCACACACTTCCAACATGATGGAGCACCTTGCCACCAGACTAAATCTCTTAAGACATGGATTGCAAAGCAGGGGTTTCAGATCCTTGGGCCGTGGACCGGAAATTCCCCGGATCTAAACCCAAACGAGAACTGTTGAGTAATTTTAGAGCGCAAAGTTGCTGAGCATAACCCCACTTCACTTTCGGACTTAAGAGAAACTATAAAACAAGTGCAGATTACAGAAATTACACCAGACTATTGCGAAAAATTATGTATTTCCATGCCTGATCGTATCCAAGCTGTATTGGAAAAAAAAGGTTTCCACACCAAATATTGAACCCTTTCTCAATTATTTATGTATACTGTGCTTGTATAACTAAAATTAAAAATTAATAATTTCCATAAAATAAATACTTAGTTAAATGCAATTATTCTTGCGCATTCATAAACATCACAGTTTTTTGTGGTGAGTCATCCATTCTGGCCAGTACTGTATCTTAATGAAATTGAAATATGTTATTCAGGTTCACTATTGGATGTTTGCTGTATATATTGGAGGAAATTCCACCATCGGTTTATATACAAGGACACTCAAATGTATTATTTATGTATTATTTATGATTATTTATCGATTTATGTACGGGGACACTTAAAAGTATTCCAAAGCATTGCGTTCTATGAGAGATATTTCTATAAATAAAATTTTAATAGCTTTACTTTCCATGATGTTTTAGGAAATTAGAAATATGTTATTTATATGCACAAAAGAATGCTTTGCAAAAAATATAGCATGTATAGCATTATATTTACAGGGTGGCACAAAAATATCTAGTTATATTAAGAGCTATTAATAAAAAATAGCTAGAATTGTACTTTCGTTTACGGTAAGCGTTTTTAACACTTTCTAACATTTTTAAGTGTGAATGTGATTTCAGTTTGTGTATCTGTCCATCTGTCTGTCTGTCTGTCTGCCCGCGCTCTAACTCCTGTAAATATTTATGGAATTTCTCGAAAGTGATATATTTTATTGAAGTTCACTATTGGATGTTCCATATTGAAAATGGAGTGAATATCTCTTCTGGTTTGTGTACAGGGACACCCAAAAGCAGTCGAGAACATTGTGTTCTATGAGTGTTATTTTTATAAATATTTTCCCTATAGAATGTTCCCCATTTAAAATGACATTAATAGGTCCTGTACAACTAGTTTGTTTGCAGTAACAACAATAACAAAAAAAAAAAAAAAAAAAAGCCAATGCATTACGTTTTAGGACATAATTTTTTGAAAGTTATATTTAAAAGTCTTTCTACTGTAAAAATCATAAGAATATTGAAATATATTTTTAATATTCTAAAATTATGTTTTGTATAGAATATGATATGATTAACTTTCTGATTTACAGGGCTACACTAAAATATTCAGAGAGATCAAAAGCTGTAATTATAATCAATATGAAATTATATATATGAGGCTGAATTTTATTTTGCGTTAAACCTTTTTAACACTTTTCAAAATGCCTAAGAGTAATTTAAAAATCAATTTGTCTGTCTGTATATTTTTCAGTCCTTCTGTCTGTTGTGTGACAACGTACGCAAACAATATTAAAATTTATTCGATACAACAATTACGTACATTTGGAAAATGTTACTAATCAATGCGTACTGCATGATTTTTCTTTCTTGTTATTTTTAATATTACGATATTTTATATTTGTTAAGAGAAGTATTACAGTTCGAAGAAAATTATTAAAATAAATACAAATTCTGAATGTTTGACATTATATTATTATTATTATTATTATTATTATTATTATTATTATTATTATTATTATTATATTAAACTGCTACAAATTCTTTATTTATTGATTTGATTTTTGATAGAAAATTTCAAAGGGATTTATTATTATTATTATTAATATATTGCTATAAACGTAACATAAGGAAAATTATACATACGTACATATATACATACATATATATATATATATATATTTAAACCATTTTTCCTGTCAATGAAATATTCTACAATATAAGATGCAATAGATTTCTAAAATAAAATATAATTGTACTTGCATTTTACAGTCTGCGAAGTTCACAGAATTTTTCTCGTGCTTTTATTAAAACAATTTATTATTTTACGCAGTAAATTTTATCTAATATATAAAATAATGATCATAATGATATATATATATATATTTCATTTTGTATCTCTGTAAATAAATTATAAGTGCTACTTTCACGAAAATCTATGTAGTTTGTATGACAGCGACTATAACATGTATATATTTTTTCAGTTGAATCGAATAAGGCATGTAGACGCTTTCACAATTTAAATAGTTTGAGTCTATAGACTATAATAACAAAGATTTTACTCATATCCCTGTAAAAAAAAAAAAAAAAAAAAAAAAAAAAAAAAAAACTAATTTCACCAAAATCTATAAAATTCATGTTATAGTAACTGTAACATACGTACCAACTTTGAACTCATTCGAACTAGTGTTTAGACGCTCATTATCACTAACACACATACATACATACAGGGCCTGATTACCGAAAAGGCTCAGGAAGCACAAGCTTCCCCTCTAAAATTTAAAAGGGCCCCAAAAATGACTAAATTTAGAATCTTGAATTTTCAGTTTTGGATTTTCACACTGAGATTGAATTTTCTTCTGAGAAAGTTCGCTTAACGGCCCTCTTCACTCACCGTCGCCGGAAGCCCGAGCCAATGTTATTCTATGGGGAAATTTTCTTTACAAATAACTTATTAACTAATTCATATTTTTAAATTCTGTTTCCACATTCAGAAAATTCCCAACTGTTAAA
Source organism: Salticus scenicus (assembly GCA_963930645.1). Classification (NCBI taxonomy): domain Eukaryota; kingdom Metazoa; phylum Arthropoda; class Arachnida; order Araneae; family Salticidae; genus Salticus; species Salticus scenicus. Next base: position 261,763,016 of record OZ005655.1, on the reverse strand, counting down.
TTGACGGACCTTTTTTAAAAATGCATTTTTTGAATTTTTGATATTTTATTTTGAAATTGCAAAATGAAAAAAATTCACATATTGAAAATTCGTATTTTGCAGCTTCAAAATAAAATATAAAAAATTAAAAAAATAATTTTTTAGAAAAGGTGCGTCAATTTAACAGCTGGGAACTTTCAGAATGTGAAAACAGAATTTTAAAATATGTATTAGTTAATAAGTTATTTGTAAAGAAAAATTTCCCATAGAATAACATTAGGTTCGGCTTCCGGTGGCGGTGAGTGAAGAGGGCTCTTAAAGATAGATAAAATGCACACTATTTTGAAAAAATTCTGTTATTTAATCACAAAAAAACTGAATTTTCTTAATCAGTAAGCTATATGATTTTAATAATGTGGGAAGAAATCTCCTAGACAAATAAATGCAAAAAAACTATAAGCACACACGGAGTTTTGGTCTATAGTATTTTTATATGACAATATATAGTAAGAACGAAACTTCTCAAAATGAAAGGGGGCCCCAAAATGCTACTGAGCTTCCCCTTGCTTAAAAGCTTAATCGGGCCCTGCATACATACACAAACACACACGCACACGCATACACAGCATGGGTATAGAGTTTGCGAATACGCATACATATATATAATCGTAAAAATAGGAAAAATGAACTTAAAAGATTCATATACATCCTCAAAACACCAAATTTTCAAACCCAAATTTTTATTATAATACTTTCCTTACATATGTATTTTATGAAAGTAATAATCTATTTAAAATTTTAAAATCCAAATTCTTAATATAGCGTATCAAATAAATATTTTCGAATTTAAAATAAAATTTAATTTGCAAAAAAAAAAAAAAAAAGTAACTCTTTTGTTTATTAACCAAAATTGGAGAACTGTGTTAAGAAAAGAGAAATTATTTCTTAAAATTCACAACAGATGGCAGCACCACATGATTGTCTATAATTTTTGTAATTTTATTTTCTGATTAAGGGCAATTTAATTATTAATCTGCAATTAATTAATCTGCAATTTAATTATTCGTTTGAGGCACCTTTTTATTATTATTTTAGTTTATTATTTCTTTTATATTATAACTTAATATTTTACTGATTTGGTTAATATTTATGTGTTTTTCCTAATCATTTTTATTTTGTATTGTTAATTGTTTCATTGACATTTTAGTGAATATTCCGCTCAATAGAGGGCGCTTGTAGTCCACAAAAAACTCTTTTTTGTTTCTAAAAAGAGATGTAAGAAAAAGGCTTCTTAAAAAAACTCTTCAAATATTCTTAGGACACTGTGTAGTCAACGATAAATTTTCTTTTATCAATTGACATCTTTCCTACTAATCGACTGCAAAAATTAACACTCCGCACCTGCGGGGTATCGAACGCTGGACCAGCGGGTTGCTAACATGGCGCTCTAACCACCAGAGCCACAGAGAGACAAAGAAACGCTTGTATTTACCTTAAAATGGAGGCACATTTTTTATTAGGTTGAGATTCACAAGCATACCGTAGTGAATGATAGTAAGTACATAAGAATTTGGGAAAAAAGGAAAGAAATAATATTATTAAATTTAATATGGTCAATATAAAACTGTTTTAACAAATATTGCCAGTTTATGTTATTTTATAACTTCATGATATTTTTCTGAGGTAATATATAAGAAAATATTTTTCTATTTTATCTATATTTTAGTGCGATACTACAATTGTATTAAAATGAAAATTTAAGCTGTTTAAAAGAAAGCAAAATATAACTATATGTCATTATTTAAAGTTTTATCGTATCCAAAATTTACTGAAAATTTTGAATAATTTTTATTTGAAAGCAAAGATAAATCAAATTTCACTTACTTATACACTTTTTTTTTTTTTTTTTTTTTTTTTTTTGTTTATTAAATTAAAAAATGTTGAATATAAAATACATTTGTCTACGTGTTACATGCAATTTAAATAAAAAAATAATATTGTTAATACTGGTAAGCACTGTTAAACGCTTTAATTAAAAAATTAATGTCAATTTGTGTTTCAATACAAACATTTTAAAATTATATAAAAGGTAACAAGCCACTTTAAAACACGTAGATACAATATTTTTATTAAAAACTACACAAAGCTTTTCGCCATTATAATTCCATTAGCTACCTATTTGCCATTAGCTACGTGTTTTAAAGTGGTTTGTTACCTTTTATATATTATATATACACGTGAAATGTTTTATAATTTTAAACTTTTAATAGTTTTTAATCTTAATTTTAAAATTACTTTTTTAATATCTTTGTACTATTTTATCAGTACTGTAAGACCATGGATTTAATGTTGCTCCTGCATTGGCATATCTTTGTAAGCTTTTCAATTTTAAAATGAAATAATTGAAAATAAATGTAATGTTACTGCACCATTATTCAGTGTGTATTTATAATTTTCATATTTGACAGCCATAAATTTCTTAATATTCAGTAAAAAAAAAAAAAAAAATCTAGACTGAACTTTAATTGAAATTTATTTTTCCGACTGAGTGAAAGTACCTGCGGCTTATTTCTGTTGAGCTATCTACATGATAGACCAGATGTTTCTGCCTAAAGGTTGTCTGAGTGAGTAATGTCCACCGGTTGTCGGCCTGGATAGCTCAATTGGTAGAGCCTTGACCTTGTAAGCCAAAGATCTGGGGTTCGATTTCCGGTCCAGGCACTATTTTCACTCAGTCGGAAAAATAAATTTCAATTAATATGATTTTCTTCCCAATCAGTTGATTGTGTGATTTTAATATATTGAACTTTAATTGTTAAAGACAAGGAAGGGCGCTATTTATATATTTTATTATATTGTGTATTATTCTTTAGGGAAATAGTCAAAACATAATCTCATAATTGGAGATTTCACTAAAATGTCCACGTGTCATAATTACACTCCTTCTCATATTTATAAGGACACTTTATGTTTTGAAATAACTAATGTAAAAATAATTGTAAACAAGATTATACTAAGTGCACTTAATGTATCTAGTATTCTAAAAACCAAAACTGCTATAATTTTTTTAATGTGAAACAAAATTAATAAAAAATAATGCAAAATATTTTTTTCTCCACGCTTTTAGATGTTCATAATTATAGGGACAATCAAGATTTTTTCGTTTTATTTAACTTACTAGCGGATAAATTACAGTTGACATGCGAATTTGTTAACTACTGGGCTAGATTAATTCATATATAAGCGTTCAATTTTTCTTGGACGGACATTACTGATAATTCCTCGAAAAAAATTATGTTCATGTAGTGAAGTATGATAAATGGGTTTTTTAAGTGGAAGAATAATTTCAATCCGCCGAATTTCTAATGAAATTCGAAGATCTAAAATTGCTGAAGGAAATGGGATCAAACGTTGAACTGATGGTTCGATAGGAGAGAGATCTGATGCAAAATCAGAGTTGTTTTACAGAGATCGAAGACTCATAATTCCTCTTACTGTTCTACTCATAATGACAGCTGCTGAATTTGCTCGTAATTTTTAACGAAAGGTTGGGGTCCACATTTATGCATGTTTAAAATAATTAATAATATGTTAAAATGAATTAAAAAACCTGTGATAATCAATAAGCATTTAATGGGGGAAAGAACGTCTGTGTTAAAGTTGAATAAAGACAATATGAAATGGTAAAATGTTGCATTTTTGGACGAAAAACATTTTATTCTTGATTAACCAAATGGTTTTAACAGTTACTGCCACGATCTGAAGATAGCGAAAGACAGAGCAGATTTTTTAAAGGCAGATAGGAATCGGACATTTTAAAGGTGGATCTATGGTGCTCTGGGGAACTGTTTCTACTGAAGGCAGAATGAATTTAGTAATTTTTTCGATTATTATGAACATCAAGAGAATATCCGAAAATTTTAAACGAGGATTTCTCAGATTTTTGTTAGATTTTGGGGGGTAATAATATTTTTTTCAACAAGATTTACATTTTTGCTCTACTTCTAGAGCAATAGGAAATAGATTGGAGAAAGGAACTTCTGTATCATTGCCTTTCCCGTGGCCTAAAAGTTGAAAAAACCTTAACTTATCATATTAGAAAAGTGCATGCAAGTGGAAAGCAATTTTAAATAGTTTAAATGTATTCAGAATATCATCTATGCTGTATGAAATGGTATTGAAACTCAATATTAAATATATATATATACATGCCAGAGAGAATGTCTGACTGTTTCACCCTAAAAAGAGACCCCATAAAATAATAATTTAAAGAATAACTGAAAAAAAATTTGCTAAGATTCGAGCTGTCCTTATAATTCTGAACACCTGAAAAATCATCATTCTGACCGTATTTTTAGTTTTTTAAAATAGGAAAACGATAAAATTTTTTAAATATAGTCTATTAATGAAATTCAGATTAATAAAAAATATATTTGTTTAAATAATAGTGTTCAGTGTTTAGTTAATATAGAAAAACAGGTGTCCTTATAATTATGAGAACAGTGTATAATTAAAAGAGCATTAAAAGCCAAGACAACATTTTAAAAACACGTTATACATTCATTAAAATCATATTTTAAAAAGCTTTTCGCCATAAATATACGGCATTTTCAGGTATATACAAGTTACAAATGATATATATGATAGTAGACTAGCAATTTATATACCATGGGGCAGGTATCGGTTATAGTTATCAATAGCTAACTGAAAATATTATTCATCACCAGAAGAATTCACAGTCGAAGGTTCCTGACAACGAAAACTTCGTAAATTTTGTAGCTAAGAGCTTAGTAGAAGGGTTGTTGGAGTTAAAGGGACCTTGTTTCTTGAATTCATAGATTTGGTAGAGCAGAGAGTGGGATCAGTAGGTATGCATTCAAGAGGATAGCTGTAGCAGATTACATGTCTTGTGTCAGGATTTTATGAGCTGAGAAAGGTTGCACTAGGCATGCATTCAAACATGATTGCTACAGGTATTCTTTGGTATTTGCGCAGAAGCTCCCATGGTCACAAGAGACGTAGTTAAAGAATATTAAAATAAGTATTGCCTTAAGTTATAAACAAACAATACTTAATTCAGTGAAAGCAAAATCAAATTATAGAAAGAATGTTTTATTCGGTGCCTAAAACGTTGTACTTAGTTTAATCACTAATGCATCTTTATATGTATATGTATATGTATATATATATATATATATATATATATATATATATATATATATATATATATATATATATATATATATATATATATATATATAACCCCATCCCCCATTTTTTTTCTGTCTTTGTGAAGCAAATAACTGATAAAAACTATTGCAGATAAAAAACATAACATGATTAACTGCACCAATAAATAAATAAATAAATAAAATGAATGTTCTTTTGTGTGTGTGTTTTTATATACTTATATAAAAACCAAAACCATTTTTTTACCAAATACTTATTTGGTAAAAAAATATTTCTTCTCATTTTCAATCAATGTGTTTTACACAAGAAAAAAGATTACTACAGAATTAAATTTATTTATGCTCGACAGGCTCAACTAGAATTTTTTTTCTTTTTAAATTACTTTATATCATTCTTTAAATATTTACTTAATTTTTCTTTTCTATTTTTCTTAATGAAATTATATTTTCTCTCTCTCTCTTATTTATTTATTTGAGGAAAAAGAAAAATTGATTTGAAATTACACAAGCAATTTATCCGTTAGAATTTAAGAGTTTTAATTTAATCATATTATCTCTCTATATATAAACGGCTAAGAAATTTTCTTGGACCTTGTTTGTCTGTGTGTTGACGCCATAGATATAGTAATAAGACATAGATTGATCAGCGAGGGCGAAAAAGTGATGCCTTTTTTACACGGGGAAAGACGGCCATTTTACTCTCGTTTGAATGTCTTTCCCCGAGTGAATATACACGGCAATACACACAGATAATTTAGCAAATAAAATTTATGAATAATATATGTACTAAAGATGAATGAAAAAACTCCAGATACTCATTTTTCTTTCTCTCTTTTCGCCTTCTTTTCTTTTTCTTCTTCTTTTTCTTCCTTTTCTTCTTCTTCTTCTTCTTTTTCTTCCTTTTCTTCCTTTTCTTCTTCTTCTTCTTCTTTTTTTTTTTTTTTTTGTATGGAATAACGACATTTAAAGAAATTTATCGTTTCCATCGACTATTTCTGTCTGGTTAGAAGTTTTTTTGGTCGAAAAAACTATTGAACTTATCCTCATCTTTTGAGATATTCGAGTTAATCCTTTAACTGCCAATCGCAACATGTAGTAGAAATTGAGTTTTCTTACAAATGGATATAACGATTTTGATTAAAGTTTGGAGTTAAGTGTCTTTTTTTTTTTACAGAACTAAAACGTTTGGACATATCCTCAGCTTCAGAAAAATTTGCGTTAACCCTTTAACTGACAATCGGAACATATAATAGAAATTGGTTTTACTCGAAAGTGGATATAACGATTCTTATAAAAGTTTGGGGTTAAGTGTTCTTTAGAGAGCTAAAACAATTGCACATATTCTCATCTTTAGGAAATTTTGCTTTAACCCTTTAACTGCCAATCGCAACATATAATAGAAATTAGGTTTACTCAGAAATAAATGTAATGATTTTGATTAAATTTTGGGGTTAAGTGTTTCTTTAGAGATCTAAAACGATTGGACCTATCTTCATCTTCAGGAAAATTTGCGTTAACCCTTTAACGGCCAGTCACAGCATATAGCAGAAATTGGGCTTACTCGGAAATGGATGTAACCAATTTTATTAGAGTTTAGGGGTTAAGTGCTTTTTAGGGATATAAAACGATGGGAAAAATCCTCATCTTCAGGAAAATTCGTGGTTGCTGTTAACCCTATTGCACCATATGGCAGGAATTGGGTTTACTCGAAATTGATAAAATGGTTTTAATGAAAATTTAGAGTTAGATTTTTTGAAGAGATAAATTGTTTAGACATATCGTCATCTTGAAGAAAATTTGTGTTCGCTGTTAATCCTTTATCGGCTAGTTGCAGCATGGGGCAGATAGTGGGTTTATTTTTAAATGGATATAATGATTTTGTTGAAAGTTTAAAATTAAATATATATGTACAAAGATGTAATGAGATACTACTAGCGAAAAATAATCTCATATCACAATACAGAAAAAGTAAAACTTATCCTATTAAATTGCAGATAATTACACTGCTCTGAAAAAAAAAAAAAAAAAAATTGTATCTGATACCATTCTTACAGATTCTTATGTAAGCCTCCTGAATCCGAATCTGGCCCCCATTTTGTCCCATCACCCACCGTTTTCTTGTTACGCCCCCTCCTCAATTTTAATCATTGTTTGATAATTTTATACGCATCAGTTTGATTTGGAGAGGAACGATGATTATTTCAACCGTTAAATGTCTTCTGACCTGAGGAGCTACAGAGGTAGAAAGTTCTAAAACACACGAACATTTGTAGTAAGGAGGATATTTGAGGGGATTTGTGCACAGAAAACAAAAAAAAAACGTTAACACTGTTAACGTGAATTACTTTTAACATGAACTGTTACCACAATCCCCGTCAAAATGAAGATTACTTTAGTTATATGACGATCAGTTACTGATAGCATGAACTACTGATAACATGAACAGATTTTTGATCCCCCTTGAGATTCACGTTAACGAGGTTCGACTGTATATCTTTTCATGGCTGCACAAAAATGATTTTTTTTTCAGCATTTATTATTATACTACTTTAAGAAACAAAAAATCGTCTGCATTCATCATGGAAAATATCTTTAATAAATTATAACTTAATAAATAATTTGTATTGCGTAAACTTGTATAGGATTATATATAAAAGAAAGTCTTGTGGTAATACTAGTTATAATATATTAAAACAAGCGGTCTTTACCTCTGCCGCTGCTAACTACATTTAAAAGAATTTTGAAAATTCGATATTACTTACTAATATAAAAACTTAAAAAATATTAAAATTTAAGAAAAAGTATTCCATTAAAAATCAAAACAATATTTAAACAATAATAATAACAAAGCAACTGATTATAAAAAATCATATTTTTCATAAATTAGTTAAATTTAACTTACTTATGAAAACTTATTCCACTTCCTTTCATAAATGTGTTTGTACAATTAAAAGCCGCGCAGTATTTCGGCATTTTCAATATATATCAACATTCTATTTCATTATTGTTTCCGAGATTTATACTCTCTCATGGCTGATGCCAAAAAACTTTTTCGGCATCAAAAATCTTTGCACGTTAACATGGGGATGCTAGATCTATATATATTACTATATCTATGGTTGACGCAAGTTGCCACCTGATTTTCATACTTCAGTGAATTAAAAAGAAATCTAATTGTCCGATCGATAAGTTAATTAATTCGACAGATTCAGAAAAAATGTCCCTCTCATTTGGTACCTTATTTGTAACGAAATTTTGATTAGATTTTAAAAATTAATTAAAATATGAAAATAACAACCTGGTAAAAGCTTTAAAAATGGATTCTGAAATGGACACTTAAATTTTTAATTGTTGCCAGAAAAAAAGTATAGACATATATATATATACAATATTAAATTTGCTCATGCACATGAAAATATGAAACTGAAGGAAAAAAACAATTTAGATAAAGTTGGACGAGAGTCCAAAAATTAATGGAAGTATAAATGAACGTCAAATAAATAAAATAGTCGTCTGCTCGATTCCGTGCACAGTAATAATCCTCGTTTGTAATGATCGATAGACGGCGCTTTCTGAACTGCAGTTAAATATAATAGCCACGTGTATTCATTATTGTTCTTTTTGTTATTCTACTTAATATTCGTACTATAATTTCTCCTTCATTACATCAAGGAAAATTGATTGCTTTTGGAAAAAAAATATTTCAGTTTATTCAAAGTTCGATCGGAAGTAGATATTTAACTGAAGCTGAACAAATATTAGTTTCAAATCATTTGATTAATTCTTTCCTTCCATTAGCCGAAGCAACTGAAATTTTAAATTTGTCATTTGGAAATAAATGGAAGCTTAATTCTGGATTTCTTGATCCTTTGGAGTTACACTGTAGCACACAACAGTATGTGTTATCTTTTTTACCGGATTTATTCATTTTTATTCAATAAATATGTGTGAAACTAAACATCGGCCAGCAATGGCGGCTTATGAAAGCCGAATTAAAGCAAGTTTATTGTAATTTCACCTTAGCCCGCCAGAGGGCGAGCATTTCATTACAGGGCTTAAATTAAAGCGTATCCATGCCTTCCTTCAAGATTTATCCAATTCAACAAACTAAATTCCTTCTCTATTTTTCCTTAATTTTTCCTCCTCTCCTACATGGCGAATGCTGGTCATGTCTGATGCTACAGAATTCCACTGAAGTGCTCTCGGAAAGCAATCATCCTGCGCATGATGTTGCTAACCAACATTGTTCTTAGGGTGTTTGGGCTTGATATAAAGACTGCGAGAACATTGTATAAAGACTGTGAAATTTGTACATTACCTGAATGAACTTTGTAAATAGACTTCCACTTGGCTCCGGTCCTCTTCACTTTCATGCAACTTTGTCGCCTTTTGTCGCGGGAGAGCTCTGCTCTGGCGACCTTTGTAATTTTTTTCTATTTTTTTTTTTGCTAAGCAATAAACAACGAGGGAGGCTTAACCTTTGGAGACAGGCTCTTCTGATTCTCCACAGTGGCTTTGGAACCCCTCTCTAAAGGTTAAAAACGCTCAAAACCACTGCATAGTGGTGAGCGGCTTCTTTCCGTCTTAGAATCTTAGAATCTTAGAATCGCGGATACATAGTAATGATAGTAATAATACATGGATTGGTCATTGGGGAAAAAATGATTCTTTTTTTACTCGGAGAAAAATCCACAATATGGTCGTCTTTCTCCGAGTGAATACACACAGATAATTTAGAAAATAAAATTTATGAATAATTTATGTATATTATGGTGAATGAAAAACTGCAGATACAATTTCAATTTTTTTTTTTTTTCTTTTATATATTTATTAATTTAGTTAATAGTTAAAGTTAAACTCTTTTTATGTACTAAAACTAACGTTCTTTACCTACGCCGCTGCTTACTATATTTAAAATAATTTTGAGAATTCTATATTATCTCCTTATATTATTAAAATCTGTGTGCATCTGTCTGTCTGTCTGTCTTTCTGTCTGTCTGTCTGTCTGTCTGTGAGAAATGCCTTGTGACCGCTAAAGCTCCGGCGTTAATGGTCGCAGCGCCTCGAAACCGGTGTCGACAGACGCAGAATTTCTTCATATCGACATCGCGATAATTCGCTAAGCGATGCGACCCTAATTAGCAGAGATATTAATTAAAACGTCGACCCATATATCTACTGAAAAATGACCCAGAATTTATGATTAAATGCTTAAAAAGTGACATTTTTACGGAAAAAGTGGAAAATAAATTAGAAATATCAGTCGTATCGTTACAAATAAGATACCATTGGAAAGGGCTTTTTTTTCTTAATCCGATGGTTTAAACGGCTTATCGATCGGACAATTAGATTTTTTAAAATTAACTAAAGTATGAAAAAAAGGTGGCAACAAATCACAAGAGTTTTATTAATTTCCTTCTAGACGTATTGTGGTTACCATGGCGCCGGGCGGCATATTTACTCCCTTTACTCGAGCTCAAACGGGGATGCAATTCGACGTTGTTGATTGGTTGCAACCTTTTATGATGCAATGGTTCTCCACTGACTGTAATACTTAGCTTAAATCAGTAATAATAATCAACATTATTCCTCTCGTTTTATGCGAATAAATGAATATGAATAATTGAAAGAGATTTCTAGTTGCATTTTGAAAACAAAATTTTCTTCTGAGTAATTTAAATTGTTTATTTTACCATATTAAATATATGACAGATAAAATTACTTTAATAAAATAATTCTGAATAAGAAAAATAGTGGCGCCATCTGTAGTTTTCATAGATTTTTAATTATTATGTAAACTTTTCAATTTATTTTATGTTTTAATTCCCCTCATTTTACTAATTAACCTATGTTAGAAGTTCGTATAACTTTCACGCAAATTCCTTAAACTATTTTTAAACAATTTTTTAACAGTAATTTTACTAAGAAAAAAAAAAAAAAAAGGAAAAGGAAAAGTGGAACTTATTTTTTTTTTTTTAATCTTAAATATATATATATATATATATATATATATATATATATATATATTTATATTACATTTATTATTATTATCATTCATTTAAATAATTATAATTTTTATTTATTTATGCATTTATTTTTAACCCCCCAAAAATATTTTTTACTTTTGTTCTTTTTTAATCATCAAAATAACAAATTTTAAAATGAAATCTGATATCAAAACTAAATAAGTACATGTAATACTAAATACCTTGTTAGTATTCTAAATACTTTATTAATTAAAAGAAGAAAAGGAAAGAAAAAAAAAGGGGGAGGGGGGAGTTTTTTTTTTTTTAAATAAATAAATAAATAAAAATAAAATGAAATAATCATTTTTATCGTTCTATTTATTTACTCCTTTACTTTTGACCTTAAAAAAAAAATAATAATACCGTCGTTTTTTACAAACATCAAAATAACAAATTTAAAAATATTAAGTAAATGAAAAAAAAAAAACTTTCTGCAAATTTGATTTGGAAAGTAAATAATTACATGTAGTACTAAATATCTTATTAATTTATTGTAGTTTTGGAAAAATAAATAAACAATTTATTATCGTTTAAGGAATTGCTCACGAATGTATAATATAACGTATAATATGATTTATTTATTTATTTTATTTATTTATTTATTTTTTTTTGAAAATTAATATGATTTTTTTCCCCTCTCTCTTGCATTATTTATCTATTATATGGTTTTATATTTCACGTTATTACTTTTTCTTTCCCATATAGTAGGAGAAAAAGTATGTGTTTAGGTGAAAATTTGAAATGAGTTTTTGCGTACTTTACACGTTTTGAGGTCTCCGCAATCCGAAAATGAGATATTTAGCGGTTTGTCTATGGCACCATATCTCAATAAAAAATTGTAGATAGAAGTGCAAACTCAGTATTCTAAATGTGTATTATTTAGAGCTGCTCTGTACTAAACTTTTCACTAAGATCAAGGAAAAAGCTTTCGTTGAGATCCTGTACAAGTGCATTCAAGAGAATTCAAATACGTTACATCTATGATCTATATGCGAAAATTGTTGTAGGTGCAGTTTAACACCTTAAGACGGCCCTAAACCAAATCAAATTATATATATATTCATTTACGATTCATTTACAGGTCCTAACAAAAGAATTCGGATACACTGGGACTATGCTTTGAAAAGTACTTATACTTTACTAAAATATACTTATACTTTGCTGAAACTGCATGTTATGTGATTTTTTTGCTATTCGTGATTCAAGCACAGCGTGTGGTGTGTATATAATTCATAGACAATATGCAGGGATATAAAAATTGAGTGAGTACATTCTTCTGTATGGAATATTAATAATTTAAGTGGTTTATTGATTTTTTCCAAGTTCAGAAACATTAGTGCAAGGTGATAATTATTTTTTCATATCCAACTGTAAAATACTAGTTTAGAGTCAACATTTTATTGCTAATTTTTTGCTATAATTGTGCATTTTGAGGGAAGGTAAAAAAAAAACTTTTTATTTTTCAACTTTCAACTTTTTATCTCTGTAACTGCCTTTTAAGAATATTGTAAAAATGTATCATAGCAGAAAATACAAATTGGGTATGTATATACGAAGTACAATCAATGTGTTGGGGGTTACGGTAGCTCCATTCATATAAATATATATATATCTAATAAAACAGTTTTTAGAACTATTTTTAACTGTTGTTAAAGTTCGTTTATACATTACTTGCCATCTTACCCTTTAATATATCATAGCATTCAAATGCATAAAAAGAAAAGTCGTGTGAGTGACACACCAAAGTAAATTAAATTTCATTACGCTTGAGTGTGTAGGAAGTAAATAATTAGATTACATTTTAGCTTTCTAGTACTTTAAATAATTAAATTAATTTTGTGTATTTATACTTTTGTGAGGAGTTAGGAATTCTTCTTATTAATAAATTCTTCTTATTAATCTATTTAAAGGTTTGAAGTGAAATAGCAACTGCATACTGTTAAATTTACTAAAATGAAACGATTGAAAATTTTCATAAAAGGAAAATGCAAACTGTTCAATATATATATATATTTAAAATATTTTTTTTTTATTTGATTGATATATATATACTCGTATATAAATTTCTCATTTTTGTGCATGGAGAAATAAAGGAAAGAGTAAAATGAAAAAAGCACTGTGTTAAAATGAGACAAAATTGTAAAATGACTTCTCTGCACCAATATATATAATGTCTTTAAAAAAATCACAAAGAAAAATTATTGTCTAAATGTTTCAAAGTAAAATTACAGAAATATAACAAATCTGGAGTTTTTTTTTTTTTTTTGTAATAAACCCTAAATAGTTTGAAGTGAAAATAAATAAATAAATAAAATAAAATAAATAATTTAAACATAAACAACAAATTATAATTTACATAGTTTTATTCTCAATATATAATTAAAAGTACTATTATGTATATATAATATATAAGAGAGAAAAGTTAACCTGCAATGAACTTATCAAAATTTCGAAAAATAGACATTTCTCATGACACACTTTGCTTTTAAATGAAGAGACTAGTTTATATGCATTTACAATTACAGTGAAACCTCTCAAGTTGGACACCTCTATAAGTTGGACACCCCTCTAAGTTGGACGCTTTTTCTCGGAACGGAATGTATCCATTAACATTATGTCTAACCCCTATAAGTTGGACACCTCTCTTAGTTGGACACTTTTTCTTGGAACCGTAGGTGTCCAACTTAGAGAGGTTTTACTGTATTAATTCACCAAACTAAATTTTTACATTACTTCGAATTCTAATTACATTTTCAGAAGTTGATTCTATTTCGTGTATAAATGATGGAGGAAGCTTTGACTCCGAAAATGTAGACATTTTACAAAAAAAAAAAAATTCAAATATAATAAAATATTATTAAAACTTTACAGGAAGAATCTTTCGTCAAATTTTTGCGGAAAGCGTGACGTCAGAATGCGACACGTGAAACAAAAGCCAATCAACAACGTCGAATTGCATCCCCGTTTGAGCTCGAGTAAAGGGAGTAAATATGCCGCCGGGCGAAAGAATAAATAGATTTTACTTCCTGCTTTACTGATTTTGTACTGGAAATAAAAATTGCAAATTTCAAAATGCTTCAATTTTCTTCAAAATTATTTCAAACATGCTACACACTTTTAACATCACAAAACGAAGTTGCAGTTAAAATTTCACCGGGTTTCCAGAATAAATAAAAAATGTACAATTTAATTGCAAATTAAATTTTATTCTGATGCGCGTATTTCAAATTCTAACTATGATTAAATTATTTTTAATACATCATTCGAAAGATATTTTAAAGTACTTTTATATTATCGAAAGTGGGATTCAAGATTTCGCTTCATTTACACGTTTTGAGGTCTCCTGAATCGGTTTTCTTTTGTATCTCAGCTACTAATTAAAATAACTTCATAAGTAATACATCATTAGATAGCTTTGTTGATTTGGAATCGAATAGTAGATTACAGAAATTTGTACCGCCAGATGGCGCTGTAATATTTTCAAATTTCAATATTACAATTTCTAATTATGATTAAATTATTTTTAATAGATCATTCGAAAGATATTTTAAAGTTTTTTTATATTATCGAAAGTTTTCACCAGATTTACACGTTTTGAGGTGTTCTGATTAGGCTTTTTTTTGCATCTCAGCTAATTCAGTTAGACCGTTCAAAATTGGTATATGTAGGTTAATTAGGAAGGGCTGAAAGGGTGGGGAAGATATAGGCGTGAACCGCGCGCACAGGACAGCGCTGCCGAAGGCAGTGGGGACCCGGTCCGACTTTTTAACCGATGAGAAATGATTTTTTTTTTTTCATTTTCTTTTCTTAAAAATAAAAATTTGATTTGAGAGGGAATATGTGCGCGTAGCGCGCGTATACCTTCACACGTGCGCGGGCAGCACGCATGGGTCTGCGCTGCCGAAAGCAGTGGGGACACGGTGTGAGTTTTTACCCGATCAGAAATGATTTTTTTAGGAGGCACGAAGGACCAGGGAAGGAATACGCGCGCAGCGCGTGTATTCCTTAAATTGAGCGCGCGCAGCGCGTACGGGACTGTGCTGCCGTAGGCAGTGAGGACCCGGTCCGACTTTGTACCCGATGAGAAATGATTTTTTTAATTTTCTTTTCTTAAGAATAAAAATTTGATTTGAGAAAGAATATGTGCGCGCAGTGCACGTATACTCTCACACGTGCGCGCGCAGCGCGCATGGGTCTGCGCTGCCGAAGGCAGCGGGGACCCGGTGTGAGTTTTTACCCGATCAGAATTTTTTTTTTGAGGGGGGGAGGGGCACGAAGGGTCAGGGAAGGAATACGCGCGCGCAGCGCGCACGGGGCAGAGCTGCCGAAGGCAGTGGGGACCCGGGCGGACTTTTTACCCAATCAGAAATGATTTTTTTTATTTCTTTTCTTGACACTGAAAGTTACTGTTAGTGATTCATTAATTTTAGTGATTCATTTGAAAATACTGACCCGCTAGCGGGCGAAGCTTGCTAGTTTACTAATATAAAATCTGAAAAAATATCAAACTTTAAAAAACGCATTCCAGTAAAAATCAAACCAGTTTTTATTTCATAATAATAACAAAGCAACTGATTATAAAAATTATATTTTTCATAATTTAGACAAATATAATTTACTTTTAAGATAACATGCATTTCTTTTCATAAATTTATTAGAAGAATTAAAAGACGCAAAATTTCGACATTTTGAAAATACATCAACATTATATTTTATTCTATTACAATTGCCGAGTTTCAATGGTTTCAATACCACTATATGGCTGATGCCAAAAAAATTTTTCGGTATCAAAAATTTTGCACGATAACAATGGGATGATAGATCTATATAAATTATTATATCTATGATCCCGTGATATAGAAAAACAAAGAATCGAATTTAGTAAATATTGTTCTTAAGAGCAAAACTATTAATATTCAATATAAAATAAAATAAAAGTAATATTGTGCATTTGTAAGCAGTAGAATAAATTCTATTACAATTGCCGAGTTTCAATGGTTTCAATACCACTATATGGCTGATGCCAAAAAAATTTTTCGGTATCAAAAATTTTTGCACGATAACAATGGGATGATAGATCTATATAAATTATTATATCTATGATCCCGTGATATAGAAAAACAAAGAATCGAATTTAGTAAATATTGTTCTTAAGAGCAAAACTATTAATATTCAATATAAAATAAAATAAAAGTAATATTGTGCATTTGTAAGCAGTAGAATAAATTCTATTACAATTGCCGAGTTTCAATGGTTTCAATACCACTATATGGCTGATGCCAAAAAAATTTTTCGGTATCAAAAATTTTTGCACGATAACAATGGGATGATAGATCTATATAAATTATTACATCTATGATCCCGTGATATAGAAAAACAAAGAATCGAATTTAGTAAATATTGTTCTTAAGAGCAAAAATATTAATATTCAATATAAAATAAAATAAAAGTAATATTGTGCATTTGTAAGCAGTAGAATAATTGTATTTGTGAGTTTAATAATTTTTAAGAATACTTTATATGTTTATTTATTTTCACAAGTAAGAATCTATTTTTTTATATTGTAGTGTAACTGTTACATTAACTGATTTAGCAATAAATAGTGGAATGTTTATGGATTATAACTTGATATTAATTTAAAGTATTTTAAGGTAAATTTAATCACGTAAAGGTGTTACAACAAGTTAATTTACTTAGCTACTGGTCGAAATGAATTTACACTGTACGATGTTGCACTGTTAATGATATAAGTACCAAAAATTAGATTACTTAACATGTTCTCCATCACGTTAATAACAAATCTATATATAAATGGATAAGAGATTTTTTTCGACTCTGTTTGTCCCTGTGTGGACGCAAGTTGCCACCGAATTTTCATACTTTAGTTAATTTTTAAAAATCTAATTTTCTGATCGATCAGCTGTTTAGTCCAACGGATTCAGAAATATCGCCCCTTTCATTTGATACCTAATTACAAACGATGTTTTGATTATATTTTTTAAAATCAATTAAAATATGAAAAGAATAATCTGGTAATACCTTTCAAATTGGACATTTAAATTTTCAATTGTTGCCAAAAAAATTTACGAATTTTTATCATAAAATGAAATATGCGTTCACGCGAAAAAAAAAAAAAAAAAAAGTAATAAATATTAAATTTGTTCATGCATATGAAAATGGAGTAAAAAAAAAAAAAAAAAAAAAAAAAAAACCCATAACCTTTTAATATACCACGATTTTAGATTTTTCTTGGCATGAGAGCTAATTCAGCATTATATTAAAGAGATTTACTTCTTGATAATCCTGGGTAATTAAAAAAATTTTGATGCTGAAATAGATCGGACATTTTTCGCCAAGGACTCTACTTTCGCGAAAGCCATTTTAAGCCAAGTAGCGCATCAAAAATATAAATAAATTATAAAATATTTAAAAACAAAAAAGAAAGGAAAGAAAAAATAATCAGAAAAAATAATCACATAAATTATGTATTTTTGTCTAAAATTGCGATAAAAAATTCAAATGTCGCCAAGGGGAACTTTATTAAGCCTGTACCGTGATCAGGTTTACATATTTATTTTTCTATATACCAACTAGTATTAATTAACTCAACTACTATTATAACCACAAAAAAGTAATTGTCTCATGCGATAGACGTAGCCGATCATAGCATACTGTGATATTATATTTGGCGTGAAATGGTTGTCATTTTATGGTTGAACGAACAAATCAATTAAATATAGAAAATAACGTGAAAGAAAATATTATGTACACACCACGTGTTGTTCATATGCAATTGGGATTCAAACATAAAATTACTACTTCAATTTTTTTCGAAACTGTCATCTGATGAGAACCAAAATGGAAGACCATTGGTCAGCTATTGTCACAGGTAGTAAGGACAGGCACCCGAGAATCTGCGAATGAGTGGGTTGCTCCAACACCACCTGTAATAATGCCTCCGAGCTGAGCTCTACGTCACGGAAAATCGGCAGATTTCATCCAATCCCCACGATGCAACATGTATCATAGGACGTGTTGATTGGATAAAATCGGCCGATCTTCCATGACGTAGAGCTCAGCTCGGAGGCATTATTACAGGAGGTGTTGGTTGCTCCCGAAGGCAGCGGGGACCCGAAGCGTGGTTTTGAGCAATTTCAGGATTTTTATTTTATTTTATTTATTTATTTAACTACCTTCATTGATTTCATGAATTTTAAAATGGTTCTGTTAACAAACTTTGATCTGATGCCACGTATAAAGCATCAGGCCAAGTTTTGTACATCAGGAGTTTGATTTCGAAAATACTTCCGCATTCAGAATTCGGTTCGTTCTCGAACCGGAGTTTTGCTAGAGATATGATAAATGACATTGTTTTGTATTTGGATATAGAAAAAATTTAGATAAAAGAATGTCCCGTTTTATGTGGTTTAGTTTGTTTTGGTTGGTTCCTCTACAGCCATTTTCGCTCATCATGACAGACCATTAGTTAAAGATGTGAAATATTATCAATATTTTATACATAGATATTTACACAATGTTAAAAACGCCAATGTAAAATTTATTAAGTGCAGACTGCACTTTCGGTAACGACGAAGTGGATTATTGTTCATTTATAAAGGTAGGGAAGCGGATTATAGAGTCAGAGTAGCAACCAATATCAATTTAGGAAACTGGAGCTGTATGCCAATAGGAATTAGGGATGAAGAAAGCTATGTAAAAATTAAGAATATGTAGACTTTATGAATTTTTTCCAACAATCCGAGAGAGTGGGTACAGCAAAATCGCAATTAATGATATTTTTATGATTTTTATAGATTTGGAAAGCTTCTAGAAAATCGAGTTTATGTAAGTGTTTAGGCTGACAGATTATTTTAGATGAATTAAAGTTGAAATTATGTTTATTTTCCCAACAATACTTAGAAATGGCCGATTTTTTAGTTTCTTGTTTCTGAATACAATTCATGTGTTCTTTAAGGCGAAGCTTGAGCTTACGTTTTGTTTGACCAATATATGATTGTCCACATTGACAAGAAATATTATATATGCCTCAAGAGTTGTGGTGTGTCGTTGAGTCTGTAAGTCTGTAATGCTATTTTTGTCCGGCTATCACGTGAGAAAGGCTGGACGGAATTCAACGGTATTAAGCAGGGCCCGAAATTTCGACTCAGATTACACTCGCTGAAAAAATTTTCTACTCGCCACAAAATAGAATTGTCTTCTTCTTCTTCTTCTTCTTTTTTTTTTTTTTTTTTTTTTTTGCGCATTCCCCCCCCCCCCACCTTAACTATTTGAAATGCTTTTACAAATATGCTTAAAATTATATATATTAAATGTGTGTCGTTTATCATCCTGTCTCATAATTATCTATAATTAAAAATCATTATAATGTATTGTATTGAGATTTGAAAAAGATTAAAATATTAAAATGTCTAATAATATAAATGTAAAGAGTCATTAAAGAAAAATAAAAAAAACCTCTTTGTTAAACAATATCCTGTGAAAATCTTATTATTATGAAAGATTAAGCTTCCTTATTTACCTATTTAGTTAACTTTTTGCATCGGAAATGTCTTTTTCGTCCATTTTATTTTTGTAATCAGACGGAATGTCGATGTACATATAACTTGTTCATTGTTGTCATTTGAAAAAGCCATTTCGGAATAACTTTTTCGATAAAATCGTTGCTTACATGTTTACAAATCATTACAAGCGCAAATCCTTGGCGTTTCAGTAAAAAACTGGAAAATGTGAACTGTTTTTTGATCAATTTTCAGCAAAATAAACATAGGCGGTATCTTTAAAAGGGCTCGGATCCATTTTCACGCTCCATTATCGCATAGGCAAAATTTCCCATTTCTCTTCTCTCGTATAGTGGACGACGGGCAGAGAGGTTCTCTGTTCGTCTATTCTCACTCTGCTTGGAGAAATCACAGTGAGAGAAACGAAGCTGCCGAAGAGGTTAAAACTTTTATGCATGCACTAAGCATATTTCCCTTTCTCAGGCTGGAATTAAATATGAGATTATAAGATGACAAGATTTTGCCATATTTAAATCTATAAAAAGAATGTTTTCTGTCACCGTATCGTGTAAGACTTCTATCTATAACTAGACCAAATTTTTACTCGCCACAGTAAAAATTCCACTCGCCAATGGCGAGTTGGCGAGCGGAAATTTCGCGCCCTGGTATTAAGTAAATATAAAGTAAATGATAGTCTTTTGAAATATACTTTTATAAAGTTATTATTAATTAACATTAGCTTTAATTAAATTAACATATGAATTGAAATTTAGTTTTTTAACATAGAAAAGTTTTTTTAGATTCGTTATTTTAGATTAAGAGGCCTCTCCACTTATCTTCACCAGAAACAAGAGCCAATGTTATTCTACGGAGAATTTCGCCCCATTATAACTTATTAAAACTAATACATATTTTTAAATTCCGTTTTCCCATTCAGAAACTTCACAAATATTAAACAATTTATCGATTTCTAAAAATTATTTTTTTAAAGTTTTTAATATTTTATTTTAAGGTTGTAAAATGCTAATTTTCACAATGTGAGATTTTTCTCATTTTTGAGCTCAAAAAAAAAAAAAATCAATTTTTAGAAAGCGATAAGTTGTTTAATAGTTGTGAATTTTCGGAAAGTGGAAACGGAATTTAAAAGTATGCATTAGTTAACGAATAATAGTGGTCAAAATTTCCCATAGAATAACATTGGCTTCGGCTTTCGGAGACGATAGAGAGTTCCCTTAATTATTTAGATTTGTCTATATATATCTATATATATAAAAGAGTAGAGTCTGTGTGTGTGTGTGTGTGTGTCTGTCCGCTATAGAAACCTAGGCCGTTTCACCGACCGGGACAAAATTCGGCACGGTTAATGTTTACGACCCGAGAAACACAACGCCGCAAGCGATTTTACAAAATTCGCCCCCCCAAGGGGGGGGGGCAAAACGTAATTTCACAAAATCCTTCATATCTCAAACAAAAAAACAGATATCCATAAAGTTTTTGCTTTAAAATATAGCTAATACAAATGTTTAAAAATCAGTTTCTGGAATTTTTGAAATTCGGTCCCCAAGGGGGGCGGCTATGGAGCAAAAAAAATAGAAATACAGTTAGGCCGTTCAAAATTGGCACAGATAGGTTTTAAAGGCCTGCATATCGAATAGGGATATTTTCGATTGTGTAAATTTATTAGGAGGGGCAAGAAGGGGGGAGGGGAGGGGGGGGGCAAAAAAATAGAAATAGTGTCAGATCGTTCAAAATTGGTACATAGAGGTTTTCGATACTTACAAATCGATTGCGGATATTTTTGAATTTGTAAAATTATTAGGAGGGGCGGGTAGGGGGGTGGGGGGTAAGGGGGGCTATGGGGCAAAAACAAATAGAAATACAGTTAGGCCGTTCAAAATTGGTACAGATAGGTTTAAGAGGCCTGCAAGTCGAATGGGGATATTTTCGATTGTGTAAAGTTATTAGGAGGGGAAATATGGGGGGGGAGGGGGGGCAAAAAAATAAAAATAGTGTCAGATCGTTCAAAATTGGTACATAGAGGTTTTCGATACTTACAAATCGATTGCGGATATTTTTCAATTTGTAAAATTATTAGGTGGGGCGGGTAGGGGGGTGGGGCGGTAAGGGGGGCTATGGGGCAAAAACAAATAGAAATACAGTTAGGCCGTTCAAAATTTGTACAGATAGGTTTAAGAGGCCTGCAAGTCGAATGGGGATGTTTTCGAAAGTGTAAAGTTATTAGGAGGGGCGAGAAGGGGGGAGGGGAGGGGGTGGCAAAAAACAAAAATACAGTTAGATCGTTCAAAATTGGTGTATAGAGGTTTTCGATACTTACAAATCGATTGCGGATATTTTCGAATTTTTAAAATTATTAAAAGGGGCGGTAAGGGGGGGGCTATGGGCAAAAACAAATAGAAATACAGTTAGGCCGTTCAAAATTGGTACAGACAGGTTTTAAAGGCCTGCAAGTCGAATGGGGATATTTTCGATTGTGTAAAGTTATTAAGAGGGGGGAGGGGAGAGGGGGGGGCAAAAAATAAAAATACAGTTAGATCGTTCAAAATTGGTATGTAGAGGTTTTCGATACTTACAAATCGATTGCGGATATTTTCGAATTTGTAAAATTATTAAGAAGGGCGGTAAGGGGGGGGGGCTATGGGCAAAAACAAATAGAAATACAGTTAGGCCATTCAAAATCGGTACAGATAGGTTTTAGAGGCCTGCAAATCGAATGGGGATATTTTCATAAGTGTAAAGTTATTAGAAGGGCCGGGAAGGGGGGGGGCAGAGGGGCAAAAAAAAATAGAGTTAGATCATTCGAAATTGGCACATCAAGGTTTTCGATACCTACAAATCGATTGGGGATATTTTTGAATTTTTAAAATTATTGGGAGGGAGCAGAAGGGCAAAAAAATAAAAATAGAGATAGATCGTTCAAAACTGGTGCATAGAGGTTTTTGATACTTACAAATCTATTGCGGATATTTTCGAATTTGTAAAATTATTAGGGTGCTCATATATATGCATTCGCGCGTGCGCATCGCGCACGGGTCTACGCTGCTGAAGGCAGTGGGGACCCGGTGCGACATTTTTCCCGATCAGAGTTTTTTTTTTTCCACATGATAAAAATTAATGCAATTTTGAGAATTCATTAATTATAATGATTCATTTAAAAATAGTGACCAGCGAAGCGAGCGTAGCCTGCTAGTAATATATAAAAGAGCAGAGTCTGTGTGTGTGTGTGTCTGTTTGCCTGTCCGCTATAGAAACCTAGGCCGTTTCACCGACCGGGACAAAATTCGGCACGGTTAATGTTTACGACTCGAGAAACACAACGCCGCAAGCGATTTTACAAAATTCACCCCTCAAGGGGGGGAAGGGGGCAAAACGTAATTTCACAAGATCCTTCATATCTCAAACAAAAAAATAGATATCCGTAAAATTCTTGCTTTAAAATATAGCTAATACAAACTTCTAAAAATCAGTTTCTGGAATTTTTGAAATTCGGTCCCACAGGGGGGCGGGGGGGGGGGCGAAATGTGATTTCGCATAATCCAATATATCTCAAAAAAAAAAAAAAAATAAAAAATAGATATACCTGAAATTTTTGCTCTAAAATATAGCTAATGCAACTATCTAAAAACAAATTTCTGGAATTTTAGAAATTCAGCCCCCAGGTGGGGCAGCAAGGGGGGGGGCTATGGAACAAAAACAAATAGAAATACAGTTAGGCCGTTCAAAATTGGTACATATAGGTTTTAAAGGCCTGCAAGTCGAATGGGGATATTTTCGATTGTGTAAAGTTATTAGGAGAGGCAAGAAGGGGAGGGGAGAGGGGGGGGGAGAGGGGGGGGGTAAAAAATAAAAATAGAGTTAGTTCGTTCAAAATTGGTATACAGAGGTTTTCGATACTTACAAATCGATTGGGGATATTTTCGAATTTGTAAAATTATTAGGAGGGGCGGGAAGGGGGGTTATGGACAAAAACAAATAGAAATACAGTTAGGCCGTTCAAAATTGGTACAGATTGGTTTTAGAGGCCTGCAAGTCGAATGGGGATATTTTCGAAAGTGTAAAGTTATTAGGAGGGGCGAGAAGGGGTAGGGGAGAGAGGGGGCAAAAAAATAAAAATAGAGTTAGATCGTTCAAAATTGGTTTTTAGAGGTTTTCGATACTTACAAATCAATTGGGGATATTTTCGAATTTGTTAAATTATTAGGAGGGGCGGGAAGGGGGTGGGGCGGCAAGGGGGGGGCTATGAGCAAAAACAAATAGAAATACAGCTAGGCCGTTCAAAATTGGTACAGATAGGTTTTAGAGGCCTGCAAGTCGAATGGGGATATTTTCGAAAGTGTAAAGTTATTATACGGGCCGGGAAGGGGGGGCGGAGGGGCAAAATAAAAAGATAAAATAATGTTAGATCATTCAAAATTGAAAAAAAAGGCCCGAATAAAAAATATTTGTGACTTTGTGATTTAAAAGGTAGACTCTACAGAGGTTACAAGTGGAGTGGCCTACAATGAATTTTCTAGGTAAATAGCACCGAAGTAGAGAGATAAAAAAAAAAGTAAGCCTAGAGGGTTATTCTTGTTGTGAAATATTAACATAAGCAACAGTGTTTGCAAAAATTTATCTGTAATTGTATGGGGAAAGGCAACACAAAATATTTACTTAAATAGAAAACACTTCTTTTTCTTTCTTTTTCCTTTCTTTCTTTTTTTTAAGCGTGTTTTACAAATCTTTCAGAGTAATATTGAATGTGAAAAGATAAAAAGATGCAAAATGTAAAATATATATATATATATATATATATATATATATATATATATATATATATGATGGTTGCGCTGAATAAATAAATAAATAAATATTTTTTTTTCGATGGCAACATGACTAATTCATTCGACGTCTAATCAATACCTGCGAATTCTTTCGTTTATATTTATTCATTATATTTTATGAGGAGTAACTATGAGAATCATTATGAGAAGTAACTATGCAAAGCTTGAACATTTCAGTCAGTAATTTTTTCCTTGTTTAAATCTCGCATTAAACAATTATTTATTATTAATTTTTATAAAATAACTTTTTGTATACACTTTATATTTTAAATATGGTGTCGTCTTCTTTAAATGTTGCAACAATGTATGCTATAATATTTTCCCGTTACATTGGGACATCAGAATGTATATACCAGCTTTTAGTTATAATGGACTTTACATATTCTTAAAGGTCAAATGGCCAGTAAAACAGAATACTTTTCATTATTTTAACATTTTTGTTTAACTTTTTTATTATTCATGTAGAGTATACAAGTTTTTACGGCTGTGTCTTTTAAATAAAATTATTAATAATAATATGTTCTAATTACCTATTATTTTTATAAACTATTATTCCTTAGCTGATATGTAGCTAATGATTGTTTTAATCATTTCAGATTTCAGAATATAAAATATATAAAAAAAAAAATATCGTGCATGTAGTGGATTTAGTTTATGTGCTTAGCCTCGATAATTTCAAACAATGATCTTCATTTTATGTAATAGTAGAATTTCTGCAATTTATAAAGATGAAAAGCGCTATTACAAAATAGTGGTAGTCAATGTTTAGAAAGCGTACACGAATAATCGTCGCGAGTGAGTAAGCATAAGATTCTCTTCAACCAAAAATATTCTATTTAAATGCGAATACAGAATATTTTTAATAATATCGAGTAACATGAATGTTATTTTCCGTAACAAAGAATGCGTTATGTAAAAACTATATCAATCACTATTAAAAAATAAATAAATAAATAAACTATTAGAAAAGGGTATAACATCTGAAATTCCAAACTTCTGAATAGTTCGGAAAAACTTGAATAGTTCACATTGAAAAAATAATCAATGTTTTTTACACTAATACGATTTGTAGAGTGCAAGGTGGGATGACGGCTTTGAATAAGTTTTCTAAATTAGAAACAGTTATTTTAATGTTTAAATTTTGTCAAGGCATTTTAAAGGAGCGCAAATGCTCTGTCACGTTTCCAAGTGAGATTCTGTGATATTTCTGAGGATCGTTGAAATAAGTTGAAATTTTCAATATTTTACAATTATCAGAAATGCAATAATTCGTCACCTAATGAAATTTTCAATATTTTTTTAAGGGGTAGAATAATAAATTTGGGTAGATACATTAAAATAAATAAATAAATAAAATAATAATAATAATAATAATTATTATGTATAGTTATGTAAATTGATTCTTGGATAATTTTTTGAAATTTTTTTCAGAGTATTTCCTTGTAATCTTTAACCACGTTTCTTGCGACCATGGAAGCCTCTGCGCATGTGCCGACTGAACGAGTCACTGTTAAAATAGGGAAGATAATTTTTTCGTTGAGAGAAAATAAGCGATAAGGGAACATCGCGAACCGAATGATTGGATGTTTACTAAATTCCAACCTGTCGGTCAAATTTTCACCCCTCAAAGATTTTGGACTCGTCCTCACTACTAGGCGTAGGAAACGTGGTTGCACTGTAAGTCACAACTAATTAATAGTATCAAAATCCACGTTACCTTACGTACATGACAGAACACTTTCGATTTTAGACGTTTTCCAGATATCCACAAAAATATTTGACAGATTATCCTCCTGAAAATGCAGGCTTGTAAAGAACATGTCATTCCGCATATATTTTGGGCTAAAGTTTTGCCCCGAAGACAAATAGGAAACCAGTAAAATATTAAAGAAGAAAAACAAATTTGGGATCATTCTGTAAAAAATGCAATGCTTGAGATTCGATGTAGTTGTAGCACGTTACTAAAAAACTTATTATTATTATTATTATTATTATTATCTGTATTCATTTGTATCTGAGTAAAACTTATATTCGTAGTGATATAAAGGTTTAAATTCTTGATAGTTTTTTGATTAAAACATGCAGGTATTGAGAATTCAATCCTATGCTTTACAATGAAAAGTTGGCACAATACATCAGACACAACAACCACCTACTGCAACCAGAATATAAAAATACTAAATATCAGATGAAATATTTAATATAACATTTTTACTAAACAACTTTCAGCTGCTCATGCGCAAGTGTTAACATACGTTATTTTGTATAATTTATTAGCCAAATTATTAAGCTACGTGTAAGAAAACCCCAAGAAAATTAAAAAAGCTATTGTCGGCAAAATGTGTTTATTTTCAGTTCTTCTCAGGAAGAAGAAGAAAAAAAAAAGTATAAAAGTTTTTATCCAAATTTTTATTTTAATTCAATCTATGGTAATATAGTGTGCATTGATTGCAAATATATATAGATGAACCGCCATAATTTTTTGCTTTTAATGGAAAGGAGCTGAATTTAATTCATTCCATCGACGATAACTTTTTGAATTTTTATGACATTTGCTTAGAGTTTTCATGTAAATGCTGGAATAAATTTTGCTAATAATTTACGTAAAAGAAATTTTGTCTACATTTGAGCATGCGCAGTTAAATTTATTTAGAAAAAAAGGCTTATATTTTATCAGATATTTAGTATTTTTATAGTCTGATTGTAGTATGTCATGTTTAATGTATTGTGTAAACTTTCCTAAAATTGGCATTAGATTTAGTTGAATATCGTGCATGTTATTATAAAAAAATGGGAATATTTTTTGAATATTTTTAAAGAAGTCTTTATATCTCCATGGATATACGTCGTATTTAGATACAAATGAATGCAGAGAGTTAAAAGAAACCTCATAATCATCTGCTTTAATGACAATGCATTTGAATCATTTTTTCTTTTTTTTTTTTTTTTTACAGAGTGGTCTCAAATATTTTGTTTTTTTTTAATTTGTTACTGGTCCCCTTTACTGACTTCATGACAAATCATTTATTGAAATATATCTTACTAGCAAACCCCGGTTCGGGAACGAACCGAATTCCGAATGCGGGAAAAATTTCAAAATCAAACTCGAAATGTACAAAACTCTGCCTGATGCTGCCTGCGTGCCAATAGATCAAAGTTTGTTAACGAAACCATTTTTTAATTCATGAAATCAATGAAAGTAGTGAATCAACGAAGGCTTTTCTCGCTTCGCTGGTCACTATATTTACAGGAAACTCTTTTCTATATCGCTTTACAAACAAAAATAAAATTTAAAGAAATAATGAAATTGCTTTAAAGCCCGCTTTGGTTCCCCACTGCCTTCGGCAGCGATCCACTCATTCGCAGACTCTCGGGGTGTCTGTCCCTATTGCCTGTGACAATCGCTTACCAGTGGGCTTCCATTTGGGCGCTTATCAGATGACAATTTCGAAACAGACAGTTTCGAAAAAATTGAAGTAGCCATTTTATATTTGAATCCCAGTTACATATGAATAACACTATTCGTGGTGTACATAATATTTTCTTTCACGTTATTTTCTATATTTATTTGATTTATTCGATCAACCGTAAAATGACAACAATTTCACATCAAACATAATATTACAATGTGCTATGATCGGCTACGTCTATCGCATGAGACATTTAATTTTTGTAGTTATAACAGTAGTTGAGTTAGTTAATAGTAGTTGGTATATAGAAAAATAAATAATGAAATATGTAAACCTGATCATGGTACAGCCTTAATGTAGCTCTCCTTGGAGACTGTATCTCACGAACCAATGTATGAAATTTAACTAAACTTGGTATTTAGTTGCACCCTAAGCTAAGCTTGTGCTGATTATGTTTGGGGATCAATCGCTCGACAGGTGGCGCAGTGATCCTAAATTATTTTTAACCTAGCAGTGTAGGACAGAATTCCGTATAAATGTGCATAGTGAGAGTTATTTTTAACGCATGTTTGTGAAATTAATATGAATTGTTGACAAAAGTAGTACTAGTAGTAAATTAGGAAAAAAATGTGTGTATGTAGGAGATCTCTTCCACTCTGGGGGAGGAGAAGTATCCCCGGTGGTTGTACATTTGTAGTATGGGTATCTTTCGAAAGAACTCGTCAATATAGTTAAAACGAATGGTTGAACGACCGATCTATGATAATTTAAAAGAAAGTTATAATTTTTTTTTTTTTTTTCATTTTCGGTTGGTACAAATCTGATTTTCATTCGGCATTTAGTGTTAGGTAAAAATCGTCTGCATTCATAACGGAAAATATTTTTAATAAACAATAATTTAATGAAAAGTTTGTACTGCGTGAATTTGTATCACTGAGCTGAAGAACAGCTGGAGGAAATGTTAGACCGGTTTTCGCGTGCCGTTTTTGGAAGGTTTGTCTCCCGAGCGTTGCACGGCTGATAGCATTTGATATCTTTATATTTCAAAGTAAAATAGTGTTAAAGTTGTGTGTTCGAACAACCATATGCTAAACAGGATGTTACAATTTTAAATTTTAATTCTTTAAAGAGTATAATAGTAACAGACGTCCCGACAAATGTTGCCTGCCGTGCAAGGTTTGACTTTGTACGGCAAACGATTGCAGAAAAACTGCCACACACGAACACTATGTAAAGGTATTGGAACCATTTGCTACAGTTGTTCTTCAGCTCAGTGATTTGTATATAGAAGAAAGTCTTGTGGTGGCAACAACATACTTCTTTTTATTTATTTTTTAACTTACCCACATGTGTCTAGAATATTATAAAATAGTGTTGTAGAAAAGCAAACTAATATATTATTTTTAAATTTTTGTCTGAAGTTAATTAATTTTCTCACTCTCCCCTATCTTATGCCTCTAATATTTCTTAATAAATTATAGCAGAAGTTTAACAGCCGAATTAATTTATTATTACTTCTATTATTACCTTTAAATATCGATCAGACGATTAAAAATGTAAATATTAATCAGTTTTAATTTTTTCTTTAGCTGTGCTGTATAAGTTTTTATAGTAAAATACTGTTCTGATTATATATTTTTGAGTTCAAAATAACAAAAGCGCAAATTTCTGAAAACTATAATGAAGACGTTATTTTTGAAAGAATACCAATTCATTAATAATTAAATTCACTGAATTTTATTAAGAATTAATTAAACTTTTTGAGATTAAATATACTATTTTGAAGGTTTTTTTTTTTAATCACTAGAAGTCATTAGATTTTGAATTCCTTGTAAATTATATAATTGAAATGCCGAAAGAGTCAATTTTCTTAAGAATATCCTAATTTTCTCAAATAGCAAAAACTGTTTGAAAAAATTCCAATACTTTGGTATTTTTGCGTTGATTAAACTCTATTTAAAGTAAGAATTTATTGGTTTATTGGTTAAAGAGTCAATTTTCTATTGCATAAAAGAATTGTTAGATTTATTTATGATATAGGGTTATTTCCAAACAAATATATTTTGACTTAGATGTAAAAAATGAATGTGGTTTAATATTGAATATTTGTAAGCGCCACACATAAAATAGTGGAATGTATTTACTTAAAATATTTATTTCAAAATATCTATATATTTATTGATAGGGTAAGTACACCAGTGATTGACACTTTTAGAGCAATCTCTGATGTTTTTAACGTTCTAGTCATCAGAAAATATTTTTAAAAATCTTAAGTTAGTACATATGGCATGAAAGACATTCAGAACCGCATATATGTTAAAATATATACATTTAATAACAATTTTTTTAATGAATTTTTATTTGACACCCACTCAAAGTTCCAGTAATTGACACTGCCAGTTTTTCATTTTATCAGTAATTGGCCCCTATGTTCCAGTGTTTGACACTGCTAGTTATTCATTTTACCAGTTATTAGCACCCTATGCTCCAATGTTTGACATAAAATGTTAAAATTCTTATATGTAAAATATATGATTTTCTTATTTCTCTTATTTATTAATTATTTCTAGATAGATGTCAATTACTGGAGCACCTACCCTACATAAATAATTATTGGTAGGAAGTAATTCTATGAAAATTTATGAAATCAATAAGAGATAAAAGAGTTTTGCTGCAGTTTGTTTAAGAAACATGTTTAAGAAATAATTACAGTTTAAATTAATATGTGGTTAATGATGGCTAAAACGATTGTTCTTAACTAAGGTAACATATGTACAAGCTGGCGCACCGATTTTTATTTATTTATTTTTTTTTTTTATCTGAGGTTTGTCACATGTACCCGGTAAGTCCGTAGAGCATTAAGCGATAGCCATTTCTTCAGTCACCATGTGTTACTTTTGATTTCCCTTTTTGGTTTTATTGTTTTTTGTAATTTTAGTTTAACAATATGTGATATAAGAGATTGTTTAGCAATGATCTGCTGAAATTACTTTAAGAAAGGAAATAAGATTGTAATTTTGTAGTTTTAGCTTAACAAAATATGACATAAGAGATTGTTCAGCAATAATTTGATTACAATAAGCAACTTGATACTATTCAGCAATAACTTGATAACGATAATTTTTTTTTTTTGTAATTTTAGCTTACCAAATGTGATATAAGAGACTGTTCAACAATAACTTGTGCAAATCACTCTAGGAAAGGAAATAAGATGTTTATGTTTTCCCTTAGATACTACAACATGAAGAACATAGCTGCGATAAATGATTTTTTAATTTTTTAATTTTACTTTAACAAAACATGTTGTCAGAGATAAATGTGATATAAGAGTTCAACAATAACTTGCTTAAATCCTTCTAGTAAAAAAAATAAGATGTTTAGATTTCTCCTCAAAACTAAATTACAAAAGCTGTAATTTTGTAATTTTAACTTTAAAAAAATGTGATATAAGAGATTGTTCAACAGTAATTTGCTAAAATCACACTAGGAAAGGAAATAAGATGTGTTTATTTTCCTTCAGATTCTACTACATGAAGACCATAGCTGCGATAAATGATTTTTTAATTTTTTAACTTTACTTTAACAAAATATGTTGTAAGAGATAAATGTGATATAAGAGTTCAGCAATAACTTGCTTAAATCCTTCTAGTAAAGAAAATAAGATGTTTAGATTTCTCCTCAAAACTAAATTACAAAAGCTGTAATTTTGTAATTTTAACTTAAAAAAAATGTGATATAAGAGATTGTTCAACAGTAATTTGCTCAAATCACACTAGGAAAGGAAATAAGATGTTTATATTTTCTTTCAGATTCTACTACATGAAGAACATAGCTGCGATAAATGATTTTTTAATTTTACCTTAACAAAATATATTGTCAGAGATAAATGTGATATAAGAGTTCAGCAATAACTTGCTTAAATCCTTCTAGTAAAGAAAATAATATATTTAGATTTCTCCTCAAAACTAAATTACAAAAGCTGTAATTTTGTAATTTTAACTTAAAAAAAATGTGATATAAGAGATTGTTCAACAGTAATTTGCTCAAATCACACTAGGAAAGGAAATAAGATGTTTATATTTTCTTTCAGATTCTACTACATGAAGAACATAGCTGCGATAAATGATTTTTTAATTTTACCTTAACAAAATATGTTGTCAGAGATAAATGTGATATAAGAGTTCAGCAATAACTTGCTTAAATCCTTCTAGTAAAGAAAATAATATGTTTAGATTTCTCCTCAAAACTAAATTACAAAAGCTGTAATTTTGTAATTTTAACTTAAAAAAAATGTGATATAAGAGATTGTTCAACAGTAATTTGCTCAAATCACACTAGGAAAGGAAATAAGATGTTTATATTTTCTTTCAGATTCTACTACATGAAGAACATAGCTGCGATAAATGATTTTTTAATTTTACCTTAACAAAATATGTTGTCAGAGATAAATGTGATATAAGAGTTCAGCAATAACTTGCTTAAATCCTTCTAGTAAAGAAAATAATATGTTTAGATTTCTCCTCAAAACTAAATTACAAAAGCTGTAATTTTGTAATTTTAACTTAAAAAAAATGTGATATAAGAGATTGTTCAACAGTAATTTGCTCAAATCACACTAGGAAAGGAAATAAGATGTTTATATTTTCCTTCAGATTCTACTACATGAAGAACATAGCTGCGATAAATGATTTTTTAATTTTACCTTAACAAAATATGTTGTCAGAGATAAATGTGATATAAGAGTTCAGCAATAATTTGCTTATATCCTTCTAGTAAAGAAAATAAGATGTTTAGATTTCTCCTAAAAACTAAATTACAAAAGCTGTAATTTTGTAATTTTAACTTAAAAAGAAATGTGATATAAGAGATTGTTCAACAGTAATTTGCTCAAATCACACTAGGAAAGGAAATAAGATGTTTATATTTTCTTTCAGATTCTACTACATGAAGAACATAGCTGCGATAAATGATTTTTTAATTTTACCTTAACAAAATATGTTGTCAGAGATAAATGTGATATAAGAGTTCAGCAATAACTTGCTTAAATCCTTCTAGTAAAGAAAATAATATGTTTAGATTTCTCCTCAAAACTAAATTACAAAAGCTGTAATTTTGTAATTTTAACTTAAAAAAAATGTGATATAAGAGATTGTTCAACAGTAATTTGCTCAAATCACACTAGGAAAGGAAATAAGATGTTTATATTTTCCTTCAGATTCTACTACATGAAGAACATAGCTGCGATAAATGATTTTTTAATTTTACCTTAACAAAATATGTTGTCAGAGATAAATGTGATATAAGAGTTCAGCAATAATTTGCTTATATCCTTCTAGTAAAGAAAATAAGATGTTTAGATTTCTCCTAAAAACTAAATTACAAAAGCTGTAATTTTGTAATTTTAACTTAAAAAGAAATGTGATATAAGAGATTGTTCAACAGTAATTTGCTCAAATCACACTAGGAAAGGAAATAAGATGTTTATATTTTCCTTCAGATTCTACTACATGAAGAACATAGCTGCGATAAAGAAAATAATCGATAGAAGAATTAAAGAAAATTTCGTGCGGAGAAAAAAAAATTATATTTATCAAGAATTTTCCAATTTTCATATTTTGTGTAGAAGTAAATCGTTTAATGGCTGACGTTTTATTATATACATGGACAATATAGATTTTCTAGTAATATTCTAACAGTAATGTTGTGAGGTTGAGACTGTAAAAGGTCACCACAGTTGGTTTGAAATTAAGCTGGATCCAGCAAAGTATAAAGCTGGGACGGTTAAATCTCTTCGACACCAGTGACTCGGCGAAATTTTAGGTCAGTTCAGTTTTGTGTCGACATGGTGCTGCAACGAAGGAATTAGGTTCTGAGAGGTAGATGAATTGGAAGCGATTTTGAAAGCTTGGTTGAAATGAAGAGAAAGGAAGTTCGTAGAAGGCAGTATAAGATGGAGATGGTTTTCGTAAAAAAGTGTGGTGTTGTAGATTGTGAAAATTCTTAATTTGGTGATTATTGATGTGTGGTGTAGTGGAGTAGTGGAGATTTAGTTGTGTTAAGATTAAGTAGTTTGATGTGTTTTGGTGTGCCTGTCTACTAGCATTCGTGAACGTAAAATTGGATCAGCAGGGAATCCGCTGATACACAGTGGCGTCACAGTAGTGGAGTAAAAGAGTGCACCCGTCTCTACACCTTCTATTGTTTGCTGGGGTGAGATATTTCGAATTATCTAATTTAATTCTTATACATATATTTTGATAAAGTATTTAAATACGCTAACTGATCTATCGCAATTGCCAGATCGCCCTCGCATTACACTGTTTAAATAAAAGTCTTAATTATAATTTATATTCAAGTCTGGCGCTCTTCTTATCCATTTAGTTATCTAATTAATTAATTAAGATGGAGTTTGCGACAACGCAAATCTCACAATCTTCGAGCATGTTGTTAGCAGAAATGTCAACACTTTAATTTTTTCACACACTTTATTTCTAGTGAAATTTTCGCCATTATGTATTTGCAATTAAATAAGAATAAAAATACCCTTCAAGAAAAGTGGTTTAAAAAAAGACTGGTTCTAACAATATTTCGGAATAAATTAAAATGTTGGCATTCTCATATTAGGGATCCACCTGCCGTGATATCAGGCTCGCATGGCAGAAATATATTGGTGCAAGTATCCCCATGTTATACGGTTTTTCCATTATGGATTAGTATAGTCTTCAAGTTGATTTTCAATTTATATATATATATATATATACACCGAAGAGTCATTGCATTATGACCACCCTCCATCTATAACAATAGGCTCGCCCAGGAACAAAACCACGCCGCGTGCGCGGCTGATGTTGGAGTATATAAAGCGGCTATGAATTGTCTTTCGAAACATAGCGCGATTAGCGACATAATGGGAAAAACGGCTGATTAATCAGACTTCGATAAATGTCAAATCGTTATGGCTCGGCGACTGGGAACATGAATATCAGAAACGGCTGTTCACGTTCAGTTGTTGAGAGCGCATATCGAAAGTGGTGTATGGATGGTGAAACGACAAGTCGCCGACCAGCAGTGTGTCGTCCACGGCGCATTGATTCCAGAAGATAGCGGAGATTGCTACATATTGTTCGCCGTGACCGAAGAGCTACAACAGCAGAAATCACCACCAGCTAATATAGTGGCGACCTAGACAGTGTTTTTCAACACACCATGCAGCGTACATTGCTGCGTATGGACCTACGCAGCCGGAGGCCGAAGCATGTCCCTGCACTGACGGAACGTTATCGCCAGCTGCGTCTGCAATGGGCCAAGAAACATCGGAATTGGACATTAGAAGAATGAAGAAAGTTGCATGGTCCAACGAATCACGCTTTCTGGTCCATAACATAGAAGGGCGTGTACGAAAACGCCGATTTCCAAAGGAAACCCTCGCTACCGGATGCACAGTTCGACGTAGACAAGACGGTAGTGGTGTATTATGGTGTAGGCATTGTTTTCATGGAGCGCATTAGGACCTATAATCACATTGAACAATCACTGACATCTGTGCTCTACGTGAGCATCGTTGCCGATCAGATTCACCCATTCATGATAACAGTATTTCCGACGGGGAATGGTGTTTACCAACATTATAATGCACCATGTCATATGTGTCGAATTGTCATAGAGTAGTTCGAGGAACATTGCAATGACTTTCAAGTCATGTCTTGGACTCCAAATTTACCTGACATTAATCCAATACAGCATTTGTGGTCCCACCTGGAAAACCAAATTCGGGCTGCCACGTTACCCGCAATGTGCGAGAATTGCAGGACCAGTTGGTGCGCGCATGGTACCAGATACCTCAGACTACATATCAGCACCTTGTGGAGTCAATGCCACGACGGGTGGTGCTGACAGTTTCGAGGATTAAAGGTGGTTATTAACAGGGTGGTCATACGTATTGGCTCTTGGGTGTAGTGTTGTGGGCTTGTATAATTAATAATTCGAGCATTTTATATTATATAATTAGTTTAATGAAGAGTAAATATGTAACAGTCTATATACAACGGAAATACGTTAGCTGAAATAGTCATTTTAAAATCATGGACACATAGCTGTCAACATCCACATCAATTCAAAACACTCTATAACTAAAAGTCATTAGTATTAACCATAATTAGAGAGCTTGGCTATCTCTCCGTCTTCGTCTAAACTTCTATCACGGCAGACCGTCTTATTCCACTCGTACACCCTGGAGAGATAAAAACTGAGATCATCTTACTCCGTCAACAGCATTCCATCTCTCATTCTACCTTCTACTAGAATATTTACGCGTGAAGGCTGCGCACGCCGAAAAGGTGGAGTTTACTCCGTGACATCCGTTTTATGTCACAATTTCGTCATTTCTCGTCTAGGTTGCATTAAGACTCCTGTAATACTAGCTGACTCACAGGCAACCATATTGTTGCCCAGCGGAAATATAGCTTGGCGAAGTTTAGTTGCAGACGCATTACTCGGCGTATTCATCACCTAAAATGGCGAGTATGCCTAAATAGGGGATCAAAGTGTTGTTTACATTTGATAAATTTGGTGGTAATATTTAGCGAAATTTTCTAAGTAACCCTGGTGAAAGGTAAACATTAATGCTACTGTTAAATTCATTAATTTTCAATATTTATGCACATTAAAAAATAGTGTGTGTTGTAAAACATTTAGATAATCAAACAGCAATAAAAACAAGTAATTGATACAAAAAATGAAAGAAAACGTGTAATATTTATGCTGTACATTTGTGAGTGAAAGCTAGGCGTCTAATTTTTTCTTCGATAATTAATAGCTTATTTCTTTCGCCTTTCTTCATCTCTTGGAAATCTAAACATTCTAAAACCAGTTCTGGAATGATTTGAATAATTTGTGGCTGCACAACCCCCCATTTTATATAATTTGATAACACTTGAAATTCGGACTGCGTGGGCAACAATCGCAGAGTGGGAAACAAAATGCCGGATGAGCCAGCCTGTATTGGAGGAGCTCTAGGTTGCATCATCGCTGCGGGACAGGATTTCACAGATAGAAGAGTATTGATACTATATATATATATATACCTATATATACCGGGTGATCCAAAAGTCACAGAAAAAAAAAATATTATTCAGAAAGTATTGACCTTAGCACTATGTAGATTTCACTGAAATGCACAGAAAGATTCGGGATTTTTTTTAGGTAACAAAAGATTTATTACCAAATTAATTTAAATCTTTTTCATCAGGTAATACTTTTATCATAAAATTACTTTTTACAGTGGCACGGTACTATCAAGAACGTAACTAGGACTATAAATACTCAGTGTGTTAAAAAAAAAAAAAAAAAAAAAAAAAAAAAACTTATTTTCAATTATACCGAGAATCGCCGCTTATACCACTCACAGAAATTTATTTATTTTATGTAGCCCTGTATGTTACAGTGCCGGAGTTCCATGAGTTCATGGTCCCGATCTTATTTATCATGCAAGTCCTGTTTATGTGTTTCTTTTCTTCTCTGGTGGAGATAGGCGATGGTCGCGACCGTCGTAGGTAACCCTTGAAGCCCCGTGATGATGATGATGTCTATTGACGTACTTTACTGCGTACATTCCGCTGTTTAGATAAATGAGTTTTCCATCTGAAGTTTTATTTAACTGATCAAAATATCTTTGTACGAAACAATATCTCACACAAATATAACTTTGTTCGTTAATTAAAATTTCTGGTGAAAAGCTGATTTATATAATCTGCGAATTATACGCAGAAAATACGGTACCTTTAAATTTTATACGCACCAAACATTGTACTTAAGCTATGTATAGCACACAAAACAGCATATAACTTAAAGCTCACTTCCAGCCATTCACAAATATAAGATTAACATATCGGGATTCTTTGGTATGGTTCTGTGAAAACGATGGATAAATGTTCTTCTTACTATAAATTTATGTGAAGCATGATTTTATGTTATATAAAGAATGTATCTCAACTTCATTTTTATCAGTGTATTTTAAAGATATTAAATTGTACCTTGCAGAAAATTCACGCGTAGATATAATGTATTTGAATACTTTTACATATTCTTGTATACAAATCATCTGCTCTATTTTTATAAAATGTTTCAGGTAGAAGTCTCATATGATACACATTTAAAATACTGAATGTGAACTTCCTGTTTCTCGAGTAGACTGGCAGATGCGTATTAGACAAGTATACAGACAAGCATATACACTAAAAGACCCCCCCCCCCCCCAAAAAAAAAAAAAAAAAAAAAAAAAAAAAAAGCTGCACTTGGTTATTTTTCATTTCTCTTTCTGCAATCGCCGGATTTATTGTTTTAAAAGTAAATTTTCGAACAGATTTCATTACCTTGTGTTCCACATACAATTTAGGATTGAGACAAGTATTAAAAACAAGATGCAATTGTTCGAAAAATTGAAATTTTAGCAAGTATTTCAAAAATGGCAAGAATAAGGCAATTAACGATACCAAATGCAGGCTGTTAATCAATAAATTTGGTTTCTTTAACTATGTGTATTTCATCCCCTGATGAATTTTTTCACCTTTCTGAGCTTCTCCTACATAAAGAAATTTTTTATTCTCATTGGTCTTTGTGTTTCAGTGATCTTGTATCTGTTGCCTGGGTTCTACTACGCTTAATAAATCATTATATATGTATATGTATATTAATTTTAGAGTAAAAATTAAAGTATATTTTAATATGTGGGATGTCAAAATGATTCAGTGTTAACGAAATATTGGTGAGCTAGTTTTTAGCAAGATATAAAATTTTATGGCTGTTTAAACTGGAAATTTGTCCCTAGGCGACCACGTTGCTCATCCAATCGAGATGACTGCAAATTAAAAAATGCAGTGCTTAAAAAATCAGTTTGTATTACATTTAGAACATAGAAGGGATTCAGAAAATGTGTTTATTAACACAATTTCTTTAAATATAGTGTAATAACGATTAAACAAAGCAAATTTAAGTGCCAGAAAATCTGAAAAAAATCCATTCTTAACGAAAATAATTAGGAAAGCAAGACTTCAGAGGGTTAAAAAAAAAAAAAAAAGGTCAGTTAATTATTGGGTTAAAGGTTCTCTCTGATGAGTCAAGTTTAACTTATTTCGAGCTGACGGAAGCAAGGAGGTCTGATGACGAAAATGTGGCCAACTTAATGAAAATCGCACTTTTAAAACAATGACACATTCTCCGTACATTATGATATGAAAGTGCGTAATTTTTTAATGAGTCGAGCAAATTTTCATGTTCAAGTTATCAATTAACCCGAAATAAAACTCGGCCATTAAAAAAAAAAATTGATGCCTGACCGAATATTTTAGAGGTATTTCAGATTTTTCTTCAATCAGCATTTCAAGATGATAATGCACCATGTTAAATGGCACCTGTGGTACGTTTATTTGATTCAAATTGTTAAAATTACCTATCTCATGAGCATCTATAATTTTTTAAGTCATCATAACATTTTTACTTAAAGTTAAATCCTACAAAGAATATCGTAGAATTTTTACTTTACTAGACCTGAAAATAGTCCTAATTTCAATCTGCTTGAAAATGTTTAGTCTATAAAAGAGGGTGGGATTAAAAATTTGTAGCCTACAACTTCGAAAGAACTAGAAAAATATTTATGATATTTAGCACAGTGAAATTTCTGAGTTTCATGTTAAAAAACTGTAAAATACTATACCATTGCGCGTTAAAACAGTAATTCCATATAAAGGTGGAATTATCCAATGCAGAATACATATTTTTATTAAGTAATTGTTTAGATCTAACAAGTTTTATTTCATACATTAAAATATAACGTGTTTATTTAATATAATAAATCATTATAGAATGAAAAGTATATGTTTATTGTATTGCGTTTAAAAAGAAAATTTTATGTAGATTTTTATTAAATACTTCTCAGAGTGCAACAAAGCGAATTATTAAATCAAAAATAGACATAGGTATCATGTTATGGCTTCTGTATTATGCAAACATAACAGTTTTATTTGCTTCAATCATTAGTTTTTAAGTTATTACAAACACAAAAGGTATAAATTAATTTTTCTGCAGTTAGACTTTTTTTTATTTTTTTATTTTTTTTACTTTCTCTTACCCATAAGGTAGAGAAAGTAATGTTTTTGGGTCAAATTTTCGAAAGTGAGATTTTATTATATTTACACGTTTTGAGGTTTCCTGAATACGAAAATCTTGTTTTTAGCGGTTGGTCTGTGTGTCTATGTGTGTGTCTGTCTGTTATCAGCGTATCTCAAGAACAAATAGTAGCAGACATTCCAAACTTGGTATTCTAAATGTGTATTGTATAGGGATGCTACAGTAAGCTTTTAGTTAAGATCAAGCAAATGCTTCGTGTGCAGGAACAATCAAGAGAATTCTAATACATTACGTCTACGGGGGAAATTGCAGGTAAGTAGAGTTTAACGTCTATAGACTGCACTAAGCCAAATGAAACGAATGTATATTTTTTGTAATAGAGATAGTCAACTGAGAATTTTTTTTTTTTTTTTTTTTTTGTATGTAGGAGCTTCGCCTCCCCCCTGGAGGGGAAGTCCCACCTCGAGGGGAGTAAATTTTCATGATGGGTATCTTTCAAAAGAGCTCGCCAATACCTTTAAAACGAATGGTTGAACCATCGATCTGCGATAATTTAAAACAAAGTTAACGATTTTTTTTTTTTAACTTTTAACGAAAAAAAAAAAAAAAAACTTAAAAAAAAAAAAAAAAAAAAAAAAAATCTTCTTCTTCTTTTTTTTTTTTTTTTTTTTTTTTTTTAATATTGAGAATAAAATGGACTTTTTTTTTGGATATTTAGTGTTATACTACTTCTCTAATATGGAAATCGTCTGCATTATCATAAAAAATAATTTTTTTTAAATAATAATTTTAATAAATTAATGTGATAGAATACAAGAATATCGTACTAAATGGAAAGACCATGTACAGCGTATGCCGGATACACGGTTCCCCAGAGCTGCCCTCGACTACTCCCCAAAGGGCAGGAGAGATCGAGGACGACCAAGAAAGCGTTGGACTGAACAATGAAGCCGGAACAGGCACTATGCCTAATCCCTGAAGTTGATGATGATGAATAAATTAATTTTTAATAACCGAATTAAATTCGATATAAATGAAGGTGCTATAATAAAACGGGGGTTTGAAGAGAATTAATTATCATATAAAACTCTTCTGAAGCTTAATTTGAATTGTTTAACATAGGTTTACATAACATCGTTATCTTACCTCTGAATCTCACACCTGTATTTATAGTATTAAATTTCAGGGTAAGAGAAAGTCGTGTGAGTGACACACCAGATTATTTTCCTTAGTGTACACACAAACCAACTGCTAAAATCCTTCTTTTCGCATTCAGAAGATCTCAAAACGTGTAAATATAGTAAAATCTCATTTCGAAAATTTGACTGAAAAAAACTATACTTTCGCTACGGTACATGGATAAGAAAGAGAAACAAAAAATAGCATACATAATCTGAACAATTAAACTGTCAGGAATATTTATTTTAACACGTTGAGTGCCACGTGAATTCTTAAGGGAATCCCCGTCAGGCCACAGGGCCCGCTTCACTCACCGCCGCCGGAAGCCGAAGCTAATGTTATTCTATGGGAAATTTTTCTTTACAAATAACTTATTAACTAATACCTATTTTAAATTCTGCTTTCACATTCTGAAAATTCCCAGCTGTTAAATTGACGGACCTTTTTTAAAAAAATATTTTTTTAATTTTTTATATTTTATTTTGAAGCTGCAAAATACGAATTTTCAATATGTGAATTTTTTTCAATTTGCAATTTCAAAATAAAATATTAAAAATTAAAAAAATACATTTTTAAAAAAGGTCCGTCAATTTAACAGGTGGGAATTTTCTGAATGTGAAAACAGAATTTAAAAATATGTATTAGTTAATAAGTTATTTGTTATTTGTAAAGAAAATTTCCCCATACAATAACATTGGCTCGGGCTTCCGGCAACGGTAAGTGAAGAGGGCCGTTAAAAGTAGAGCCCTCGATTCGAGGGCTCTACTTAGAAGCTCTGGTATTGCGGTATAGCAATGTATTTGTATGTTTACCGTGTTTCATTAAAATCCATTAAAATGCCTTAATGATATTATCCCGGAATAAATAAAAATTAAGTAAATTTTAAATAATTTTTCAGTAAATAATTAAAACAATGTAAACTTTTTAGTTTTATATCATATTTTATACTGTTAACCACCGGTGGTTGGCGCGGCCTAAACGGTAACTTCAGTGTCAGCCACCGATGGTTGATGTGGCATTCAACGTGTTAATCAACGAATTTTTCGAATGTTTACCTATTATATTTATAATAAAAATGATATGTAACATTTCAAATTTCAAATTTAAATTTCGTGTTAAAGGACAGAAACCGTTTATAAAAACTTTGTAAAATATCGCAAATATCTTTTTTTTTTTTAATATTAGAGATATTGATTTATTAGCATAACACGAAACGGAATTAGCGATATAAAGGCAATTTCGGTTGTTTTCGTATAGAAAATTGGCTTTTGATGCAATGTATCATGATAATTATAGATAATTTGAAATTAAGTTTTTTTTTTTTTTTTTTTTCAAATTTTCTAACAACATGACATATTTTGAACAAACACTATTTTAATAAAATCAATACTATTTAAACGCGTGAAAAGATGTCGTAATCTATATTCCAATGTTTTTTCAGCGATAAAATAAACACCTTGTGCTACATATTTTACAAAGTGTGACTGCAGTTTAAAACTCATACGCAGTCATTTTTTAAATAGGGCATAACAGTGAATATCATGCAGGATACTATGCTAAAGTATATACATTTTATGTGAAAGCTGTATTGTTGATACATTGCATCTCGAATATGTAAGTTATAAATGTCAGACATAAATATAATATAGCAAATTCAATTTTCTGTCAAATATTGGGATGTATTGTTCTACTTAGAATTTAGAAATCATTAGATAACTTCTATTACAACAAAATACAGGTTAGAACAAAGAGACAATTTCATACGCCCTCTCGGTGTTTGGTTTCATTCTTCAACGATGAATATGAAATGCATTGCCATTAGTGAAACTGGTAGGTCGAATTGAAACACTTTAAGAAATTAAATACGATTTTAAAAAATTGAATTTGATTCACCATTAAAAATTAGGTACTTTTCTTTCGTTTAATATATGATATTTACCTTTTCTAATTAAAACTATCCTGTACTTACTTGCAAAGAAACATGCTTAATCAAGACGTTCTAGAAATTGGATATCCACCGGACAGAATTATTTTAAATTATATAAATTCGACAGAAGGACTTGCCCCTTATTTTTTAAATAAATCACTTCATCATGCACAGTTGCTCTTAGATTTTTTTCAATATATAATCAGCTCAAGAAAATTCAAAAGTGTAAGAAATACCATCATTCTTGAAGATATTTATTTTTACCCTAACGGTACTATAACTGGGTTGACTGGGAGAATTAATCGCTCAGAAATCGATGTTATAATAAATCCGAATTTTATGACCCGCATAAATATCGAAGCAGCGGATTTTGCTTATCCATATCAAATGTTTGCTGGCACGTTTATGACACGAATACCAGAGTACCAACCACGAGTTTTCGGCATTCTTCAGACCTTCTCACTACCTGTTTGGATTACGATATTCTCAGTTATTCTTGCGATCTTATGTGTCTACTACTTCACCTTTAAATGGAAATATTCTCTGGAGAAAATAATTCTCCATACTTTTGCAGTCTTTTTAAGGCAAAGTTCCATTTTGAGAGTTACTAAAATGGCAGAAAATTTATTGTTGTATGCGTGGATTTTAGGTGCGATGTTTCTGTGTCTGAGTTATGATTCCGTGTTTTTGTCATTTCTTGCAATTCCGCCTGTGAATAAAATTAAGGACGTGTCACAATTAGCCAAAGCTGTCAGAAATGGCGACTACCACTGCATAGCCCAAGTCGATTCCAGTCTTTATTTTGAGCTCTCAAATTCAAAAGATGAAGATTTCAAAACTATAGGACAAGATATACAGAACCAAAACTTAAACAACTCAGATATTTATCTCATTTTTGAAAAACAAATTAAGCAGAATATTGCTTTGATTTTACGTGACGAAGAGGTTAATTTTTATGCAGTAGAAAACAAATTTGTCTCAGACGACCGCTTTTTTCAACATTTAGCTGCACCAATGGTACGTAAAGGATTTTGTCACAAAAAATTGATAGATATGTTTGTACACAAAATGATGGCGTCGGGTGTTTATTTTAAACATCTTCGAGATAGTCAGTTTTTACATAGGTTGCCTAATTTAATGAAATATCGACATATAGATACAGAAAAAAGAAAACTAACCCTTATAGACGTAGCTCCTGCTTTTATATTTCTAATAATAGGTAATTTTTTATCGGTTTTGATCTTTTTTGGAGAAATTTTATCATATCGATGGCAGGAATTTCATGCCAAAGTAGAAAATTTTGAAGTTTTAGCATTACATTAAATTTCTTTTCTTTAATTCTCAAAATTTGTATTTCATATTATGGAGAAAGATAAACAAATTTAATCTAGACTATCTTTCATTTTTATCAGTGTGAAGTTATTAAATTCTAGCTACTTTCTAAATAACGCCATAGCGATGCCTTTCTCAGTATCGGTTGTATATAATGATCAATGTATTAATTTATGAAATTTTTACATTTTTGCCAGCATATAACTAAACCTTCTTCTAAAATGAAGAAAAAGTTATGCACCTTTGTCTGAAGAAAATATTTATCTTTTTGATATAACATATTTTCAATAAAAGTTTTGCAAGTTACCGTTTTATGAATGAAAAATTACGATATTTCAATAGTGCTTTTCACATATTGTGTTAAAATAAACAATTTTTAATTTCCCTTTTTTTAATGTAAATGCTATCTCTTTTCCTAAATGATAAAAGCATAATCCAAACAAACAACT
The DNA here is from genome assembly GCA_963930645.1 of Salticus scenicus. NCBI lineage: Eukaryota > Metazoa > Arthropoda > Arachnida > Araneae > Salticidae > Salticus > Salticus scenicus. The sequence goes on along the minus strand of OZ005655.1, from coordinate 261,718,042 downwards.
ATGCTCCTTTCTCAGAATACAGCATGGGTATGTAGTTCCGAATTAAAAAAAAAAAAAAAAGAAAAGAAAGAAAAAGAAAAAAGAGTAGAAAAAAATGATTCTTATAAATGCACTACTTGCGTTTTCATTTTTAGTATCACGAAATTTTATATTTGTTTAGAGAAGTGTTATATATCGAAGAAACGGATTAAAATAAATACAAATTCTGAAGGTTTGACATTATATTATTATTGTTATTTTTTTTTAACTGCTACAAATCCTTCATTTATTGATTTGATTTTTGATATGAAGATTTCAAAAGGAATTTTTTTAAAAATAATATATTGCTATAAACGTAACAGAAAGGAAATTATACATATATAATTAAATTTTTTTTCCTGTTAATCAAATATTCTACAATATAATATGCAATATATCCCTAAACGAAAAGATAATTATAATTGCATTTTACAGCCTGTGATGTTCACAGAATTTTGCTCATGTTTTCATTAACACTTTCACGATCGCATGTGTTTGTCTTTTTGACAGTAAAGTCCTTCTGTGGGCAAATAATTTTTAATTGACAGCAAAGATAAATCAAATTTCACTAACTTATGCATTTTTTTTTCAATTTGTTTATTAAATTAAAATTGTTGAATATGAAATACATTCGTCACGTGTTACATGCAATCTAAATAACAAAATAATATTGTTAATATTGGTAAGCACTATTAAATGCTTTAATTAAAAAATTAATCTCTATTTGTGTTTCAATACAAACATTTTGAAATTACTTTTTTAATATCTTTGTACTATTTTATCAGTACTGTAAGATGATGGATTCAATGTTGCCCCTGCCTTTACATCTCTTTGTAAGCTTTTCAATTGTAAAATGAAACAATTGAAAATAAATGTAATGTTACTGCACCATTATTCAGTGTGTATTTATACTTTATATATTTGACAGTCGCCGCCCAGACGGTGTAGTGGTTAGCATCCCTGACTCCTACACGGTTGGGCCTGGGTTCGAATCCCGGAGAAGGCATGATGGATGTATTGTCCCTGTTGGGGGTAGCGATGACCGCCCATTGGGTACCCCTTCACAAATGGTCATCAATTCGGCGACCCCCCCTCCCTCCCCCCTTGCCAAATATATATATATATATATTTTTGACAGCCATAGAGTTCTTGATATTTAGTACAATATATATATATATATATATATATATATATATATATATATATATATATATATATATATATATATATATATATATATACAACCTAGACTAAACTAGAATTGTTAAAGACAAGGAAGGGCACTATTTATATATATTTCATTATATTGTGTATTATTCATTAAGGGAATAGTAAAAACATAATCTCCTAACTTGAGATTTCAGTAAAATATCCACGTGTCACAATTATAATTAAAAGAGCGTTATAAACCCACTTTTAAAACACGTTATATAATTAATAAAATCATATTTTACTAAGCTTTTTGCTATAAATATATGACATCTTTAGGTATATACAAGTTACTAATGAAATATGATAGTAGACTAGCAATTTATATATCATGTGACAGGTGTCGGTTATAGTTATTAACAGCTAGCTAAAAATATTACTCATCGCCAGAGGAATTCACAGTCGAAGGCTGCTGACAGCGAAGACTTCGTAAATTTTGCAGCTAGCAGCTGAGTAGAAGAGATGATGAAGCTAAAGGAATCTTTGAATGTATGCTTAGTGCAACCTTTCTCAGCACATCCTAATCCTGACACAAGACAAGTGATCTGCTACAGCTGTCCTCTTGAATGTATACCTACTGATCCCACCCTCTGTTCAACCAAATCTATGAATTCAAGAAACAAGGTTAATTTAACTCCAACAACCCTTCTACTCAGCTCTTAACTACAAAATTTTATAAGTCTTCGTTGTCAGGAACCTTCGACTGTGAATTCCTCTGGTGATGAGTAATATTTTTAGCTATAGCTGTCAACAACTATAACCGACACCTTTCCCATGGTATATAAATTGCTGGCCTTCTATCATATATCATTTGTTAAATGCATACCGGAATATGCCATATATTTATGGCGAAAAGCTGTGTAAAATATGGTTTTAATAAATACATAACGTGTTTTTAAAGGTGTCTTGGCTTTTAATGCTCTTTTAATTATCATTAAGGAAATGGTGGACATTTTTTTTTTCACCTCCTTTCCTATTTTTATGAAATACGGTGACTAGGTATAATGTAACTACGTTTCTCGCTTTTAGCCCTGAGGACGATTCCGAAAATTTCGAGAGGTGCCAAACTGACCGACAGGTTGAGATTTGGTAAAAGCTAATCATTCGGCGTACCCTTGTCGCTATTTTCTCTAAACGAGAAAGATTATCACCCCCTAGACTCATTAATTTAGCACTTGCGTAGAAGCTCTCATGGTCACAAGAGACATAGTTAAAGAATGTTAAAATAAGTATTGCGTTAATTTAAAAACAAACAATATGTAATTCAGCGAAAGCAAAATTAAATTATAGATAGAATTTTTTATTCGGTTCTTAAAACGTTGTACTTAGTTTATTTATTGGGCATCTCTAAGTTTATAGTATATATATATATATACCCCCCCCCCCCTTGTTTTTCTTTCTTTGTGAAACAAATAACTGAAAAAAATTATTGCAGAAAAAAACATAACATGATTAACTGCACTAATAAATAAATAAATAAAATGAAGGTTTCTTTTTTGTGTGTTTTTTATATAAGTATTTGGTAAAAAAATATTTCTTCTCATTTTCAATCAATGTGTTTTATACAAGAAAAAAAGATTACTACAAAATTAAATTTATTTATGCTCGACATGCTCAACTAGATTTTTTTTTTTTAAATTTTTATACTAGTTTATATCACTGTATTTACTTAATTTTTTTTCTATTTTTCTTAATGGAATTATATTCTCTCTCTCTCTCTCTCTCTCTCTCTCTCTCTCTTTTTTTTTTTTTTTTTCAGATAGGAAAAATTGACTTGAGTTGAAATTACAAAAGAAATTTATCTTAGAATTTAAGAGGAATAATTTTTTTAATATAATCATATTATGATATAATAAATGACAGTTTTGTATTAGGATATAGAAAAATTTCAGATAAAAGAATGTCCCGTTTTATGTGGTTTAGTTTGGTTTGGTTTGTCCCTCTACAACCATTTTCGTTCATAATGACAGACCATTAGTTAAAGGTGTGAGATATCATAAACATTTACACAACGATAAAAACGCCAATATAAAAATTGTTAACTGCAGACTGTGGTCTCGGTAGCGTAAATTGTACCGTCATCATTGCAGAATGACAAAGTCTTCGGATCTTCGGATGATGTTGGGATGAGGGGGGCACCTGTGACATCGTCATGCATTCCCCGAAAAGTCCAAAAATGGTTTAAAAAAAAAAAAAAAAAAAAAAAAAAAAAAAACAGCCAGTGAAGGGAGGAAGAGAGCTTAGTTAACCTGGCAACTAATTCTAAAAACAAACTTATGGAGAAGTTTCTTCGAGGGCTTGCAGTAGAATCAGAATTTCAGTGGCTTGATCTCTGCAATTTTTCATTTGATTAAAGGTATTTTTAAGTTTATCTGTTAAATAGGATAAGTTAGGGACATTTAATTCGGTGGTTATTGCTTTAAGGATTCTATTTAACTCCGTGAGAGAAGAGAAATGAAAAATCTCTTTACTTTTAGCATTGTTTCTTAGGCGAATTTGGAAAAGGAGTAATTTCTGTTTGGTTTTAAAGCTTGTCATTTGTGAAATTTTTAGAATACCGAAACTAAGGGAGGTGAGAGCATCTTCTATGTCTAATATGTCTGTTTCCAATGGAAGCCCTCGGATAACAGCCTTAAGGGGGGCGACTTTAATGAAGAAATGGATCGGACCCATAAACTGAGTTCACACAGAACTCCGACGTGATGATTTGACGACGGCATAGAAGAGATGAGATGTTGACATAGCAGCTTGGTTATAAATGCAGAATGGTTCAAATAGAAAAAAAAAAAAAAAGGTAAAGAAAGGGATCCTAACGGGGATGGGGGAGGGGAGTCGCAAACAGCCTGCATCCACCAGCACTTGGTCTGTGAGAGACAGTATAGTCTTTAAAAAGACTCCTTTCTGGCATGAATGACAGAACTGAATGCTATGCGCCAAACCTAACACAAAATAAAATTAAAAAATATAAATAATAAAAATATAAAAATTAAGAAGAGAATTTACAGATAGTGACAATAATTAAATTAAATTAAATTAAAAATAAATAAATAAATAAAATAAATAATTAAATGAAAATAAATAAAAGGAACCAGAGTATTTTTACAAAATAATAAAAGAACGGTCAACTACCTTTTACGGTAGTTTGGTAAACTGTTCTCTGAGACTTCCAGAGAATACCATTTTTGGATATGACGTCCTGACAATTTTGCACTTATTTACTAAGACCTATTTTTAATTTTGAGAGAAGTTCCGAAAAGTTTTTAACATTAAGTTCCTTAGCGATATCATTAAGAACATTAGAAAATTCGTTAACAGAATTTGGGGGGGGGGGGGGGGGAGGGGGTTAAGAGGAACGCTCGATGGGAAAGAGTTGAGAATAGGAGGTGAAGTAATTTTAGCAAAACTCACCTGGGGTTAGACTTTTTTAGCGATGAAAGTTCTTTTCCTTTTCTCGGGGAAGGATGGACAGCCTCGATCACTGGCAGGGTGGTCCCCACCACAATTGCAGCATTTCGATGTTTCAATTTTTCCCTTGCCTAGCTCGCGCTCTCTGGTTTCGTGTTCACCTGAGCATTTAACACATCTTGGCTTCATTCTACAATTATTTGCAGAATGATGGAAAAATTGACACCGAAAACAGTGAATCGTGCGGGATGGACTTCTGTAGTTCTCGATCTGTATTCTGAAAAACAATAACCTATCAATTTGGAAAAATTCTTTACTTTATTCGGTATTGGCCAGTTGAATTTGGAATAACGGAATAGGTCTCTTGGTTTTAAAACTGACCATATGAGTAACTTTCTTAACATCAAAATTTAGAGAAATTAGAGCATCCTCAATATCCAGAACATTGATATCAGCGGGAAGTGCAAGCCTTAAGAGGGGGATTGGAAGCCTTGTCGTGCATTAAATAGAATTGGACGTTCATTTCAGCTAGCTTTGACAAAATAGAGTTATAGTCATTAAGAGAATCAGAGTAGATTTTAAGAAAATCTCCCGCCGGGTCAGCTGTAAAATTACACTGTTTTTTTTTCCTAAGTTTTTGAGAACTTGAGTCTTATATAAACATTTAATAGTTATGAAATTGCCTTTAGGAAGCTTAATTTTCCTAGGACTATTACTTTTATTGTGCTATTGCTTTTTTGTGGAACAGAATTATCCATTAAAACAGTTTCCTCAAGATTTTCAAATTTATTTTTAGTAGGAATTGCAGAATCATTACTTTTAGACATTTTAGAATTAGGACTAAGGCTACTAGCTGTACATTTAACCTGTTTAAATTCATTACTAATACTAGGGAAGGGGCAGAAAAATTTACATCAGAATTGAAAGAAGTTGAACCATTGTTTACCTGCGTATCCATATCTTCAGCCGCATCATCCGTCCTGGTCCAGTCGGTCGATTCCACTTTTCCATAGCCGGGTCTGAAGTTGGGGATGTCCGGTGCAATCTTGCGAAGCTCGGTGATGGTAAAACATTTGATCGGCATTTTCCTAATAGACTTTCCGTCTTCGAGGTATTCATATTCAGCTTCCACGAAGGTCTCGTATTGTTCGTCCGGCAAGGAGTCAATCATAAACTGCTTAATGAGTGTAAGATGATTATTCCTGACAGAAAAAAATAGATCTTGCAGAGGGAATTCTTCCCCATTACGTAGCGAACTGGGATTAACTTATAAAAACCTGCTCCAAGCGCAGTCATGATCGAAGCAGAATCTTCGTCTCGAGTCTCATATATATATATAGGTAGGGAATCGGATTATGGAGTCAGAGTAGCAACCAATTGGAATTTAGGAAACTGGAGCTGTAATCCAACAGGAATTAGGGATGAAGAAAGCTATGTAAAAAAAAAAAAAAAAAAAAGAATATGTGGTTTTAATGTAATTTTTCCAACAATTCAAGAGAGTGGGTACAGCAAAATCGCAATTAATGATATTTTTATGATTTTTATAGATATGGAAAGCTTCTAGAAAATCGAGTTCATGTAAGTGTTTAGGCTGACAGATCATGTTTGCTGAATTAAAGTTGAAATTATGGTTATTATTCCAACAATGCTTAGCAATGGCCGATTTTTTAGTTTCTTGTTTCTGAATATAGCTCATGTGTTCTTTAAGGCGAAGCTCGAGCTTACGTTTTGTTTGACCTATATATGATTGTCCACTTTGACAAGGAATACTATGTATGCCCGAAGAGCTGTTGTGTGTATCAATAGGGTCTATTAATCTAGAAAGGGCCGATTTATTTATGGATGAGTAAATTATTTTAAAGTTATATTGTTTGAGATCTTTAGCTATGGTAAAACTAGATTGAGGGAAAAACGGCAAAACAATACTGATGTTATAAGAGGGCTTAGACGTAGAAGTACGAGAAATATGCGGATTTTTCAATTTAAAAATATAAATAGCAATTCCTTTAAGATATTTGATTTCAGAATGGAAGGATTCAGGATCCGAATAAATGTTAAGGGTACGACTGAGAAAAGTATAAAATGCGACCATTTTCTGGGTAGGTGGATGACATGAACGAGAATAAGGAGGTAAAGAAACAGCAAAATTTTTACGATGAACAGTAGTGCAAAAACCTTTTTCAGTGCGAGAAACCAGTGTATCAAGGAAAGGGAGGGAACCATTATTTTCAATTTCATATGTAAATTGGATGTTATTGTTAAGTGAATTTATGATTTGAAATACGTTATCAATATTGTGCCGAGTAAATGCATGTAAATATCAGCAGAAAAATGGTGAAAGAGGAGAACCCATGGCTAAACCTTCAGATTGTTGGTAAAATTTGCCTTGAAAAGCAAAGGTAGTTTGAGATAAACAAGTGCAAGTGAGAGAAATTAATTCTTGGATTTTAAAGCTTGTGTAATGAAATTTTTTAAATCTTTTTTCTAGACAAGAGAGGGCGCCATTAATCGGGACTCGGGACATTAGTGAAAAGTGATTTCACACCAAAAGAAATCATAGTGAGGTTTGTATCAGGGACATTACGAATAATTTTGGTGAAACTGGTGGAGTTTTCACAGTGTGGGTGTTGGCAGAAAGTAGAGCAGAAAAAATACCTGTAAGAAATTTAGTTAAACGATAAGAAGCAGTACCGATATTAGAAACAATAAGACGAAATGAGATATTGGGTTTTTGAACTTTAGAGAGGGCATAAAATCTAACACAGTTGGATATAGATGGAATGAGAGAAACTTTGGTAGACTCCAACAATAAAGGGCAGGACTTGACAGATAATTTAATATTATTTAATTCTTGTGTAGATGGGTCGCAAGAAAGACGAATATATGGGCCATCATTAATTAAATTGGTGACATTTTCAACGTAATGAGTTTTATCCAGAATGACAATTTGTCCTCCCTCATTAGCCTTCGTAACGATAATATTGTCACGTTAATTTTAATTCCAACAACTTCAAATCTAACCTCAGTCCTGCCGAGAAAAGTGCCTGGAATTATCTAAAATCTAATGACCTACATTTAGTTTCCTTTGAAACATCATTCTTTTTTTAAATTTCGGAGTAGTGCTGCTCTACGATCGGACAAAGAACAAAAGTTTAAAAAGCGATTAAAATTAGAAAAATTGATGCATATATATATATATATATATATATATATATTAAATGTTTGGTTTCAGGGCAAAACCAATGAACGTAAAAGGGTTAAATTAGGCACAGGTAATATTACCAAGCCATAAAAAAAAAAAAAAAAAAAAAAAAAAAAAAAAAGTACCAGAAAAAAAGAATAATAAGTACAACAAATTTTTAAATGCAATTTGAACTTTTGATCCGTGAAAAAAAAAAAAAAAACATAAAGCAAGATACAATTTTTTTTTAAAGTAAAAATAAATTTTAATGATGATTTTCTTTTAGTTATGCATATCTAGGAACTAAACCAAAGGAAAAGAAAGTATCACCGATGTACTTGAATCAATGCTGAAGCAATTGCCCGGAAGCTTTCAATTAATTTACTTTTGTGAAAAAGAAATAACGAAGAAATGCTGACAGTATATTTTCTCTTATTTCCGTGAAGAGCAGTCTTATAACAAGACAGGAAACTAGTAAAATTAATTTATTTTCTTTATTTCTGAATGGAAGTGGATGAAATAAATCAAATATTTCTAAACCTCTGTCCACATTGGATTCATTTTTCAAATCTAAATTTCTTTCTTCTTAAGTTTTATTTATAATATTTTTTAATTTTATTATTGTTACTTTTGGGAATTTTATTAATTTATTGAAAATATGAAAATTTTAGAGGCAATTAATTGAAAACTATTACATTCTGTAACAAGTAAGAAGCTTTGAAAAAAACACCATAAAATGCAAAAATCTCGGAACAGTTGTTTCGAGTCGAAAGGAAACATGACTCTTCATCTGGCGAATAAAATAGGCGCGAGTGCAATGCTGCAAACTAAACGCTTTGTTTCAAGCACTCCACTCGTGCTAGCTTTGTTCGACTGAAGAAGAGATATCCAATTTTAATCCTCTACTTTTATAATCAATATGTTAAAAATGTGTGACAAATTCAATGTTTGCGTATTAATATAGCATAAATTACAATATGATTTCAAAAGATAAGTATGTAGTATTGAACAAACCCTTCATTTCCCATTTTCACACATTCCAAAATGCAAGTTTAAAAATTAATTAATTGTAATTATTGTCACATCAACATGGAATTTGAAAATTAGGGCACAGTAAATGGTACTTAAAAAATAATGCGCAACGACTAAATTATCTCCGAACTTTTCATGTTCCCTGTAAATAAATTATAAGTAAATAATATACTCATCCAATTTTCACAAAAAAAAAAAAAAAAAAAAAAAAAATGCTATATGACATCTGAAAAACATGCATTCATTTCAAAGTAATTCAAGAATATTTTCAAATGTTACATCTTAAAAAGACAGACATATCAAAGACATAAATGTGAAAAAAATTTTTGAAAGAGTATTAAAAAATAATAGCACGTTTAAAAACTTCTGTAGAAGTTTTTTTTTATTATATCACTTTAGTAAATTTTTTACCCTTCATTGGCCACTTTGGAAATTTACAAAACTTTACAAATAGATAAAATAAATGAAATGTTATAAAGAAAAAAATATTCTTTGTAAAGTTTAAAAGGAACAATTTGATTTTAAATGAATCTGAAATTAGATAATGTGCATTTTTCCTTAAAAAAAAAACCTCTTTCTTAAAGAAAACGAATTATTTATTTATTTGTAACAATAAAAGAACGCAGTATTATCCAAGAACTTGAAAAAGAACTCAAATAATGGAGAGGGAATTCTAGTCATTTAATATATGTTCTTTCAATTTCAGATTCTATAAAAAGCAGTATACGAAAATTTAAAGTTGAAAGAAGAAAGTTTTATCAGGGATTCACCATTTTTTCAGTCTACTGAATTTTGAATCTAATGTTCTCTAAACATAAAAACATAATTTTATTTTGGCTAAATTCACCATGAAAATACGAAAGTAGAATGTGTTAAAAAACTTTTACAGAAATTTAAATATATTTCTTTGTTAGGCTTAGTACTAGTTTAGTTTAACTATAAAGTATAGAGGTTTTTGAAAATCATCTTTTAAAAGTTTTTTCTTAGTTTTTCGCTTTTAAAATTTACAAAACTTTAAATAATCAACTTATATTCAAAATACTTTTATTACAAGATTCTAAAGTTCAACTTGATTTTGCTTGAAAGATACGCTAGAATAAGTTTGTATTTAGCTATTTATTCTTCATGAACAAAAGGACATTTTTATTTAAAGAAAAATTAATGTGTTGCTTTTGTGTAATAACAAAATGTTTCGATACTATTTCAGAATGGAAATATATAAATACTAAAAGAGGTTGTGTGACAGTCAAAACTTTTAGGTCTAGCGGAAAATTCTGTTCTTTAGAATTAAATACTGACATCGGAAAATTTATCAGGGATAATATTTAAGATATTCTTGGGTAATTTAATAAATGGTAAAGTACCATATAAATATTGTTAAACAAAAATTTCAGGTGTCATTTTATTAATTCAAATGGATAGAACTTTCCAGTATACCTAATATTTTAATAAGCTTTTTTACCAAATAGAGAAAAGTAGGGTAAAAATCAGCCCACTAAGTTTTGAACTTAAATGGACGCATTATTTATACAGGCTTCTTTGAAAATTTCACTCAGTATCCTTTCTTATACGTTTAAAAAGTACTCTTAGTTATAAAGAGGTAATATGTATATATATATATATACTAGCAGGCTTTGCCCGCTTCGCTGGTCACTATATTTAAAGGAAACTCTTTTCTATATAGCTTTAAGGAAAAAAAAAATACTGAAATCACTCAAAAGCTGGCTTTGGGTTCCCGATGCCTTCGGCAGCGGACTTGTTCGCCCTCGCAGTCTCCGGTGCCTGTCCCTATTGCCTGCGACAATGGCTTACCCGTGGGCTTCCATTTGGGTGCTTAGTATATATGACAGTTTCGATACGGGCAGTATCGAAAAATTTGAAATAGCCGTTTCATATTTGAATCCTAGTTACATATGAATAACATTATGCGTGATGCACATAATATTTGCTTTCAAATTATTTCCTATATTTATTTGATTTAATCGATTAACCATAAAACGACAGCAATTTCAAGCCAAATATAATATTACAATATGCTATGATCGACTACGTCTATCGCATGAGACAATTATTATTATTATTATTATTATTATTATCATCATCATCACTTTTTTGTGTGGTTATATATACTTTATGTGCTTAGTTAATAGAAGTTGGCATTTAGAAAAATAAATTAATTAATTAATCTGTAAACCTGATCATGGTACAACCTTAATATAGCTCCACTTTGCGACTTTTGAATTTTTGTCGCCGATTTAAACCAAAATATAACTTATGCGATTATTGTTCCTATTTCTTTCTATAGTTTAATTTTCATTTTTTCTTGGATGGGGTAAAAGCATTTATTCAATCGAAAAATGGGATTTTTCAATAAATTTAATGAAAAAGTAAAAGAAAGAGACAAAAGTAAATATATATATATATATAATTGAACGTCACGCAAAATCGCACAGACACACACACTCACAAAATAAATAAATAAATAAATAAAATAAAAATAATGTAATCTTTTTCCTTGCAGTTGAAACAAAATTCGTGAGACCATCCTCCACATTTAGAACTGTGAGTACACCCAATATCCACTAAATTAAGTCACAAGTCAATGCAAGTTCGGAGGCATCTATGTCATCTTCCCCTTCCTAAGATGAGTAGTTACATTTCGTAGGTATTGGTTTAGAAACTTTTGGCTTAATTTTGTGTTGTCCCCTATTTCAACTTAATCTCTTTTTTTTTTTTTTTTTTTTTTACCGAAAAAAAAATATACTTTCTTTTCAGCACTTTATTTATTTATTTATTTTTTTCCTGTAGATTTTTTTTTCATTGTTCGTTTCTGATTTTTTTAGTAGTTATGTTTTTAGTGCTAGAGGCCTATTTGAGTCGGTACAGCGTTGTCGAATTTTTATACGTCACTCTTAATAGTGCTAAGGGCCTATTTCAGTCGGTTTATTGAATGGGGATTTATTGAATGAAGATTTTGTAGATAATTTGATTACTCATAACGAAGGTTACAAGTCTTTAAAAAATATAAAAAATTCTCCCAAGGTACAACTTTGACATGAGTCCCCCCAAGGCACAACTTTGACATGAGTCCCCCCCCCCAAGGTACAACTTTGACATGAGTCCCCCAAGGCACAACTTTGACATGAGTCCCCCCCAGGCCCAACTTTGACATGAGTCCCCCCCAAGGTACAACTTTGACACGAGTCCCCCCAAGGCACAACTTTGACATGAGTCCCCCCCCCCCAGGCCCAACTTTGACATGAGTCCCCCCAAGGCCCAACTTTGACATGAGTCCCCCCCAAGGTACAACTTTGACATGAGTCCCCCCCAAGGCACACCTTTGACATGAGTCCCCCCCAAGGCACACCTCCCCCTCATTGGGAAAAAGAGAAAAAACTTTGTTTTGCGGCTATAAGACAGTTTGGACTTCCAACGTTATTTGTTACAGTATCTGCAGCTGAAACACATTGGTTTGATTTAATGAAAACTTTATCATGGAATTTAGATCGTCACGAATTAACTAAAGAAGAATTTGTCGATATTAACAAGTTTAGCAGTAGGCCTCTGGCACTAAATTAAAATCTGTCAATGTCAGATTTTCATGTTTTAGATAATGAAATAATGTCGTGTCTGTATAATTTTTTTATTTATTTAAACTTTTCCATGCATCCGATTCAAAATTTAAAATATATTCTGATGATATTAAAATTGCAATCTTCCTCTGCTTCCTTCCACTTTTCTTTTAAAATTTTTCAGTTTCCTCCGGGGAAGCAACAGTGATTCAGGCAAAATTGGCTCTATTGTGAAACTGAGGTATAATGCGCAATAGTTTATAGCGAGTCTTTCAATTGTCTCGCATAGAATACTTCTCCAGAAATCGAAGGTAGGGTTATATGTCTTATGATATTTCTTCAGAAACCGAGTTCTCGGAGTTTGCATCATCTTGGCATCCCCCTCCATGGAGAATCAAAATTGTGACAGCATGTCTCCAGACCACCCCTAAGGATGAGTTCTAGACCGTCGCCAATTGTCCATTGCGCAGCTTTAGTGCGACGTAAAACCCAGCCGCATCATCTTGTGCTTCCTCAAATATCGAAGGCTGGATTTCTAGATTATCTAATGCTCAGGAACCAAGGACTGGTTAATGAGCATTAGGTTAGCATTAGTCCTGAAGACTGGTCCCTGTTTTGGCTTAGTAGTTTCAGATGGGCATAAATGATTTCAAGAAATATAGTCATATCAATTGCATGTATCCTAGATTTCTGAAACTCTTTTATAGTATTTTCATTACAACAGTTCTACTGTATTAATATACATTATGTTTTCAAGTAAAAGAATGAAAATCCAAGCAATTTTTAATGTTAAAACGATACAAAATTGTTTTCATAGCGAAAGGTAATAGGGTAAACCAATCAGAATGTGAACCACACCAATCGAGTGTGGTTTTGCCTTGTAGTACAAATTAAAACAAATATGGGGATTTTACAGATAAAAATAAAGCGTTGGGATTCATTCGTATGCTAAAATATGTTACTAAATAAGTGAATTCATATACTTTCCTCCCTTCCGTGGAGGTTCAAAATTGTGATGGCGTGTCTCCGGACCACCTCTACGGGTTTGTCCGAGACTTTCGCCAATTGCCTATTGTGCAGCACTAGTACGACGTAAAAGACCAACCAACCAACCAACCAACCATATATTTTCTCAACTTACATTAAATTGCACGTAAAATCCGACATGATCGCAGTGTCGACCATTTTCCCATTCAAATTATATCTCTGGGGGTTGCCGAAACGGGAGAGCCATCCTTTCCGTGGAGGATTAAAATTGTGATGGCATGTCTCCCAGCCATTCATAGGTTTGTGTCCCAGACCATCGACAATTGCCCACAGCTTAGCATAAGTATGACGTAAAAACCACTCACTTACACACGTTAAATTAACAAGTGTGCTAAATGTAAAAATATGTCTTTGTCATCTTAAAATTAGAAAATTTTAAACGGAAAATTTCAGAATTGATTCACATCTGAACAACGTGACTGGCAAAATCAAAACGCCGCTCCAGCTGCTTGTAAAGCCTGCCGTTTTATTTTTTAAACGACTGTAAAAAAAAAAAGAAATCCTCAATTCAAAACGTATGTTTTTTTTAATTATTATTTTTATTATACATTTTTAAAATTTTCTCAGTTCAAAACTTCTTAGAGAATGCTCCGATTTTGATACGCTTTTTGTTGGAAAGGTCTTGGTCTAATAAAGGTCTTGTTATGATATTGTTAACATCTAAAAACTTGCAGGGTACCTTCTAAAGTGCTTTCCACTGTTTTAACTGCTGAACGGTTGCAGTCATAAATGTGGTACGTAGGTACAGTAAAGTGGTCAAGCAGAACGAGATGTGACCGTTTACTGCATCACTTGGTGGAAAACAACAGAATTAGTGTTCCTATTTCGAAAACGGCACAAAATAGGAGAAAAATAGAATTACAAAATTGTAGAGTGTCATCAGTTTAGTAGAAAATGACTTCCTTGTTGTAGATATGGCCACTAAAAACAGAACGTTTGAAACCTGCGCTTATTTATCCACAATTTTCTACACTATGATGGGAAGAACTTTGACCCGAAACGATCTTAGAAAGAAAAAACAACAACTATTCATCACCAAATACCTTTATTTTCTGTTTTCACGCTTCGTTCTGTCTGCTGTATTGCACCTTTGGACAGTTGTTTGACATTTCGTTGTAGTGTACAGCAAATGCAGTATTTGAGAGAGAGAAATATCAACTTAAAGATAACGATTTCGCGTTGACTACCATTATAATAAAACTGACACAACTGTCCCTCAAGTGGATCACTTTCAAAATAGAGATGTAAGGTGCTTTGTGTACATTGGGGCACTTCATACACATTTTTTACTCCGACGTTTACTCCGACATCAAAAGTTATGAAAGTTTAATAGTAGTTTTTGTACCATTGAGTAGTGATAGAAGTAGAGTACGGATTCCGTATACTGGCTATGGCGCGAACATCACTGCGGTTTTTGCGCCTTCTTTTGGCGTTAATGGCTTTTTAGCGACTGGTTCTTGGGATTTTGCATGTTTCAAATAGTTTGTTCCTCTTACCACCAAAGCTCCAAAGGAAAGTCAAACTGAAGAACTTTCAATCAATAACAAGGATTATATTACTTGCTTTTCATTTCAGCTAGTGTAGGCTGTGGTTTGTGTTTACAGTCGGCAGCAAAATTATCGAAGCAATAGCAATAATTCCTACTTAAAAGATGCATACCTAATACTGTTTTATTAAGGAAATATTTGTCGAGTCATGATCTTAGTCCTATACTGTTTATAAAAAAGTAAGTTGACGATATAAATTAGCGATCAAACTAAATATTTGTATATATATATATATATATATATATATATATATATATGAAAAATGTGGATGAGTGCCTTGTGATGAAGATTATCGCATATTATAAAATTTATTTTTTTCTCTTTAAAAGATAGGTAAACTCTCTAAATAAATAAAATTATAAATAAAATTACTTAATCTTAAACAAATATTTAAAATATAACGATATAACTGTTTTTAACCTATAAATAATAAATTTACAATATACGTTTTCTAATTTTTATATCTTCCCTTTCATATCTTTTTCAATGTAACTGAAACAAATGCGTTGATCAATTCCCAGTGTTCACTTAGCAACTGTTTGTAACCTATAAATAATAAATTTACAATATACGTTTTCTAATTTTTATATCTTCCCTTTCATATCCTTTTCAATGCAACTGAAAAAAATGCGTTGATCAGTTCCCAGTATTCACTTAGCAATCTTAACGTAATGAAAATTTTTTTCGCGCTGGAAAGTATATGTTTTGACTTATTGCTATCCTTTTGTTTTGTGAAACCAGAAAATAATTAATTCGGTCCCTTTTAATCTTACATCGAAATATAATTCATGCACCCTCTTGTCGCCTAATTTACATCATCAGCTAGACAAAATATTTGCTTAGCTGTATGTTTCCCAAGAACCAAAATACTTGGCGATATCATGCCAACATTCACTAACAACGGCCATTGAAGTACTGGTTGCCTTTTCAAAGAATACATAAAAATAATTGTAACATTCTGCAACCATTCTCTATTTTAATCTTTGAACTTGGCGTCCGTAATTAAACACCAAATGCACTGTCATTTTTGGATCTAGTTTTGAAACTCACTTCCTTACTGACTTTTCATCATGTTACAGTTGAAGAAATATTAGGGCCTGTGGCTCGGACTTCTGTCCGGTTCTGTTTCCCCACTCCATGCTTCACGCTTCGTACTATTATTCCCTCTATGGTCCCGCGACAAATTAGCTTCTTTGAAATATGCAATAAATTTACCTGAACTAATATTCTGCCTCTGCTTTCATTTATAATCTTTAAGAGCGGACAATACACAATACCTAATCTCGCCGGCAACCTTGGCCCATGCTATTCTATGGGAAAATTTGTTTGCATAATTACTCATTACCTAATGAATATTTTTCAATTCTGTTTTCACATTTTGAAAATTCATAAGCGTTCAATTAGTAGTTGTTTTCCAAAAATTGATTTTTTTAAATTTTAGTATTTCATTTTGCGACTAGAAAATGAGAAAAATGCATTTTGTGAAAAATCGCATTTTTGAACTCAAAATTAAAATGTAAAAATTTAAAAAAATGAATTTTTCAAAAATGAGTACTCATTTAACGGTTATGAATTTTCTGATTGCGAAAACAGAATTAAAAATTATACAATAGGTAATGTGTAATTGTCGCAACAAATTTTCCCATAGAATAACATTGGCCACGGCTGGCCGCGGGATTAGGTATTGTCCCCTCTTAACTTGACTTTTTTTCAGCTTATCCTATGTGGCCAACGCAAGAATATTATCTTTTCGACAGCTAATAAACTTCATCAGATACTGGGAAAAATCTACATTAGATGCTTCAATAATTTTGCTGCCGACTGTAATTTATACTCAATCGAAATATAGAACAGCGATAACAAAGGTGGAGGAAATTTGCTTTGGCGGAAGTGCAATGTCAGTTTGGAGGTAGAAAGATCGGCTCGGTGGATGGTGGGGATGTAATGTTCGGAAACAAAAAGATTACTAGTTCGGGGTCTACTGTAATATCTAGTACTGTCTGGTTTATACTGCCTGTCGAAGGAATTTAATTTATACTTTTAAAATGACATAAACTGGAATTTATAATTCCAGTTTACGTCATTACTATGTTTTTATTAACATCTATTCATGTTTGTTTGTTTGTATGTATGTTTGTTTGTTTTGTCCGGTACAAATCTTGCAATCGAATTTTAACTAACTTCCCTACTAGTTAGACATTTGAAACTTTCACAGTAGCTCAGAACCCGGTGACAACACTATACTTCGAAGTCCGATTTTCGAATTTTTTATTAGTTTTCTTATAATTAATTAAAATACGAAAATAATAATATCCTAATAGCATTCAAATAGCCATTAAAATATTAGCTATAATTTAATTGTTGCCCCCCCCCCCCCCCCCAAAAAAAAAAAAAAAAAAAAACTAGTATGTTGTGGCCACCACAAGACTTTCTTCTATATTTACCTATACATATTCAATCAGTAACAATATTAAAAAAAAAAAAAAAAAAAAAAAAAAAAAGTACGATTTTTTTTTTTTTCGTTAAAAGTGAAAAAAATCGATAACTTTGTTTTAAATTATCACAGATTTATAGTTCAACCATTCGTTTTAAAGGTATTGACGAGACCTTTCGAAAGATACCCATCTTGAAAATTTATCCCCCCAGGGGGGGGGGAAGCGATGCCCCCCCATGCAGAAAATTTTTTTCCTAGTTACATACTACAATTATCAATAATTCATATTAATTTTACAATCACAAGTTTAAAACAACTTTAATTATGCACATTTATACGAATTTTTGTCCTATGCTGCCATGTTAAAAATATAGATAAAATGCTATCACAGCGCCACCTATTGAGCTATTGATCCCCAAACATAATCAGCACCAGTTTATGTCGGGGACCAACTAAATACCAAGTTTGGTTAAATTTCGTTAAAAAAAAAAAAAAAAAAAAAAAATTGTGTTTTTTTTGTTTTTTTTTGTTAAAAGTTAAAAAAATCGATAATTTTGGTTTAAATTATCACAGATTTATCGTTCAACCATTCGTTTTAAAGGTATTGACGAGATCTTTCGAAAGATACCCATCTTGAAACTTTGCCCCCCCGGGTGGGAAGCCGGTGGGGGGGCAACCAATGCCCCCACATGCACAAAAATTTTTTCCTAGTTAACTACTACTATTATCAACCTGATCTTTCGAAAGATACCCAGTGTGAAAATTTACCCCCCCTGGGGGGGTATTTCCCCCTAGGGGGGGGGAAGCGATGCCCCCCCATGCAAAAAAATTTTTTCCTAGTTACATACTACTATTATCAATAATTTATATTAATTTTACAATCACAAGTTTAAAACAACTCTAATTATGCACATTTATACGAATTTTTGTCCTATGCTGCCATGTTAAAAATTTAGATAAAATGCTATCACAGCGCCACCTGTTGAGCTATTGATCCCCAAACATAATCAGCACCAGTTTATGTCGGGGACCAACTAAATACCAAGTTTGGTTAAATTTCGTTAAAAAAAAAAAAAAAAAATTGCGATATTTTTCTAAGTTTTTTTTTGTTAAAAGTTAAAAAAATCGATAACTCTGGTTTAAATTATCACAGATTTATCGTTCAACCATTCGTTTTAAAGGTATTGACGAGATCTTTCGAAAGATACCCATCTTGAAACTTTGCCCCCCCGGGTGGGAACTTCCTCCCCCGGTGGGGGGGCAACCGATGCCCCCACATGCACAAAAATTTTTTCCAAGTTAACTATTACTATTATCAACGAGACCTTTCGAAAGATACCCATCTTGAAAATTTACTTCCCCGGGGGGGAACCGATGCCCCCCCATGCACAAATTTTTTTTCCTAGCTAACTACTACTATTATCAATAATTCATATTAATTTTACAATCACAAGTGTAAAATAACTCTCTTTATGCCCATTTATACGGAATTTTGTCCTATGCTGCAATGTTAAAAATTTGCATAAAATGCGATCACAACGCCACCTATTGAGCGATTGATCCCAAAATCTAATCAGCACCAGTTTATGTCAGGGTGCAACTAAATACCAAGTTTGGTTAAATTTCATTCATTGGTTCGTGAGATACAGCGTCCACAAAAAAATGATACAGACAGACAGACAGACAGACAGACAGACAGACAGACAGACATTTTCTAAAAACTATTGATTCGTGTTCTCCACATCCCAAAACATGTAAATCCATCAAAAAGTGGACTTCGAAAATTTTCGCGAATCCAATACTTTCTCTATATTACATATAGAAGAAAGTAAAAAAATAAATAAATAATAATAATCTGGTGTGTCACTTACACGACCTTCTCTTACCCTGAAAATTAATACTATAAATACAGGTTGCAGATTATGAGGTAAGATAACGAGAACTGTCATGCAAACCTATGCTATACAATTCAAATTAGGCTTCGGAAGAGTTTTATACGATAATTAGTTCTGTGTGATGGAGGCTACCGACCCCCTCAACCCCCCGTTTCATCAATGCACCTACATTTACATAGAATTTAATTTGGTTATTAAAACATAATTCGGTTTTCAAAAAATAATTTATTAAAATTATTATTTAAAAAAATTATCTTTTACGATAATGCAGGCGATTTCCATATTAGAGAAGTAGTGTAACACTAAATATCGAAAAAAAGCCCATTTTACTCTCAATTAAAAAAAAAAAAAAATACGATTTTTTTTTCTAAGTTTTTTTTTTTTTTTTTTTTTTTGTTAAAAGTAAAAAAAATCTATAACTTTGTTTTAAATTATCACAGATTTATAGTTCAACCATTCGTTTTAAAGGTATTGGTGAGCTCATTTGAATGATACCCATCATGAAAATTTACTCCCCTCGAGGGGGGACTTCCCCCCCAGGGGGGGGGGAGGCGAGGCTCCTACATACACAATTTTTTTTTCTCAGTTAACTATCTCTATTACAAAAAATATATATTCGTTTCATTTGGTTTAGTGCAGTCTATAGACGTTAAACACTACTTACCTGCAATTTCCCCCATAGGCGTAATGTATTAGAATTCGCTTGATTGTCCCTGTACACGAACCATTTGCTTAATCTTAACGAAATGCTTACTGTAGCATCCCTATATGGTACACATTTCGAATACCAAGTATGAACTTTCTGCCATAATTTGTTTTTGAGATATGCTGATAACAGACAGACACACACACAGACACACACACAGACATACAGACACACAGACATACACACAGACCATTTGCTAAAAACATGATTTTCGTATTCAGGGGACCTCAAAACTTGTAAATATAACAAAATCTCGCGTTCGCAAATTTGTCCCAAAAACAATACTTTCTCTACCTTATGGGTAAGAGAAAGTAAAAATTACGAGTTCATTTTCTTTCGACATAAAAATAAATACATTTAATTAAACGTGAACGTTAAAAAATTATAAAAAGTTAAATTATGCATCTCCCAAAAATTGCGGAATTGCCGCGGAAGCCCAGTCGGTAGAGCGCCGTCCTCGTAATTTGAAGATTGCGAGTTCGGTACTCGAGCCGGCCAAAGACCGTCTTGTACACTAATGGTGGCTGGTGCACGTAAAATCTGTCGTGGCCGCAATGTCCTCCATGTTCCCATAAAAAATTATACCTCTGGGGGTCACCGAAGCGGGAGAGCCATCCCTTCCGTAGAGGATCAAAATTGTGATGACATGTCTCCGGACCACCTCTAGGGGTGAGTCCCAGACCGTCGCCAATTGCCCATCTGCGCAGCACTAGTGCGGCGTAAAACCCAACCAACCAACCAACCCAAAATTGATGTCATATCACTTTAAAGATTTTTTGTGCATTGATAAGAGCTCTATGATTCATCAGAAAATTTAAAACATGGTACATAAAAATTTTTTTTTTTTAATCTTATATTATTTTTCAATTTATTTTTAATAGTTTGAACAATATTTATGAAAATTGAAACCGGCTTTTTTTTTTTTTTTTTTTTTTTTTTTTTTTTTTTTTATAAAAGTTTTTATCACAAAAATTTTTTAGTGTCGTTTCATACGCTGCTGCGGAATATACGATATAGCATGAGGTTTCCAACAACGGATTATACGCTGCCGAGAGTTATGGAGAGCGGATTATGGGTATTTAGTAAATATTTATATTTCTAAGAAAAATGTGCGCACTTAAGGGTCAAATTCATTGCACAATACAAATATTTCTACAATGCATTAAAAATTATTTCTATAGCCCAACACTCTAAGTCTGATTTGTTATATATATATATTTTAATTAATTGCGAATTGAACATGGATTATAAATTTTCATTAGCAATTTTTCAAGTTCAGTTTCTAAGATTAGATATAAACGAATTAGCGCAAACAATTCCTTCTGATGATCTCCTAAATATGAAAAAAGAATAAAATATAGTAAGTAACAGTTATAAATTAAAAGTTATCGAAGTAACCTTAAACTTTTTTTGAAAGGCTTTTATATTTAACGAGTTCAAATATTACTTTAATACAGAAAGGGGAGATTTAGAAACGTGAGTATACAAAAGCGGATTATATCAGCGGAAAAAACTAAAAAAAAAAAGGCTTGAGATTGAATTTCTATTGAATAACTTTTTTTTTTTTTTTTTTTTTTTTTTTTTTTTTTTTTAAGTAAGTACCGTGGCAGAATAAAAAGGAGGAAATAATATACATAGCTAAAAATAAATCCAGAAGGAAATTCCAGCAAAATTATTTATTTGGAATTTATGGCTCAAATCCTTGTGAAAAAAGAAAAATGGAAAAAGGTAAATAGTGCTCGTACACACACGACACACACCATTTTCCACAGAGACTTCCGGAAAAAATTAATTTAATTTTAAATATATAAGCATATTCAATGAGAAAAATTGCTATTTAAAAATAGTAAAATAAGTGGTGGAAAATATAGGGGAAAATATGGACCACACGAAAACCCCGATAAAGTTATTATGGGTTTAAAAACGTTATGTGCACTGAAAAGAAAGAAGAGCTAAAATAACAGAAAAAAATTACGAAAATATCGATAAAATATGATTTTTTATTAAGATTAATGCATGCACAATTAAAGAAAGAATATTTTTAAAATGTGAAATAAAATTACAAAATGCCTAATATGCTCAAAAATGCCTAATATGTATTCGTTTTTCACGAAACAGCGGAAATTTAACAAAGAAATCACAGAAATGGCACATATAGAATGTATAAACAATTTAAGGTTTCTCAGCAGACACTATTTTGAAATACCCCGCCCCCCCCCCTCTTTTTTTTTAAATAATAATTTTCATGAATCGTTTGTAGCACTTACCATCTATATAATATTTTTCTAACGTGGACCAGTTACGATTATTTTGTAGAAACGATACGATAGTGACAATAAAATACACGGGGATAAAATTTATAAGCAATATTTAAGCACGCGGACTCAGTTCAGTGATCTAATAAAAAAGAAAAAATGAAAACATTTGTCTAATGAGATCATTTTATAGAAATATTTGTTTTTAAAAGTTGCATTTTTACAATCTTTGCAAGCGTCATTTTAAACCAAGCAATACTTTAAAGAAACAAACAAAATATGAACTTTTGTCATAAAATGATTAAAAAACGCAGTAATAAAAGGTACAATCAAAATAAGTAATGAGTTTCTTTCTTTTTTTTTCTTTTGTAACAAAGAATTATGCAAAAATGAATCAATAAAAAAATAAATTAAAAGTCATCGCCAACATGGCGGCAAAAATGTAAAAGTCGCCATAAATGTCCTATACTAAAGCTGTCCTGCCTAGGAAAGTATGAAAACTGGGTCTTCATTCGCCAGACATGAATTTTATTTCGAAACTTTTCTTTGAATTATTTTGAGTTAACTATCATTAGCGTTTCATCCCACAAAAACTAATAATAATTTGGCTTCTGATGAATTAAAATTTACACTGGGTGGCGAAATAGGTATAATACTTATAAGTTCAAAATTTAAAGGTAAATAAAAGAAATAAATATGCTGCGAAAATTGCGCATGGGTTTGCTAGTACGTAAAGAATAATATAAAGACTATTATATATATATATATATATATATATATATAAACCTGGAGTGATTCTACTCGACTTTCCGAACATTAAATAATTAATAGATTTTAAAATAAATTAAAATAAGAGAAGTCATTAAATAAACAAAACAGAAAATTATAATGTTTGTGTATTTTTCCCCAAATAGTATATTTTTTAATGGAACACAAAGTACCCAAAACCTTTTATGCGGCCTTGTAAAAGAATAATAAATGCTAGATTACCCAATACAGTTCGTGCGACAGAAACCTATAACATGTACACTAAGAGACAATAATAATAATAATAATAATAATAATAATAATAAAAAGCTGCAATGCAGAAATATTGACTTATACATTTTTTATTTGTAATAATTTCAGAACTAATGGTTGAAACAAATAAAACTGTCATGTTTGCATAATACCAAACAGATGATAGGATACCTATGTACATTTTTGATTTAGTAATTTACTTTATTACACTCTACGAAGTAAATATTAAAAATTTACATAAAATTTTCTTTTTGAACGAAATATAATAAACATATACGTTGCACTGTTTTATGATTTATTATATGATATAAACAAGTTATATTTTAATATACGAAAAATAACTATTTATTAGTTAGACCTAATTACATATTCTGCATTGGGTATGCCACCTTTATATGGAACTAGCAGTCTTTGCCCGCTTCGCTGGTCACTATATTTAAAGGAACCTCTTTTTTATATTGCTTTATGGGGAAAAAAAACTGAAATCGATTAAAAGCTCGCTTTGTGTTCCCGCTGCCTTCGGCATCGACTTGTTCATCTTCGCAGCCTCCTGTGCCTGGCCCTACTGCCTGCGACAATGGCTAGCCCGTCCCCCAATGGCTTACCCGTTCATAAACGATGCAGGCGACGCCCGCTTCGCTGGTCCCTATTTTTAAATGAATCACTATAATTACTGAATTCTCAGAATTGCATTAATTTTTATCACGTGAAAAAAAAAAAGAGAAACAAAATCTGATTAGGAAAAATGTCGCACCGGGTTCTCACTGCCTTCGGAAAAATTCCCAAAATGTTCGAACTCTTATTTCTATTTTTTCCCCCTTCGCCCCACCCCCACCCGTCTATGCTAATAATTTTACAAATTCGAAAATATCTGCAATCGATCTGTAAGTATCATAAACCTCTATGCACCAGTTTTGAACGATCTATCTCTATTTTTATTTTTTTGCCCCTCCGCTCCCTCCCCCCTTCCCGCCCCTCCCAATAATTTTAAAAATTTAAAAATATCCTCAATCGATTTGTAGGTATCGAAAACCTCTATATACCAATTTTGAATGATCTAACTCTATTTTATTTTTTTTGCCCCTCCGCCCTCCCCCCTTCCCGGCCCTTCTAATAACTTTACACTTTCGAAAATATCCCCATTCGACTTGTAGGCCTCTAAAACCTATCTGTACCATTTTTGAATGGCCTAAATGTATTTCTATTTGTTTTTGCCCATAGCCCCCCCCTTACCGCCCCTCCTAATAATTTTACAAATTCGAAAATATCCCCAATCGATTTGTAAGTATCGAAAACCTCTATATACCAATTTTGAACGATCTAACTCTATTTTTATTTTTTTGCCCCCCTCTCCCCTCCCCCTTCTCGCCCCTCCTAATAACTGTACACTTTCAAAAATATCCCCATTCGACTTGCAGGCTTCTAAAACCTATCTGTACCAATTTTGAACGGCCTAACTGTATTTCTATTTGTTTTTGCCCATATCCCCCCTTACCGCCCACCCCCTTCCTGCCCCTCCTAATAATTTTACAAATTCGAAAATATCCCCAATCGATTTGTAAGTATCGAAAACCTCTATATACCAATTTTGAACGATCTAACTTTTTTTTTTATTTTTTTGCCCCCCTCTGCCCTCCCCCTTCTCGCCCCTCCTAATAACTGTACACTTTCAAAAATATCCCCATTCGACTTGCAGGCCTCTAAAACCTATCTATACCAATTTTGAACGGCCTAACTGTATTTCTATTTGTTTTTGCCCCATAGCTCCCCTTACCGCCCCACCCCCTACCCGCCCCTCCTATTAATTTTACAAATTCAAAAATATCCGCAATCGATTTGCAAGTATCGAAAACCTCTATGTACCAATTTTGAACGATCTGACACTATTTTTATTTTTCTGCCCCCTCCCCTCCCCCCCTTCTTGCCCCTCCTAATAACTTTACACGATCGAAAACATCCCCATTCGACTTGCAGGCCTTTAAAACCTATCTGTACCAATTTTGAACGGCCTAACTGTATATCTATTTGTTTTTGCTCCATAGACCCCCTCCCTTGCTGCCCCACCTGGGGGCTGAATTTCTAAAATTCCAGAAATTGGTTTTTAGATTGTTGCATTAGCTATATTTTAGAGCAAAAATTTCACGTATATCTATTTTTTTTTGTTTGAGATATATAGGTTTATGCGAAATCACGTTTTACGCATGTGAAATCACGTCCCCCCCCCCGCCCCCCTTGGGGACCGAATTTCAAAAATTCCAGAAACCGATTTTTAGACATTTGTATTAGCTATATTTTAAAGCAAAAGTTTTACGGATATCTGTTTTTAACACTTTCCAACAAGGTTGAAAAGTGTTTATGACTTCGGTTTGTCTGTCTGTCTGTCTGTCTGTCCGTCTGTCTGTCCGTCCGTCTGTCCGTCTGTCTGTCTGTCTGTCTGTCTGTCTGTCCGCTCTCTAACTCCCGTAAATATTTATGGAATTTCTTGAAACTGATATATGTTAATCAAGTTCACTATCGGACGGTCCCTATTGAAAATGGAGTTTATACCTCTACTGGTTTGTGTACAGGGACACCCGAAAATATTTCAAAGCATTGTGTTCTATGAGAGGTATTTCTATAAACCATAATTTCATACCTTTACAGTAGACATACCTTAATGAAATTGAAATATGTTATTTAAGTTCACTATCGGACGTTCACTATTGAAAATGGAGTCTATACATCTACTAGTTTGTGTACAGGGACACCCGAAAGTATTCCAAAGCATTGTGTTCTATGAGAGGTATTTCTATAAACCATATTTTCATACCTTTACTCTAGACATATCTTAATGAAATTGAAATATGATATTCAAGTTCACTATCGGACGTTCCCTATTGAAAATGGAGTCTATACCTCTACTGGTTTGTGTACAGGGACACCCGAAAGTATTCCAAAGCAATGTGTTCTATGAGAGGTATTTCTATAAACCATATTTTCATACCTTTACTGTAGACATATCTTAATGAAATTAAAATATGTTATTCAAGTTCACTATTGGATGTTTCCTCTATCAAATGGAGGAAATACCACCATCGGTTCATGTACAGAGACACTCAAAAGTATTCCAAAGCATTGCGTTCTAGGAGAGATATTTCTATAAATCAAACTTTAATAACTTTACTATCCACGAAGTTTTAAGAAATTGAAATATGTTATTTACACGCACAAAAGAATTCTTTGCATAGAATGTAGCATGATTAGCATTAGATTTACAGGGTGGCACAAAAATATACAGTTATATTAAGAGGTATTAATAAAAAATTGCTAGAATTGTACTTTCGTTTACGTTAAGCGTTTTTAACACTTTCTAGCATTTTTTAAGTGTGAATATGATTTCAGTTTTGTGTATCTGCCTGTCTGTCCGTCCGTCCGTCTGCCTGCCTGTCTGTCCGATCTCTAACTCCCGTAAATATTTATGGAATTTCTTAAAACTGATATATGTTATTCAAGTTCACTATCGGATGTTCCCTATTGAAAATGGAATTTATACCTTTAGTGGTTTGTGTACAGGAACACCCGAAAGTATTTCAAAGCATTGTGTTCTATGAGAGCTATTTCTATAAACCATATTTTCATACCTTTACTGTAGACATATCTTAATGAAATTGAAATATATTATTCCAATTCCCTACTGGATGTTTCCTGTATAAAATGGAGGAAATATCACCACCGATTTATATACAGGGACACTCAAAAGTATTCCAAAGCATTGCGTTCTATGAGAGATATTTCTATAAATCAAATTTTAATTACTTTGATTGAATTATGTTATTTATCTGCACAAAAAAAAAAAATGCTTTGCATAGAATATAGCATAATTAGCATTAGATTTACAGGGTGACAGAATAATATCCATTTATATTAAGAGCTATTAATAAAAAATTGCTAAAATATTACTTTCGTTTACATTGAATGTTTTTAACACTTTCTAACATTTTTAAGTGTGAATATGATTTCAGTTTGTGTATCTGTCCATCTGTCTGTCTGTCTGTAAGCCCGCGCTCCAACTCCATTAATTATCTATGGAATTTCTCGAAACTGATATATTTTATTGAAGTTCACTATCGGATGTTCCATATTGAAAATGGAGTGAATATCTCTTCTGGTTTGTGTACAGGGACACCCAAAAGCATTCAAAAGCATTGTGTTCTATGAGTGTTGTTTTTATAAACATTATCCCTATAGAATTTTCTCCATTTAGAATGACATTAATAGATCCTGTACAACTAGTTTGTTTACAGGGACAAAAAAAAAAAAATAATAATAAAAAAAGAAATATGCCAATGCATTACGTTTTAGGACAGAATTTTTTGAAAATTATATTTAAAAGTCTTTCTACTGTAAAAATCATAAAAATATTGAAATTTATTGTTAATAATCTAAAATAATCTTTTGTATAGAATATGATATGATTAACATTCTGATTTACAGGGCTACACTAAAATATTCAGAGAGATCGAAAGCTGTAATTATAATCTAATGACTGCATTTTTTTTTTTTTTTTTTTTTTTTTTTGCGTTAAGCCTTTTTAACCCTTTCCAAAATGCCCAAGAGCAATTTTAAAATCAATTAGTCTATCTGTATATTTTTCAGTCCTTCTGTCTGTTGTGTGATAACGTAGGCAAAGAATAATAAAAGTTATTCGATACAACAATTACGTACAGTTGGAAAGTGTTACTAATCAATGCGTACTGCATGATTTTTCTTTCTTGTTTTGTTTGAGATATGAAGGATTTTGTGAAATTACGTTTTGCCCCCCCCCCCCCCTTTGGGGGCGAATTTTGTAAAATCGCTTGCGGCGTTGTGTTTCTCGGGTCGTAAACATTAACCGTGCCGAATTTTGTCCCGGTCGGTGAAACGGCCTAGGTTTCTATAGCGGACAGACACACAGATACACACACACAGACAAAAAGACTCTGCTCTTTTATATATATAGATTACTGCTTTAAAGCGCAATAGCATAGTATTATACAGTGCGTTAATAAAACTATCAATAATTTCACTGTGCCAAATATCATAAATATTTTTTTCTAGTTATTGTAGTGTTGTAGGCTGCAATTTTCGAATCCTCCCTACTGTCCTGCGCTTTTTTATAGACTAAACATTTTAGTGCGGATTGAGATTAGGACTATTTCCAAGTCTGATGAAGAAGATATTTTTGGGGGGATTTAACTTAAAGTGACGCAAAAGATAAATCAATTTATTAAAATAAATAATTTTAATTTATAATGCAAACTCAGTGAAAATATAATTATTTGACAGTTTATTTGAAAATTAAAAGCTTTGTTTCAATGTGTAACTATACTTTATTAGACAAAACAAAAGTAATATCAATGGAATCTAAAAAGAAATCTTTTAAATTAACATCGAGGCGCCACTGGAATTTTTATATCATTCCTTTAAAAACCGTCATTTTGAATTTGAAATGCGAATGAAAAAACATCAGTGAGTGTATCTTATATATCTGTCTGATCTTGAAGTTAAAAATATTACGTTTGCATTATAAATATAAATTGAAGAAAAAAGTAAATGATCAAATAAGAAAATCTATGTATATTTTGACTAATTGCAAAGCGTCACTAAAATTTTGATATAATTATTTTTAAGACTCATATTTCAAATTCTTATACCCATAAAGCAGCGGCGTCACAAACTTTTAACCCTTTAAGGGTTTTTTGTACTGATATCATTACTTTTTAGGGGTTATTGATAAAAAAAATAAAACAAGTACTTCTGGCTCCTAGGAAGCGTAAACTGATTTATCTTTTCTTATAAAGTTGCCACAATTTTTTTTTTTTTTTTTTTTTTTTTTTCAAAACGGCAGCTACAATTTATTAATGGACTTGGTGATTTATAAATGAAGGCTATGTATACATGGAGTTTTAAGCAAACCGGTTCATAAAACCTTTCTAATGTAAATTTGAAATTTTCAGTGAGCTGGCACAGGGAAACAAGAGGGTGGATTAAGTTGGCACATGAACATATCAAATACATTTCTGAGATAAATCTACACTACAAATTTAGTTTGAATTAATTCAGTATTTCAAATATTATCATGCTGACAAACTTTCAAGTAGCCTGCCACTTGGAAACAAAATGGAGAAGCTTCGCACTAGAAAAAAATATTGAGCGGGATTCTCAAACTCTTAAAAAAAAAAAAAAAAAAAAAAAAAAAAAGAAAGAAAAGGAAAGAAAGAAAGAAAAATAAGTGGGAAATTTCAAATTTAAGTTAGAATTACGTAATTTACATTTTGCAAGTTTCTTTTTAGAGAATAACAAATGCAAATTAAACAATTAAAATTAAATCAAGGAAATGTTAAAAATGGAAATTTATTTATTTATTTTCTTTCCGCTTTTGAGGCTAAGTATAGATACTGCTCCAATATCCACAATTTAAATTTTCATCAAAAATGCAGGTAAAATTACTTCATAAAAATGTTTGAGGGAAAAAATAGACAAAATAAAAATTAAGCTTTACTATAATTTTAAAAATAAGATTAAATCATCTGGAGAAAAATTTTAATGAAAATACAAGTTAAGCATTAAAAAAAAAAAAAAAAAAAATTCTGCATAAAAATTCTATTTCATAAATATATTTACAACTACAATAAGTTTAAAACAAGAGTTTTTATGAAAAAAAAAAAAAAAAAAAAAAAGAAAGAAAACGTTACTGGATTCAGAAACATCCCATTAACAATATATATTAATTAGAAGAAAGTCGTTCGTGCCGTTTTAGAGATATTTTTAGACCATTACAAACTTTCACCATCGTTTTTCCCCATTTGGCTTTAAGTTGAGGTTTCGTATCTCAAAACACACTGCATGTTGATATGTAAAAATTTCAGGATAGATTAAGATCGACGGTAAGACTATTTTGAAAAGATAAGAACAAAATATCGCCTATTTGCTGAGATATTAAGTGTCGGCTTTTACAAATCTCTTTGACGTCAAACTAGCCGTATATATGAGTTCGCAGCGTCCCGTTTGTCCTTTCGCTTGCGTCACTCGAAAAACTGTTGTTTTCCATGATATATATATATTCTTCATCAATCCACTGCCGGATGAAGACTTTTCCTAGTTGATTCTAATCTGCCCTGTTTTCTACAATTCTCCCCCACTCTACTCTTCCAAACTTCACAATTTCATCTTTCCAACGACACTGAGGTCTCTTATCCGATCTTTTCTTATCTCTCGGTATCCAAAATAGGACTCTAGTGGTCCATCAATCATCATTTTTTCAGCTTCGTTTTAACTTCTTAACTCTAGAAATAACAACAGTATCTTTGATTTGCTCCCTAATCCAAGTGTTTTGCTTGCTGTCTCTTCGGGTAGATTCTAACATACTTCTCTCCATGCTTCACATGGATATTTGAAGTTTTTGTATAGTTTTACTCGTATATATATATATATATATACACACACATATGAAATCGTTGGAAACGCATATTAGAATTTATGCTGCTCACAATTAAGTTAGTTTATTTATTCTTTTAGGCAGAGGTATTATTTTTTTTAAGCAGTGAAATTAGGATGCAAAAATCAAAATTATGTATTGATTTATTTGTGTTGCTAGATTAAAAAAAAAAAAAAAAAGTATTTATCAAGTTAAAATTGTGCAGTAGTAATTTTGATAAGCTATTTATATAATACATAAGTGTCATTGTTTTTGTTTGCATTAAGCTAAATTTTTACATAGATTATTACGTCGTGCGTTTTCTACATTTTACTGAAAACTGAACGTCATCCTGTTATGATTCTTTGAGCTTATTTTAGGTACTGAGAGTGCCATAAATTGTCTAGTTGTTTTTAAATACCCGCAATTTTATATTCATTGCGTTATTATAAACGTGTTCTTACCGACAACAAATTTTAATAAAAGAAAAACATAGGGTTGAAAATTTAAAATTAATTAGAAATTATTTACAAATATTTAAAATTTTCCCGCTTGATGTCATTAGTGATTATGGCGTAATGCTACATTCAAACGAATAAGTTGAAAGTATAAAAACTTTGCTTTATCTATATATATAAAAGAGTAAACTGACTGATTCACTGACTGATTCACTGACTCAACACGGTTGTGGCGATCCTATGGGAGATAGAGTCGCAATTTTTGGTGAGCAGGTTGATTTTAGGACCCTGACGCTCACTAAGACGGGATTTTGCGAAATACACCCCCCCGTTCCCCCCCGGGGGGGCAGAAGGCAAAAACCACCTTTATAAGCATAACTCGGCTCCAAATTGCTTCACGGTGAAGAAATTGCAGATGGGGAGACTAGACTTGAATACAAAAAAAAAAAAAAAACATTTTCTGCGATTTTGGAATTTTGGATTTTTAAGGGGGTAGGGGGTAAAAATGAGATTTTTGGGGGCGCATAAGGCAAAATCACATTTATAAGTATAACTCGGCTCCAAATTGCTTCACGGTGAAGAAATTGCAGATGGAGAGACTAGACTTGAATACAAAAAAATCATTTTCTGCAATTTCGGAATTTTGGATTTTTAAGGGGGTAGGGGGTAAAAATGAGATTTTCGGGGGCGCATAAGGCAAAAACACATTTATAAGTACAACTCGGCACCAAATTACTTCACAGGAAAGAAATTGCAGATGGGGAGACTAGGCTTGAATACGAAAAAATAATTTTCTGCGATTTTGGAATTTTTGATTTTTAAGGGGGGAAGGGGGTGAAAATGATTTTCGGAGTTGCTGAAGACAAAAACACCTTTATGAGCATAACTCGGCTCCAAATTGCTTCACGAGGAAGATATTGCAGATGGGGAGACTAGACTTGAATACAAAAAAAAAAAAAAAAAAAAAAAAAAAAATCATTTTCTGCGATTTTGGATTTTTGGATTTTTAAGGGGGAAGAGGGGCTGAAAATGATTTTCGAAGGTGCAGAAGGCAAAACCCACCTTTATAAGCACAACTCGGCTCCAAATTGCTTCACGGTGAAGAAATTGCAGAGGGAGAGACTAGACTTAAAAACAAAAAAATCATTTTCTGCGATTTTGGAATTTTGAATTTTTAAGGGGGGGAAGGGGGTATAAATGATTTTCGGAGGCGCATAAGGCAAAAACACATTTATAACTCGGCTCCAAATTACTTCACAGTGACGAAATTGCAGATGGGGAGACTAGACTTGAATACGAAAAAATCATTTCCTGCGATTTTGGAATTTTGGATTTTTAAGGGGGGAAGGGGGTGAAAATGATTTTCGGAGTTGCTGAAGACAAAAACACCTTTATAAGCATAACTCGGCTCCAAATTGCTTCACGAGGAAGATATTGCAGATGGGGAGACTAGACTTGAATACAAAAAAAAAAAAAAAAAAAAAAAAAAAAAAAAAAAAATCATTTTCTGCGATTTTGGATTTTTGGATTTTTAAGGGGAGAGAGGGGCTGAAAATGGTTTTCGAAGGAGCAGAAGGCAAAAACCACCTTTATAAGCACAACTCGGCTCCAAATTGCTTCACGGTGAAGAAATTGCAGAGGGAGAGAAACCAAAAAATCACTTGAAAACAAAAAATCTTTTTCTGCGATTTTGGAATTTTGGATTTTTAAGGGGGGAAGGGGGTATAAATGATTTTCGGAGGCGCATAAGGCAAAAACACATTTATAAGTATAACTCGGCTCCAAATTACTTCACAGTGACGAAATTGCAGATGGGGAGACTAGACTTGAATACGAAAAAATCATTTCCTGCGATTTTGGAATTTTGGATTTTTAACGGGAGAAAGGGGTATAAATGATTTTCGGAGGCAAATTTAGAAAATACGGATTTTCGAGTAAAAGTAATAGCTCAAAGATGAATAAAAAAAAAAACAAAAAAAAAAAAACCGCCAAGCGTCTTCTTGAAAATATTTCCAAAAACTCATTTTTTGATTTTTTTCGATTTTTTTTTTTTTTTTTTTTTTTGGGGGGGGGGGGGGCAAAAAAATAAAAATAGTGTCAGATCGTTCAAAATTGGTATACAGAGGTTTTCGATACTTACAAATCGATTGCGGATATTTTCAAATTTGTAAAATTATTAGAAGGGGTGGGAAGGGGGCAGTATGGGGGGGCTATGGGCAAAAACAAATAGAAATACAGTTAGGCCGTTCAAAATTGGTAAAGATAGGTTTTAAAGGCCTGCAAGTCGAATGGGGATATTTTCGAAAGTGTAAAGTTATTAGGAGGGGCGAGAAGGGGGAGGGGAGAGGAGGGGGGGGGGCAAAAAAATAAAAATAGAGTTAGATCGTTCAAAATTGGTATATAGAGGTTTTCGATACCTGCAAATCGATTGCGGATATTTTCGAATTTGTAAAATTATTAGGAGGGGCGGGAAGGGTGGGGTGTGGGCAAAAATAAATAGAAATACAGTTAAGCCGTTCAAAATTGGTACAGATAGGTTTTAGAGGCCAGCAAGTCGAATGGGGATATTTTCGAAAGTGTAAAGTTATTAGGAGGGCCGGGAAGGGGGGGGGACAGAGGGGCAAAAAAAATAGAATAGAGTTAGAGCATTCAAAATTGGTATATAGAGGTTTTCGATACCTACAAATCGATTGCGGATATTTTCGAATTTGTAAAATTATTAGGATAGACGGGAGGGGGGGGGCGAAGGGGGAAAATAATAGAAATAAGAGTTAGAGCAATTTGGGAATTTTTTCCGAAGGCAGTGAGAACCCGGTGCGACATTTTTCCTAATAAGATTTTTTTTTTTTTTTTTTTTTTTTTTTTCACGTGATAAGAATTAATGCAATTTTGAGAATTCAGTAATTATAGCGATTCATTTAAAAATAGGGACCAGCGAAGCGGGCGTTGCCTGCTAGTAATTATATAATATGCATGATTAATGGCGTAAAATTTATTTTAACTTTTTACAACATAAAGAAAATCTGGTGTGAAACAACCACACGATTTCCATTACCCGCTATTACACGTATTATATGCACTTTTTGAAGATAATGTTATTAGAAGACATGGAATTGACCTAATGAAATAGACACCTAAAAATTCTCCGGTAAGAGAAAGTTAGCACACGTGTAAAAACACAAAACATAGTTTACACAGCGATTTTTTATTATTTATTTATTTTTTAAGAAAAAGAAATGAAAAGAAAATTGGTAGAGTTTATTTATTTGAAACGCCAATTTCGAGATCTAAAACTGATCTGTTTGATCAGGATGACTATTAATTTTCCTGTGATAACCAAGTAAAGCATGAGAAATGATATCTAAAATGGGTTTATGCAACAATTTTCAAGAAAATCGTTAGAGCCGTTTATGAGATACCGACTTTTACCAAAGCTTGGCAAAATTAATTGTTGACCAGAAATAAAAAATTACACGCAAAAGGATATTTAAAAAAGGGTTAATATAGCAAGTTCGAGAAAAATTCATGCAGCCGTTTTGAAAGGAACGCACTTGCAGGACCTGAAATTCAGCTATTTGTACATGACGCCTGTCAATTTTCCTGAACTAACCAACTATATCATTCGAAAGATCATCTAATAGAGTATTTATACAGCAATTTTGAAGAAAATCATTAGAGCCGTTTCTGAGATATGGACTTATTGCCCCACTTCCGGTTTCAGATGTCCCACTTCCGGTTTTCCAATTTGCACTAAAATTTCAAAAAATCCATCAGTACACTAGACCTGTTTCAATTCTAAAGTTTCGTTGTTCTATTTTTATTAGTTTCCGAGATATAATAGCAAGAAGATTCCCCACATACGTACACACACACACTGACCGATTGCCAAAAACCACTTTTTTGGACTCAGGACTCAGGAGACCTTAAAACATGTAAACCAGGTGAAATCTCAATATCGAATTTTCGGACTGAATACAATACTTCCATTACCTACAGTAGTCGGGCGATAGCAGTAAAAAGAATAAAATAAGAAACTTTTATTATTTATGACCAATAACTTTATTTTTGATAAATAACTTAAAATTTTAATAAAAACTAAATGATATAATCTTTAATTTTATCAACAATTACAAAATAGCCATTTAGTTTAAAAATTTTTAATTAAATGTCTTCTAAAATGAAATTTAATATATATATATATATATATATATATATATATATATATTTAATGTCATCTACAAATCTTTTTTGAAGAACGAATTCTTTAAAGAAGCGAATTTCTTAAATGCCGAACAAAAAAATTTTTCTCTCTAGGATTAAACTGACAAACTTACTAGACGATGAAGCAAGGATTAATTGACTTTCATCTGGTAGAAAGTTGATGAATAAGCAATCCGTGAAGAAATCGCAAAAATAAATGAAAAAAGTTTGCAAAAGTAAGTTTTAGTGAAATTAATCTGCTCTCTTTTTCTTTTAGACTGCTGAGGGTGGTTACTTAGAAATTCAGAACAAATTAGATGCAACTGCAAAGAGAAAATAAAAGTAGTTTTTACATAAGACAAGTTTATAAATTTTTGCAAACCAGAAAAAAAAAAAAAAGGTCCCATTAAACTGTATTTGAGAAATGCAGCACTCCTAAGCATGCACTGTAAATAGAAACTAAGATAACTGTTACTTTTAAATTGTATTCGCTATTCTCTTTCTTTTCTTTCTTTTTTTACTTTCATTACCCAACTACCGTAAGTGATGGAAGTATTGTATTTGATCCAAAAATTCGATATTGAGATTTCACCTGATTTACACGTTTTAAGGTCCCCTGAGTCTAAAAAAGTGGTTTTTGGCAATCAGTCAGTGTGTGTGTATGTGTGTATGTATGCGTGGAATCTTCTGGCTATATCTCCGAAACTACTAAAGATAGAACTACAAAACTTCAGAATTGAGGCAGGTCTGGTGTTAATTATCCATATTTTGGTGAAAATTGAGAAACCGGAAGTGGGAGCGTAAGTCCGTATTTCAAAAACGGATTTAACTATTTTCTTCAAATTTGCTATATAAACACTCTATTAGATTTCCTTGCGAAAGATATAGTTGGTTAGTTCTGGAAAATTGAAACGAGTCCTGTATAAATAGCTGAATTTCAAGTCTCGCAAGCGCGTTCCTTTAAAAACGGCTGTACAGATTTTTTTCAAACTCGCTATATTAACTCACTTTTAAATATCCTTTTGTATGTAATTATAGTTTTCCAGTCAATAATTGATTTTTCGTAAAAGTTGGTATCTAAAAAAACGGC
Source organism: Salticus scenicus (assembly GCA_963930645.1). Classification (NCBI taxonomy): domain Eukaryota; kingdom Metazoa; phylum Arthropoda; class Arachnida; order Araneae; family Salticidae; genus Salticus; species Salticus scenicus. Next base: position 261,681,538 of record OZ005655.1, on the reverse strand, counting down.
TTTAACGATTTTCTTGAAAATTGTCATATAAATCCATTTCTTTCTCACGTATTACGTGGTTATTAGAGGAAAATTAACAGTCATCCTGCTTAGGTAGGTCATCTCCAGATCTCAGAAATTTGTGCTTCAAAAAATAACTCTACCATTTTTTAATCTTATTTTTTACCTCACTATATGTAAGCTTCGTTTTATATGTCTTTATATGTGTATAAAGTTTCTGTTGCCGTAAAAATTTTAGATTTCTACTTCTTTAGGTCACTTTTATGTTTTCTGATCACGTTATCTCCCAAAAATGAATGTAACACGCGTAATAGTGGGTAATGGAAGTCGTGTGGTTGTTTCACACCAGATTTTTTTTTTTTTTTTTTTTGCGCGTGTGTGTACGTGTTCTTTAAATTAGTCACTGGACTAATTTTTCTTCACACAAATTATAAAAATCTACCGATTATTTCTACATAAATTAAGAAGAATTCATAAATATCTAAAACTGAATTCGTTTTTAAATGAAATTAATGAAAATTTCAATGAAATATTACATGTAAAGAGATAAGACTTTAAATAATCTGATAGTAAATGATTCGAAATTATTATATATATTAAATATGATACATTTGTGATAAAAAGGAAATCTGTTAATATCAGTTTATCTATCTATCTATTATATAAAAACACACATATACAGGGTGTACATAAAAGAATAGAGTAATTTTAAACATGGCTAATTAAACCTTCACTATAAGAAACAATAAAAAGTTACATAGTAGAAAATGTAGCAGCATTTCCAGTAAATCTTTTAAGTGTTCAAGGTGAATTCCATAGACCGCTCAGCGCAATCTGTAGGCAACCCCGTAAGAATTGTAAGCAGCAAAGACACGTCCGTAGGCAAAATCCTCTTCGGACATTATTCGGTCCTCCTAAACTTTCACTTTACACGTACATGGTTATTTTAAATTGGTTATGCCATCGACGAATGTTCAGAGGCAGATTTCAGTTAGATTACGCCTTAGGCCCATTTGCTATGGCGCCCTCCTCCCCCTTGTATTTCGAGATACTATGCATACATATTATAATTATAATAATAAATATAACTAAGGAAAACTATTTCTATTCATAAAATGAAAACATACTGAGTCGTAATAGGGATCTTCCAATTTTTTTTTTTTTTTTTTTTTTTTTGCTGTCCATTTAAAAGCTAATCGGTTTTGAATTTCAGTTGCTTTTTATATTTAAATTTCGGTATAAAATTAAATAGTTTTTCAAATTTAATAGTGCTTATGAATTTTGTCTCCATTCCCACTGGCCTAGTGGGTCTAAGTATAAATCTAATCCTGGCCGTTCCATCTCTGTATGACAATAAATAGCATCTCATAGTTACATACGAAATTATCTAGTCCGTATGATCAATCGTACAATTATAGTCTATATTCATGTGTTTCAAACCAGTACGAAAAATCCTGAATAGATCAAAGTTGCTTAAAAATTTTTCTTAATTTGATAAAAACTCTAATCGGTTTCAGTTTCAATTATCTTTTAATCGGAGTTACTTTTCAAATTTTAGCCATTTTCCAATTTTAATCGCCTCCATCTAACAAATATTAATCACCTGCAAAAAATCGGCCCCCTTAAAATGCAGACGCCCCTAGGCCTGGACCTCATGGGCCTAAGCCTAAATCCACCCCTGTGAATGTTGTTGGCATTTCGGACAGTCCTTAAATGAGAATTTTTTACAATTATTTTATTATAAATAATGAATTCACATGATTTAATTTAGAATTTAAAGCTCTGAGGACGTCAAAATTGATTATTTTCGTTTTTTAATTTTAGGGATATTTTTGTTTTATTGTTTTCAGGTAAAAGCAACAGACCTATCGTCACTCGTAAACTTTCTAATCAAATATCTTTAAACAAATGAATAAATGTATATAATGTTCACACAAAAAATTTATAATTTTGAAAGTTCTTTTCAAAAAAGTATGTGCATTATTTTTGCTTTTTAAATCACCAGTTTTTATTAAAAAATGGATGACAATATTTTAGTGTATTCACTTTCGACCATTTACTCACTCTGATTGATCAGTTAGTATTCGAAGCTGAACTCGCCATCTGGCTTTCGCTCAGTTCATTGTAAAGCCAAAAGCATGAAGGTAGAGACCCTCTAATACCATGGCCAAAAGTAATGGTCGTAAACATTTCAATGAGATCTTCCAAATTCGACGTCGTAAAGTTCTCATTGTCGTGAGCTTTTCGAAGCAGTCGTTGTAGAACGCAACATAATATCGTTCGGTTGCCTACGGCTTAACGCAATTCACATTCACAATACTACATGTTTGAAACGTAGTACAGCGATTAAATAGAAGTTTACGTACAATTACGAAGCTTTTAGCTTTCGAAAAATTTCTATTTATAACAGTACTCATAATCTTTTGTGGTAACAGTCATATTATTTATCAATGTTTGTATATTAATAGTTTTAGAAAACTTAGCAAGTCCAAAACATATTTTCTTTTCATAGATTTCAGATAACGAATTTCTTGCTTCATATGTTACGCCAGTGCATTTGGCACACCCGGCTATAAGATATTTTAACCTATCTACTGCATGAGAGGGTTTGAGAAACTCCTTTAGCGGATTCCAGGGTAGAACTCCAGATATTCAAGCAATTTTTATTGAAATCAAAATTTTAGAATATTTTACTTAAATTGCCATATTTATTTAAGTTTTATAATTATATATATATTAAATTTAATATAAATGACAAAAATTAATTTGTATAAAAAAGGCACTCAAAGCAGCACAAAATTATATACAAAAACAATAATATATTTAGGTAATGATAAGTGATGACATGAAAGGGAAATGTAATAAACAACAAGAAAAATTATTTAACAATGTCAATAAACAAGAAAATTGGTTAAAGTTAAACACTATTTAAGCCAAAAAATTACATTATGCTGTGCTATTCTTTTCAGCAGTTGGGAACACAGCTAATAATAATAATAACTATGTAGTACTAGCAGGTTTCAAAAGATATGAAGGCTAGAATACTCCAATTAAATTTCTCTGTAACATATACAGAGTTATTTTACAGTGATGGGACAAACTTGAAGGGGAGGTAGAGAATATCACAAAGATTTAAAATTGCATGGGAACCAATGGTTCCAAGCATCATTTTAACCATTTAAGAAGTGTTTTTTTTTTTTAATAAAATCCAAATTTAGGCGTGGCTTTCCAGTGTTGCATTTTTAATAATTTTTTATAAACCACTTGTTTAACCAGTGGTATTCAACTTGCTTCCTGCCGTGTACTAGTGGGCGTTCCATCTTTTGTAATGGGTGGTAGGAGTTTTGTCCGATACTAAAGCCCTTCCCCTTTTAAAACTTAATTGACGTTTTTTTAAATATTGAAACAGCATCATACTTTAATATTAAATGCATTATATAGCTATAACTCAATTTTATAGATTTTAAAAAGTAAATTTATTTTCCTACTCTGTAAATTTACACTTACTGTAAAACGTTGGCGGTTAGAAAGTTTTGCTACTAAAAGCAGAGTTGCCAAATTTTAAAATTTTTTCCGGAGCATTGTTAATACCGTCTTCTTTCTAAGCCAGTAATTTTGAAGAAAGATTTTCTTCTCATTTAATCTTTGTCACTTATAGAAGAGCAATAGTCTACAAATATTCTGTTGCGAAAAGAAGGCGGGGCTATCAATGCTCCGGTGTAAATTCAGAGCTGCCAACCTAATCCGGCATATTGTTAGTACCAACCCTTTCTGCACACTACTAAATTTTTAGAGTAATTCTCTTCAAATAGATTTACGAGGAATTAAGCAAAGAAATACTCCAAAAGTTAAGTGGTGTAGGAAAAGGGGAGGTACAAACGATTTGCCGGATTAGGTTGGCTGCTCTGTAAATTATAAAAGTTGGTGAATATGCAAAAAGATATAAAGATATTGCCCGGTAAGTAAAAAAAGTTGACGATCCCTGATTTACACAATAGGCGGAGATATAGATAACCAAGAAACTAGTCATGAGCAGTCGATAGCGCTCATAGATAGATATACATAACAGCCAAATCGTGATAAATAGTTTGGAATACTATTAGTACCCGCCCCTTTTTCTCTACCACTTAATTTTTAGAGTAATTCTCTCTAAATGTATTTATGATGAAATGTGCTTGTTTTAACAATACTTTGGATTCATAATTATGATGTTGGCAGCTATTGATGTCTCTTTAGAATCTTGGTTATTTGTAACTAACTCTGTATATTCTGTAAATTTTAAAATATTGTATTCTTTATTATTCAACACAATCATACACAAAGTTCATATTAAAGCAATCCCAATCAGTTTGATAAATAGATTGGTTAGAAACAGAATTACTTTTAAGTATATTTCTTTATGTAAAAATTAGAATATTTTTATTATTTATTTATTTTTTTATGGGTTAAAATTATTTTTGTGGTCATGAGTTCCTATGCAATTCTCGATCCTTGTGATGTTCTCTAATCCCTCCCATAGTTGCCAACTTAGCACCTTTTAGCTACTGGAAAATTTTGATAGAAATATTTATTTTACTTAATCAATGAACAATAACAGTTTTCATTAGTAAGGTAAAAAAAAAAAAAAAAAAAAAAATTAAATTAAATTAAAAAATAAAATAAAATAAAAAAATTTCCGGTAGCCAAATGGTGCTAAGTTGGCAACATTAATTCTCGCCTCTTCCATGTTTATTTTATGACCATACAATAAACGTGTATATATACATACACGCAGGTGATTCCTCAGTGCATCGGTGAACTCAAGGGGAAATAGAAGAGCTCACATTGAGCATGAATCAATATATGAAACATGTCCTATCTCAACTCTTTCCATGTTACTGCAAATTGACTGATAAAGCTAGAAATCTTACAATATCCCTCATTTCTGAAATTTCTAAACGTGTTACAGAATATCAAGAACATATTTAAAATGAACGCAAAAAGTCCTACAAAATAACATCAATCGTTTTAGAATATCTAGCTGAAACACAGGACTATAGAATACAAGGGCTAGGTCATCCCTTTGAAGATGTGCTTGCCGCCTTGTGACTGACTTTTTCCCCAACCATGTGACGCCCAACCCCCGTCTTGTGACGTCACTAGAAACACGCTTCCCGAAAGCGAAATGTTTTGGACACTGGGCAGTTGTTTTGTTCTTTGTCTCATTGTGGGAAAACCATGAAGACAGAGAGAAAACACACACTTATTGAATTTATCATGCTTCGATTCTCAACTGTTTTATTTTACAATTTATGTTTTTAAATGCCTAATGTTTTTAAATGCCACCTTGTGCAGTTGCTACGTTTAGTAATACGCATCGTAACACAAAAGGAAAACGTACACTATAAAAAAAATGCAGCCCAAATACAGAAATTCTCTGTAATTTCAGAAAAAAAGTCGTAAAATACGTTTTGTCTACGTAATTTTTTCGTAATTTACGCCTTTTTTTCTGAAATTACAGAGAATTTCTGTATTTGGGCTGCATTTTTTTTACAGTGTATGATTCTTCATATATTTCCACAAAAGAATGAAAATTTATGTAAAGAATGCATGCGAATATGCCAGAGGAAGGATTCAGTAAATATTAAAAAAAAAAAAAAAAAAAAAAAAATGCAAGTGTCTGTAATGACCATTTTTCACAAGAGGATTATATTGACCTGGTAGCATTTTGAACACACAGGCATTAACACATACACACAATAGGAAACCTTAAACTTAATTTCGGCCAATTTTTTATAAATTTTATTTACATTATTTATTGTAAGTAAATAATTTTACTTAAAATTTCAATTTCTCGTACTTTATGTCATAGTAAGAATTTACGATTTTTGTTACGAAAATATTTAAATTCCTCTGCTTCCTCCAATCGTACAGTAGGTAACAAAAGTGTACGAACACTAGCAAAAATTCACATGTAAAAAAAGTCCACTTCATACGGTTTTGTTAAATAAATCCTTGTTAAATCCTCTTCTTAGTCAGTCTAAGAACATGATTCGATAAGGATTTATTTAACAGAACCGTATGAAGTGTACTTTTTTTTACATAGGAATTTTTGCTAGTGTTCGGACACTTTTGTTACCGACTGTACATTTGATAAAATTTCATATTAATTTTACGTAAATTAAAATATCCTTTTTCATTCAATTAAACAAACATTTAATGAAAATAAAATAAAAATTACAGTAGAAGGCACCTGTGACTGTCCATATAATTTTTAAAATGTATATATCATAGCCTGTACGGAAGTAATTAAAGTAAAAAAAGGTTTAAAATTAACGTAGTAACTGTTGCTAAGAAACACAACTTCATATTTTGATGATGAGAATCAGTTTCTTTTAAACATTTTTGAATAAAAGAAAATTTTATGTTTTTGCATAAATTTTGCATTAAAGAAAAAAAAATACACTATCGGGTGTTGATGTTTATGTTAAGGCCTATTGTCTGCATTAGGGGCCTGAGCCCAAGGAAGGAGATGCCCTAGATGGGAGCCTTACAAAGGGGTTCTAGCACGTAATTTTGCGAGTTTCGGAGAAAACCACGAAAAACTCTGAATGGCTTAGTCGACGAGTGCAATCTGGGATTGAACACGGTACTTCCCGTCTTGCAGCTTCGAGAGCAGAATTTCTCAGACACTAGTGGGAGGCTATAATTTTAGAAACAACAGGACAATTTTTTTCAGACAGACAAAAAAGTGGATTTTTTTTTTTTTTTTTTTTTTTTTTTTTCAAAAGACCTCCTTGAATAAAGCTGAATGTCGGGCAAGGCAATATCTGGTATTAAACAAGATAAAATAATATAAATAAAACTTTCTTGTCTAAAACTGAATTGTATTTAGCACAGACCCTTTTTCTTTTTTCGTTTCTTTTCTTTTTTTAATGGAAAAAAAAAAAAAAAAAAAGATAAATAATAACAAAAAATAAATAAATGAAATCGTTGGGAAAGTTATTATTTGTAGCAACTACTGTTGCAAACTAAAAAGTCAGTTGTTATACTTAATTTACAAAATAAATAAAATTAAAAATAAATAAATAAAAGTAACTTCTGTTTTTTTTTTTTTACTTAAAATGCTTTATTAATTGGTATGTATGTATATATATATCAATATATACTTTTTTTTTTATGTTTATACAATAGGTCTAAAAAATTTGTTTTCCCATGGCATATCTATACATTTTCCCGAAATTTGATCGGACTGGTCCATTTATTTATATGAATGCCGTAAAATTATGCCACTTATACCGAAATTTTGATTTAATGAATGATGATTGTAAATTTATTAAACCATAAATGATTACACCAGATTTCACATTTTCAAAAATCTTATGTTAATTATGCTGGTGTTAAAACTTTACTTTAAAAAAAATTATAATTATAGAAAGTAACCTAACGCATAATTGCTTCATTTGAATTTCAGTAGCATTCATCTCCATGCATTTTCTATTTAAAATAACCAAATAAGCCTGGGGAAAAAAAAAAGAGAAATCAAAATTATTTTAAAATAGTACCTGCATTTTCATTATATATTTGAAATTCATGTTTTATTTAAAAAAAAAAAAAAAAAAAAATTGCTTTTTGATGCATATGGTATTTTTTAATCTTGAAATGCATCAAAAAGCCAACATTTCATACAAATATAATTTCAACTTCTGTCTATAAAACATTTAAAATATGCTTGCTTTTCAGTACCTTTAGCAAAATTTTATTAAAATTTGTTCCCGTTAGTGAAATTTTGATAATCAAAAAATATTTATTCTTTTGTATTTAATGATTTCAATATTAACTATGAAAAACCATGGCTTGCTAATATTTTTCTCTTCAAAACTGCGGAAAATATAAAGATTTAAGCAGCATATTAATATCTTTTCCGTAATTTCAATTTTGCTCAATAGTCTGAATCGGACTGGCGTGTTTGCAGCTACGTCATCAGTGAGTATTTCCGGTTTCACTTTTTCGACTGCGATGAACCAGCCCTTATATTCTTCAGCCCTGGCTGAAACAGCGAACAAAATAATAATAATAATAAACTGTTCCAGCTACAATATGTAATTTTTTCTAAAGATTGGTGCATTCCAATAGATTTCGAAAAGGCTTACAATATATCAGTTTACTAATGCCGGAGAAATTCAGCAGTTTGTTATACACTTTTCGATTTGTTGTTTTGAAAAAGCGAGACTCCTCCCATTGCGTTTTGAAATTCTTCTTACAACTGCCATTAGTAAGTAATTTTGATCATACATATACACATTAATTTGCAGTTAATTTATTACTTAGACAATTTTATATATATTATAAATCAATGTGAATGTCCGTTTATTTGACTGAGTTTCACGCTAAAACTGCTCGATGGATTTCGATAAAATTTGTTATGGAGATAGCTTATACCCTAACTTAGAAAGTTGGGTGCCTTTTATTCTGAAAAAAAAAACTTTTTTTTATTTTTATTTTTATGCATAAAATAGCAATTATGTAAGCTAATAATAGCAAAAAATTAGCCATTTAAATTTTAACCATAATTTAATTGTTGCCAAAATTAAATTTAACTATCCATAATTTAATTGTTGTCGAGTTTATTTTTTTTTTCCAACAGGAAAATAAATACATTTATCTAAACGTGAACAATAAAAAATAAAATAAATAAATAAATTATGCATCTCACAAAAATTGACGTCATTTTAAATTTAAAATTTCTTTTACAAAGTGCTAATATAGTTTATGATGCTAATGTGTGTTGTACTAAAATCAGTTTTATTTATAGATCCTCCTGGGTGATTTTTTAAATTATTGCGTTGACGTACACCGAACATTTTTCGCCAAGAGGTTTAATTTAGCAACAGCGATTTTAATCTAGGTAGTTCAAGAAAAATGTAAAATTAATAAAGTTGTGTAGCACGATAATGTTTATTTATTTATTTATTTTTTTATATACCATTCACTACGCTAATTTAACATGCAAATAAATGAGCTACTGTGTGTGATTGCACTTGCACGCTGTCGGGCAGAAATATTTGATTAATTCAAATTAATATTTAAATAACTAAATAAAGATATGTTTAATCGAAAGCATAGTCTTGGAGACAAACTTGGCGAGTGTTCGACCAGATTTGGTGAAAAATGATAGTTGAGAGTTCCCATGACTTATACTGTACGAGTAACAGCTTCAACTGTTTCCAGAATATTCGAAGAATTAACACCAGCTATTGGACTATTTTCGAAAATATTTGTTTTAATAATAGTTTTTTTGTACAGATTCGAGAAGTTGTTTGATATTGCCAAGGAGGTCCCATACTAAAGCTGTGACGAAAATAGTCGCCAATCGAAATATATTCAGTTACAAAGAAATCATTTAAATATAGTGTCCAGCGAAGCGGGCAAAGCCTGCTAGTAATTTATATTTATTTGCATCATAATATTATGATATGCTTTCATTTGTATTTTGATTAAAAAAAATAATAATAATACAGAAATTGTTGTAATTGAACATAGGATCAGTTTATCCTTCAAAATGTGTAAAACACCTGTATAACATGTGTTACTTTTACAAAGAAATGGAACCGAAACAGCGAGGCAAGACTTTCTTATGCATACATGCTTAAATCTAGGCATGGAGTACATGTTTGTTCTGTTTTAACACTTATTTTTATTGCTTTGTAAAATAAATACATTTGATATGGGTGTTTTAGCATTTTAAAAGTTAAAGCCTCTGGCATGGATGGAACACGGGCGCAGAATTCATACCGGAATCCGTTTAAGACATTTCTCTAACTATAATATCGTCGATTTAAGAAGTAGAAAATTTTCTTACATTAATAGTGGTATAAATTTTGCGCCCGTGTTCCATCCCTGCTCTGGTTATTTACAGTAATTTCTGTATTTATTTAAATATATATAAATTAATATGGGTTATTGGTTATATATTTATATATATATATAACCAAAATACATTTCAATGCATATAATAATATTACGATACACATAAGCATAAATTTTTGTCTATGTAATAAATAAACATTGAATTAAAGCATAAAACTATGATCAAAAGGGAAAACTGATGGGAGTTGATAAGGGGAATTTCGAAGTGTGTTGGGAGGAGTCTCACTTTTTGCAAACGTGAAAATGAATAGCGTATAACAAACAAACAGCTAAGTAGTCAAACGATATTTTTCATTGTAAGCTTATTCGAAAGCTATTGAAATGGACTAATATTTAATAAATTTTCCCGATTGCAGCTGGAACAGTTTTTGTGAAATTGTCGATTAAATATTTGGGGAAATAAATACATTTTATATGAGTGTTTTAGCATTTTTAAAGATATACTCTGCCTGTAGTTATTTACAGTAATTTCTGTATTTATTTAAATATATATAAATTAATACAGGTTATGGGTTATATATTTATATATATATATAACCAAAATACATTTCAATGCATATAATAATATTACGATACACATAAGCATAAATTGTTGTCTATGTAATAAATAAGCATTGAATTAATGCATAAAACTATGATCAAAAGGGAAAACTCATGGGAGTTGGTAAGGGGAATTTCAAAGTTTATTGGGAGGAGTCTCGCTTTTTGCAAACGTGAAAATGAATCGCGTATAACAAACTAACAGCTAAGTAGTCAAGCGATATTTTTCATTGTAAGCTTATTCGAAAGCTATTGAAATGGAATAATATTTAGAAAATTTTCCCGATTGTAGCTGGAACAGTTTTTGCGAAATTATCGATTAAATATTTGGGGAAATAAATACATTTTATATGAGTGTTTCAGCATTTTTAAAGATATAATCTGCCTGTAGTTATAATTTCTGTACTTATATATATATATATATATCAATACAGGTTATGGGCAGCAGCGCCGACTTTAACAAAATGCTGTGGGTGCTCTGCTCAGTGGCGTAGCTTGAGGGGGGAGGAGTCCCCCCCTTCAGTTTTTTTCGTAAAAAAACTGATGAACTTTTGCAAGATTATTATATATAAGCAAAAGTTCATTATTACAGATGTACAGAAGGCACAAAGACAGACAGAAAGTCAAATCGAAAATATTAGCACTCATCAAACAATATCGGACGGTATTTAAAATAGTTATTACTACTGATAATGTACGTTCAACCATTGCCTCTTATGTACCGTAATGTATACGAATCTTTCATCTGATACGGTAAACAAAATTTTAGTGGTAATCCAACCATATTCTAAAGAAAAAAGGCTTTTGTACATGCTAAAAATTATGCTATTTTCATCCAGTGGAGGAAAGAAAAAGGAGTTTAGAGAAAAAGTTACAGCTGTAGGATTTTTATAGCTGTCATACCACCTAAACGAACAGACAGACTAATAAGCAATTAAACTGAAGTTACAGACATTTTTTTTAACAAAATAAAATTTTATATGATATACCAGCCTGTAAAATTATGTGAAATAAATGACTGAAGAAATATTTTATCGTTTTCCTTTTTCATTGATTAACGATGAAACCAGAAAAAGATTCGGGCCGTCACGGCCCGGAAAAAATTTCATTCAGGCCCGGCTCGAGTATACACAAAAAAAAAAAAAAAACTGAGCACGAGCCCGGCCCGTTCCGAGAACCGATTGAAAAATTCGGCCTGAACAAACCTCTAATATGAATTCCGAAGAAAATATTTTCATTTTCGTATATTTTGGGTTTCAATGTGCATTTCTAGCCATATGTAGTCTAAATAATAATTAAAAAAAAAAAAAAATGTTTTGTTTGAAGATATGATATGTTTCTTGACTTAGGAACAATTAGGATCACTTGACTTAGGAACATTTTCAAAGAATGTATTCTTCAAGGTGTAATAGGTTAATTTGTAATAAGTTACAAACTTTATTTAATTCGCCAGTGATTATTTTATTTTATTTTTAATTATTTAAAGACAATTTCTAATTCATATTCTGAAATAACTAAGAAGTAAGATGTTTAAACGAAAATATTTTAAATTTTAAAGAAAGGTGTGAACTTTTAGCAAAGTAATGATGATTTTCCTCAAAGGAAAGCGCATCGGAGCTTGGGATGTGTTTAATTCTTTTATTTTGAAGGAACACTTAAATAATTATCTGTTAAAAATTAATTAGCATTGTTTATTAATTTCATCATTCGGTATCTTTTAAAATTTCTTTTCAAATTCAGGGAAGTAACACCTTTTTATTGTGTACAGGGACGTTAGCGGGATATAAAAATCAGCCGCTTAATAAAATCACTTTTGCTCAGAACGAATGTGATTTTAATAAGTGGAGGGTACTGTATTTTACTAATGAAATCATAGTTAAAGGGTTATTTTCATAGGGAAACTAATATATTGTGGCCATCATAAATATTTTTTCTATATTATTCTGTATAACAGCATCACTTATAGTTTAAATTGTACAAAGATTTGCCCATAGCTTCTCACAATAAATATTTTACGTATGGAGTTTGGTGCAATTTTAGTCAACAGATGCTGAGATATAGGCTTATGAAAAATCATGGGGTAAATTGCAGTGCAGTAATGCTACCTGTTAGCTGATATACACTCAAAATAAAATCACGATAGTGCTTCATAATGGCCGACTCTCTCACATACCAAGTTTTGTGCAATTATACACGATAGAATATGAGATAAAGCTTTCCCGTATTGGGGGAAATTCAAGTATAGCAGCGCTACCTATCGGCCAACATGCACCAAAACTGAATCAGCATAACTTCTCATAATACCCTTCTAGCATAAAGTTTCGTGTAATTATGCGCATTAGAACATAAGTTATAGCCTTCCCTAAAATTGCAGAAAGTACTGTATAACAGCACCACCTGTTGAGTGATTGGCACCAAAACTTGATAAACACTAATATATGCCAAGGTGCATGTACATATAAATTTATATGAAATTCTGTGCAGTAGTTCCTGAGATATAGCCTTCTTATAGGTTGCAGAAATCGCAGTGCGCCAGAACCTGTTGAGCCATTTGCACCAAAAGTTGATAGACACTAATTTATGTCATGGTGAAATTACATATAAATTTAAATGTAATTTAATTTTTTATTTTAATTCCAGAACTAGGCAGTAGTTCTGGAGATATAGTTGAACAGAATTTTTCTCACACACACACACAAACAGACATTTTTTAAAAGTGATCAAGACAGGTTCTGGACCTCTTAAAATGTGTAAATCCATCGAAAACCAGAAGTTGAAAATTTTTATGAATCCAATACTTTCTTTTGAGACATTCATAAAAAAAAACATAAAAGAAAGAAGAAGAAGAAAAAAAACTAAAAGCTTCAAACTAGTGTGTTATGGCCATCACAAAACTTTCTCTATATCACTCTATATAACAATGCTACATGCTGTTTAACATGCACAGAAGAAATTTAATCATAGCTTCTCTCAATAAAGAATTTAGATATGGAGTTTAGTGCAATTTTAATCAAAAGGTTGAGATGTAGCCATGTAGAGAACCACAAAAGGTGAGGAACAGCGCCACCTGTAGGTCAATATACAGATACACCCAAATTAAGCCAGCTTTCGATCTCATATTATTTATCTTGCATAACAAGTTAAGTGCAGTTAAATGTTATAGATGTTGAGATTTAGTCTTCCTATAGACAGAGTAAATTGCAGCATAATATTGCCATCTATCGCCCAATATGCACCAAAATTGAATCAACATGATGTTTTATAAAAATGGCCCTCTCACATACAAAATTTTATGTAATTATACACAAATAAATCTGAATGAACTTCCCTATTCACAGAAAAAATTGAAGTATAGCAGCATCACCTATTGGCCGATGTGCACAAAAATTAAACAAACATGTTTCATGATAGCTCTATGGCATATTTAGTTTTTTTTTTTTTTTTATTGTACACAATAGAAGCTGAGATATAGTCTTCAATTAAATGAGAGAAATCTCAGTATAGCAGGGCCACCTGTTGAGTGATTTGCATCAAAAACTGATGTGCACTTTTTTTTTCTATGTATAAATTTATATGAAATTCTGTGCATTAGTTCTTGAACTAGAGCTGCTACACAAAATTTTTACCTGACAGACATTTTCTAAAAATGGTCAAATTGTGTTCTAATCCCCTCAAAATGTGTAAATACACTGAAAATTGGAAGTAAAAAATTTTTACACATCCATTATGTTCTATTTAATATAGAAGAAAGTAATAATTCAAAACAAATTTATATATTTTTTTCTTTGTAGACATTTTATATTCTGTTCAGATAACAAAGAAAATCTTAGATTATTTATAAAAATTTTGTAAATTTCAAACTATAACTTTTCGAAACAAATCATCAAGGGGGGGGGGGTTAGATCACCCCTTCCAAAAATGCAGTCTTTTTCATATTAACACCCAACCAATGACAAATTTAAAATTTCGTAAAGATAGGACTTTCACTTTTCGTGATAGACACCATGAAGGGGGGGGGGGGGGGTTAAGACCCTTACCCTCCCGACAGTGCTTTCTTTGTCATACTAATACCTAATTAACCAGTGGCGGATGTAGAACTTAACTTTTGGGGGGGGGGGAGGCTAAGATATTTCAAAGTGTTATTCCAGATCAAAGAAAAGTTTACAATTGTAATAGTCAGTTGTGAATGTCAGTACTTTTTTTTCTTGGGGGGGGCTTCAGTCCCCTAGCCCCCCCCCCCCTTAAATACGCCACTGTAACCAACCCCAGATTAAAATTTCGTTAAGTTTGGACCATACGTTTTCGAGATAAGGCAGTGTGTGTGTGTTGGGGGGGGGGGGGGGTAAGACTCTCCCTCCTTTTAACGGTGCAATGTTTATCATCCCAACCAACCCCAAATTTAAAAAAAAGTTCTGACCATAATTTTTTCGAGATCAAGTACAATGGGGAGGTACGACCCTCCCTCCTTTAACAATATATTTTTTTGTCATACTAACACCCATTTAAACCCCATACTAACACCCACTAAATTTAAAATTTCGTAAATTTTGAACCATAACCTTTCGACATAAGGCAACGAGGGGGGAAGGGGGGCAGACCACCCCTTCAGTGCAGTCTTTATCATACTAACACCGAATCAATGCCAAATTTAAGATTTCGTGAAGATTGGGTTACATTAGGTATTATTAACTTCCAGTCAGAACATAATTAAAACATAAGCTTAACAGTTATTGTTTGTTTTACACTCAACAGATAATTTTCTTTAAAGTTTAAGAACAATTCAACAAAAGATTATAAAGAACATAATTAGGCCTTTGACGGTTGATTTTCAACCTGACACCTGGAGTCTCATTCATAACTTTATTGTGTAGGGGTTTAGTTGTTTTCCAGGTGCCGGCCCCTTCCCTACACTAGGCTATGAATTCTTCGACCATAATAAAATGGATAGGTTATTCATCTTTTTTAGATTATTGACTTTAAAAATGAGGTCTTTTATCATGAAAGCAAAATGTATGATAATGATATTCTTACATGTACAGTAACTTGTCATAAATCCTTATTAAAATGTAAGTTATAATAGCTATTAGTTATAATACTAACAGCTAAGTTATAATAGCTGTTTGTAATAGATACTATTACAAAAAACTTAAAAAAAAAAAAAAAAAAAAGTTTACAAAAAACTATCTTTATAAATAAATAAAAATATATTTTTACCTAATAAAATCAAATAAAATCTCATGAAATTCTCTTTAAAATGAGGGTCAGAAACTTTTCTATCTCATAAAACATAAGAATGTGTTTATTTAAGCTTAAAAAAATGCTGATCTTTCAAAAAATCAAATCAAATAAAAAAATTTTAAGAGTATTTTATCATTTATTTCAAAAGGAAGAATGATTACCAAATGTTTAATTGAAATCTGAAGCTGATAGGTTAAAAATTAAAAAAAATTTTGGTTGATTTTACAAATATATAACTTTTTAAAGCATGTGTGGCACAAAATAGTCTACCATTAACCTTTAACTAAATCAATACATATTATAAATTATATTATCAACAGGACTTTGCACAGTACTTTAACTTTTTAATGCATAATTTGCTGCAAATTAGCATTTATAGATATTGCATTAAAAATTAATTAAATAAAATACAAGTGGTAGATGATAAATTTGTCATTAAGCTTACTTTTATTTGTTCGTATACTGTATTTTAATAAAACAATGAGAATTCATAATCTAAACCTAGGTTTATTATTATTATTATTATTATTATTTATTTATTTAATTTAACAGCATCCAGCTTCAAATATGATATGCAGATATGTAAAATTAATATTTACAAGAAGATTATTAAAGACTTGACAAAATTGTTACATTATTATTGCTTTTGCCCTTTTCTAAATAAAAAAAAGCCTTAATAAAATCAATTATAATTAATTATATGATAATCAATTATATGATATTAATTATATGATAATCAATTATCATATTATTATCTTATACTATTAAGTGAGCAATATTTTTATATTTCACTGTTCTCGAAAACGGTAGTTCGGACAGTCACGAGATTTAACACAAAGGTGCCTCCCGAAGGATCATTGTGCACACTGAAGTCAGAATTTCCAATTTTTGTTTAGTTTTCTTTTAATTAATAAAAATATGAAAAGAATAAGCTAATAATAGCAAAAAAAATAGCCATTTAAATTTAATCCATGATTTAATTGTTGCCAAAAAAAAAAAAAAAAAAAGAAACTTATACTATTAAGTGAGCAATATTTGTATTTAAATTTTATCCATAATTTAATTGTTGCCAAAAAAATAAAATACGAGTTTATTATTATTTTTTTTTCAACAGGAAAATAAATGCATTTATCTAAACATGAACAATAAAATAAATAAATAAATAAATTATGCATCTCACAAAGATTGACGTTATTTTTAATTTAAAATTTCTTTTACACATTGATAAAGTGCTAATATAGTTTACGATGCTAATATATGTTGTACTAAAATAAGTTTTATTTATAGATCCTCCTGGGTGATTTTTATGTTGATTTCTTTAGAAATCGACCTATTGCAATCACTTCGTTTATCTATCTATATTAATATTATAAATACGAAAGTTTGGATAGATGGATGTTTGTCATTCAATCATGCCACAACGACTCAACGGATCTGGATGAGATTTGGTACAGAGATAGAGAATAGTCTGGAATAGAACATAGGCTACTATTTATACCGGGAATTTGATTAGATTTTTTAAAATTAATTAAAATATGAAATTAATAAACTGGTAATTGACATAATATAAGCCATTTAAATTTTTAATTGTTGCCAAAAAAGTTTACGAGGTATTTTTTATTTATCTTATACTATTAAGTGAGCAATATTTGTATATTTCACTGTTCTCGAAAACGGTAGTTCGGACAGTCACGAGATTTAACACAAAGGTGCCTCCCGAAGGATCATTGTGCACACCGAAGTCAGAATTTCGAATTTTTGTTTAGTTTTCTTTTAATTAATAAAAATGTGAAAAGAATAAGCTAATAATAGCAAAAAAATAGCCATTTAGATTTAATCCATGATTTAATTGTTGCCAAGAAAAAAAAAAAAAAAAAACCCTTATACTATCCGCGTTTGTAATGATCGATAGATGGCGCTTTTTCAGATTTGTTGTTAGTAAATATAATGGCCACGTGTATTAATTTTTGTTCTATTTATATTATTACTTTACATTCGTGCTATAATTTCTCAGCCATTACATCATGGAAAATTGATTGCTTTTGGAAAAAATATTTAAGTTTATTCAACGTTCGATCGGAAGTAGATTTTTAACTGAAGCTGAATTAGTTTCAAATTCAGTTCTCTGATTAGTTTCAAATCATTTGATTAATTTTTTACTTCCATTAGCGGAAGCAACTGAAATTTTAAATTTGTCATTTGGAAATAAATGGAAGCTTAATTCTGGATTTTTTTTATTTTTGGAGTTACACTGTGGCACACAACACAACAGTAAGTGTTATCTTTTTTATCGGATTTATTCATTTTTATTCAATAAATATATGTGAAACTAAATATCGGCAAGCAATGGCATCTAGATGAGTTCGAAAGCTATGCATATTAATTGTAATTTCACCGTAGCCCACCAGAGGGCGAGCATTTCATTACAATCGCGGATTAAGTGAGCAATATTTGTATTTAAATTTTATCCATAATTTAATTGTTGCCAAAAAAAAAAAAAAAAAAACCTATACTATTAAGTGAGCAACACGGAGTAAAAAGACAGGAGAAGAAAGTAATGCTGAAATTTTGTGATGTTGTTTTCTAATGTTTACAGATGGCGCCAGCGTGCAATCCTTCCTTCTCTCCAGCTTCCGCAATGTTATTCAATGGGGAAATGTCTCGTTTTAATTATTTTTTTAAAAATAATATCAAGCTGAAAAAGTTTCGAGTGAAAGCAAATTTCATTAAATAGAGTATTCTAACCAACATGTTTTTTTTAAGAGCCATTTTATACTAATTTTACTTTGAAAGAAAGCTTTTAAAAAATGACGATTCTTATTAACCGAAGCTAGCTAAAACAGATAATTGGGAGGAAGGAGAATGGATGAAATATTGTAAAGAAAAAAAATAAACTTACTTTAAGTGCAGAAAACACGAACTCGGACTTTATTTTTCTCCTAGGGCTTTTTTTCGTTTTTCTTATCACTATCATAGCCTGTTTTACAACTAGGAACGAAACATTTATTTGAAACATCTGAATTATGCAGTTTTAAGAACTTACAAAGAAATTAAATTGCTTAAAATAAAAATTTTAAATGTACTCCAGCAAAATTCTATTGAAAACAACAGTATATCCGCGCCGAGGTAGGGAGGAATGACAAGTGGCGCCCTCAATATTTACCAAAAATTTAGATCACAGTTTCGTAGCTTTCTCCCATTGGACCTTCAACTCCTATTAATATTACTCCGTGGTGAGCAATATTTGTATTTAAATTTTATCCATATTTTAATTGTTGCCAAAAAAAAAAAAAAAAAAAAAAAAATACGAGTTTATTATTATTTTCTTTTTTCAACAGGAAAATAAATGCATTTATCAAAACATGAACAATAAAAAAAAAAAAAAAAATTATGCATCTCACAAAGATTGACGTTATTTTTAATTTAAAATTTCTTTTGCACATTGATAAAGTGCTAATATAGTTTACGATGCTAATATATGTTGTACAAAAATCAGTTTTATTTATAGATCCTCCTGGGTGATTTTTAGGTTGATTTCTTTAGAAATCGACCTATTGCAATCACTTCGTTTATCTATCTATATTGTTGCGTACTTGGCGGTTCGTGAGTTGTCCGAGAATGAAAGGCCAAACGTACAAAAATTCAATAATTTATTCACAGAAAGTTCCAGAAAAATACAGGTCTATAAACCAAGTATCAGCTTCAATTCGACCAGTAAACACAGCTTAAACAACAGCTGTCAATAGCAAATCCACAGTACAAACTGTATATCAATAACACTTAAAGCAAGTCTCTTTCGAAGAGGCTCAATGCAAGCTGACCGACTCTGATCACAGACTGAACTGAACTAACTCGCCTTGACGAGAAAGCAGGCTTATATACCCCTGTAGAAAAGCGTGGAACGTTCCAGAAATTTCCATATCTCATCAGCCAATGGGATTAGAGCTTCCATATTTGGTATATCCCTTATAAGGATTTTCTCGCCAAGGTCGCCAAAAAAATCGCCAAGGTGGGAAAAAGTCGCCAAATTTGGCGCCAAATCCATTGCCTGCCTTATTGGGCTTTTTAATGCGTTTTTAAGGGGAAATAAGGCTATTTCAACGCTAAAATGACTAGAAATGGACAAAATTAGCACTTTATCAACTTACTAAGCCTCTTTGAGAGAATTTATACAAAAATAAACACAATTATTTACAATTTTGTAACACTGCCCCCCTCCCAAGGACTGAACGTCCCGGGCAGTGCAACCCTTGGTGAAAGAGGCGAAACTAACCAAATTTACACAATCTAAAATACAAAAACTAAGTTGCATATAACGACAAAATAGAAACAAAAATCAAGTGAGAAATATTTACAAAATTCACAAATATGTACAAGTATTTATATACAAATATTTACATTACGCATGTGCAAATTTTACCAGTATTTACATTTAAAATTTTAATATTACCGTTAATTGTGGTACTTGGCTAGCCTGTTATAGTGCACCACCTTCGGTTTTGATGAAGGTGTTTTAGTGATCCACACCACTACATCATTCAGCCTTTTTAAGACTGTGTATGGTCCGTCCCAGTTGCACTGTAACTTGGGAGAGAGTCTTTAGCATCGAACAGGATATACTAACCAGACCTTCTCTCCTTCCTGGAACTCATGTTGTGTAGCCTTTAGATCGTACCTTGTCTTCATTTTCTCCGTTGCCATGTTAATCCGCTCCCGAGCAAAGTTGTGTACGTCCTCAAATCGTTCCTGGAGATCTTGGATGTACTCCTCGGGCGATGAAGGTGCATCGGGTGGACAACCAAACAGGAGATCACAAGGGAGACGAAGTTCACGTCCAAACAGCATCTGGGCTGGAGTATAGCCGGTGGTTTCATGGACAGCACTTCGATAAGCCAGCAGGAACAATGGCAACTTCAAGTCCCAATCTTGCTGGTTCCTTGATACTAGAAGAGAGAGGTTATTTCAGGATGGTACGATTGAACCTCTCGACCATGCCGTCCGAATGGGGATGTAAGGGTGTTGTCCGGGTTTCGTCTATGCCGAGAAGTTGAAACAGTCCTTTGAAAACATCAGAGGTAAAGTTCCTTCCTTGGTCGGTATGAAGTTGTAGGGGCGTGCCGTACCTTGACACCCACTGCTGCACTAGGACCTCTGCGACTGTGCATGCCTCTTGATTGGTAATGGGATATGCCTCAGGCCACTTGGTGAAATAGTCCATCACGACGAGGATGTATTTATTTCCACTGGAGGTCCGTGGCAAAGGACCCAAGATGTCGAGTGCAATCCGTTCAAATGGTGCTCCCACGTTATACCGTTGCAGTCTTCCTCGACTTCGTTTCTGCGAGCCTTTACGTGCCGCACAAGCATCACAGGATTTACACCATTTCTCCACATTCTCCTTTGCCTTGCACCAGTAGAAGCGTTCCCGAACTTTCTGCGGAGTCTTCATTACCCCAAAATGGCCTCCGGTAGAGCTACTATGCAGTTGTTCTAAAACATCTGGAATTTTTGATCTTGGTAATACAATCTGCCATCTGAAGCTTTTCCCATCATCAGATTCCCACTTTCTGGATAATACGCCGTTTCTGATATGAAGAGAGTCTCAAAGTGCCCAATAACTTTTCGTAATGGGACTAAATCTGGAAATATCCTGCCAGGTAGGTCTGTTGCTGGTCGTCTCCTTCAGCTGTAATATTGGCTTTACGTCAGGATCTTCCAACTGGGCTTTTCTAAGTTCTTCGTCACTCCATGGATCGGGATCTTGTTCTGTTGATGTTGAGACAGTAACTTGGCGCGCAACTGGCTGTATTCTTTGGGGTCTATCCTCAGCTTTAGAGCTGTATTTATGATCTTCGGATGGAGGCTTCTGCAAGAAGGCATCTGGATTTTCCCGAAGAGCTCCTTCTGTGTGCCATACTTCAGAGACATTCTTGGTTGCTTCTCTAGGTGCTCTTATTGGGCAGCTTCGTTTGATATGACCGTCTTTTCCACAGCCCCAGCATTTAGTTGTTGGAGTCTTCCCTTTTCTTTTACTCTCAAGAATACGTAGTCTTCTATTAATTTCTGCAGTCATTTTCTGAATCTCTTTAAAGTCATCTTGAGAACCGTTCGCTTTGTCTACTGTGCAGTTCTGGCGATGTTCATGGGAGGCTTGTTGGGCTGCCTCGATCTTTAGGGCATACACCAAAGCTGACTCCACATCCTTCACGCCGGAGAGTCTGAGGACTTTTTGAATATCTGGATCTCCGACAGCATCAAAGAAATATTCTAGGGCCAGATCATTGCGTGTTTCAGGATGACAGTCTGAGAAAACCAAATGTGAAAGCCTCTGGATGTTTGATGCCAGTTCTTGTAAGCTTTCCCCTGGTCTCTGACGACGGGACCTTAGCTGGAGTCGACTATATTCTGTGGACCATTTCGCTCCAAAACGTAGCTGTAGTGCTCTGGTTACAGCTTCGAAGTCATATCGCTGTTCCTTCGAAAGGGTCTCCAGAATATCTGCCCCGCAACGACCCTACCAGATGAGCCGTCTTTGCAACAGAGTCCCAGCTGTTTGCTTCAGCTACGATGGAAAACTGCGCCTTATATACATGCCAGGAGGAACTGCCGTCGTAGGTGGATAGCTTAATAAATTCCTGATTCTGGATTCTTCTCTCTTTCTTTTCAGTTTCCTGGGGCATGGATTCTAACTTTTCTTCCACTTTTCTCTCCAGATCTTCTTCTATTCTCTTCAGTTTACCTTCTATCTCTGAAAACCTTCCTTTCAGTTCCTGATCAAAATTTTCTTTAACTTTCTCCTCGAAACTCCGTTCTATCCTCGTAACACTCTCTTCAACCTTCATAACATTTTCTTCTATCTTCATAGCTTTCTCTTCAACCTTCATAACATTTCCTTCTATCTTCATAGCTTTCTCCTCAAAACTTTCTTCTATTTTCAAAACTTTCTCTTCAAAATTTTCTTCTATCTCTATAACTTTCTCTTCTATTCCATCCATTCTATTTTCCATCACCGTAAATTTACCCTCGATTGATTCTTTCACCGTTGAAAGCTCTCTCTTCACCTCATCTTGATTAGATTTAATTTCTTCCTGAACTTCACCCATAGTGTCTTTCATTTCCTTCATCTCTTGACTCAGGCTATCTTTCATCTCTCTTTGCGATGCTTCCATCTTTTCCTGTCCTGTTTCCATTTTCTCTATCAATCCAGATCTTAACTCATTCATCTGAGCAGTGAGATTTTCTAGAAATTTCTTCATTTCTTGCTCCATAGCTCTCGTTATCACCATTCACAGACAATCCCGCTTCTGACACCAGAAACGTTGCGTACTTGGGGGTTCGTGAGTAGTCCGAGAATGAAAGGCCAAACGTACAAAAATTCAATAAGTTATTCACAGAAAGTTCCAGAAAAATACAGGTCTATAAACCAAGTATCAGCTTCAATTCGACCAGTAAACACAGCCTAAACAACAGCTGTCAATAGCAAATCCACAGCACAAACTGTATAGCAATAACACTTAAAGCAAGTCTCTTTCGAAGAGGCTCAATGCAAGCTGACCGACTCTGATCACAGACTAAACTGAACTAACTCGCCTTGGCGAGAAAGCAGGCTTATATACCCCTGTAGAAAAGCGTGGAACGTTCCAGAAATCTCCATATCTCATCAGCCAATGGGCTTAGATCCTTCATATTTGGTATATCCCTTATAAGGATTTTCTCGCAAAGGTCGCCAAAAAAATCGCCAAGGTGGGAAAAAGTCGCCAAATTTGGCGCCAAATCCATTACCTGCCTTATTGGGCTTTTTAATGCGTTTTTAAGGGGAAATAAGGCTATTTCAACGCTAAAAAGACTAGAAATGGACAAAATTAGCACTTTATCAACTTACTAAGCCTCTTTGAGAGAATTTATACAAAAATAAACACAATTATTTACAATTTTGTAACAATATTAATATTATAAATACGAAAGTTTGGATAGATGGATGTTTGTCACTCAATCATGCCCCAACGACTAAACGGATCTGGATGAGATTTGGTACAGAGATAGAGAATAGTCTGGAATAGAACATAGGCTACTATTTATACGGGGAATTTGATTAGATTTTTAAAAATTAATTAAAATATGAAATTAATAAACTGGTAATTGACATAATATAAGCCATTTAAATTTTTAATTGTTGCCAAAAAAGTTTACGAGGTATTTATTTATTTATTTATTTATTTATTCTAAAATGAAATATGCTTTCACGCGAAAAAAAAAAAAAAATTATAGTTCAACTTTCACGAGTTGGCCCTTCGTCCCTCCTTCTTTTCGAAGAGTTTACTTTAAGGAAGGGGTGCACAAAGTGAAAAGAATAAATGGATGGGGAAAAAAGAAGGTTGCCATGAAAATAACACATTCAGCCAATAATTTTTATATTTCGTCAGCTGAAATCCGTTTTGCCTATTAAAAGGAACACGTGTTAATATTTAAAAATCAGTGACACATAACAAATAAATAAATAAATAAATAAATAAATAAACAATTTTCTATCATGTTTGAAATTTCAGTAGGCACTGATGCCTTATTTTCATAAAGAAGTTTCGAGCAATAAATTTAAACAAGGAAAAAAAAAATCGTGCTGTTTGCATGGATTATAAATTATTGTCCATGCATTTTATTTTGTATTTCAGGAAAAAAGTTTTCCTTGAAAACATTTAAAAAATAAAAATGAGAAAGAGTTTTTACGCTGTATTTTTATTTTATTTATTTATTTATTTTTTTTTTTAAGAAAAGAAAAACATTTTTAAAAATACTGAATAAATAAATAAGGAATTTTATTAAAATAAATTGAGCTGTACACATAATTTACAGTATTATGTACAATAGCTCTCAGAATTTTGCATATACATCAAATATGATTATGAAAGATAATTTCTTATATTATTTTTATAATGGCTTTTAATTTCTATGTAGGGTAAGTGCACCAGTGATTGATACTTTTAGAGCAATCTCTGATGTTTTTAATGTTCTAGTCATGAGAAAATATTTTTAGAAATCATAAGTTAGTACATATGGCATGAAAGACATTCAGAAACACATATGTATATGTTAAAATAGTATATACATTTGGTAACAATTATTTTTTTTTATGAATTTTTATTTGACACCCACTCAGTGTTCCAGTAATTGACACTGCCAGGTTTCATTTTATCAGTAATTGGCTCCCTATGTACCAGTGTTTGACACTGCTAATTATTCATTTTACCATTTATTAGCACCCTATGCTCCAGTGTTGACATAAAATGTTAAAAATCTTATATGTAAAATATGATTTTATTATTTTTCTTATTTATTAATTATTTCGGGATAGATGTCAATTACTGGAGCATGCCAATCACTGTAGCACCTACCCTATTTTGTCTTAAAAAAAAAAAAAAAAAAAAAAAAAAAATAATAATAATAATAATAATAATTACAGGAGTGCAGTTCTTTATTTAAATTTTAAATATAATCAATCTTCTCTTTCTTTTCTTTTTAAGAGAAAGCAAAAAGAAAGAAAGGTTGGTAGATTGGTAGTTTTTTTATGGTGCTAGGTCCAAATTAGGACATAAAAAAAGAAAGAAGGGAAGAAAGAAAGAAAGAAAAAATGACTGCAAACCGAAATTTTGAAATATTGTTTAGACAATCATGGCATTACTCATCGTATTAATAATTAGTTATAATGTAACAAATATTTTTTAATGATATAACGTATTGGAAAGCCCAAAATTTCTCCTAATTTGGAAATAAGTAAATAGGTAATAAACAGTATTTTCGCCAAAATGTCGCGAAACTCGTAAAGATAGCAAACCACCTCCCTTTTCACCCTCAACCGATTTCAAGGTAATAGAATCGTCGCTGCCTACGTCACGCTTGATTGACAGGGGCCAACTCGTGAAAGCCGCACTATACTAAATGTTAAATTGGTCGATGAGAAAATGACACTTTATAATTTAAAAATAAAATAGTAATATTACAAATCGAACATTTTCTTCTGAATTTTATTTCATGGCATTTTTTTATATACCTCAACTTCAGATTTTTTTTTTTTTTTTTTTTTTTTTTTTTTTTTTTTAGTACGGCGGATGGAACACGTTTGGCATAAAAGCTAATTCAGCATTATATTAAAGGTATTTTCCTATTGAGAATTCTGGACATTTTTTATTTTTTTATTTTTTTTATTTTGATGCTGAAGTAGATCAGACATTTTCCGCCAAGGAAAAGATAAAAAGAAATACGCAAGCGAAATGATGATGTCACTCGCCGTTCGTGGATGCATGAAAAATATTTCCTATGTTAAACGCCCATTGGGTTTTTGTAAAAAATTATTAAAAATCGAGGAAAATTATTTCCCGATTTTAATCCCCATATTTATGTATATATATATGTATTAGTTATCATGTCCATCCGTTAGATAAAGTTATTTTTGTTGTAAAATTGACAAAGTTTGAATTTTTAATTTCAAAACTCTAGTGGAAAAAAAAAAAAAAAACATGGCAAACTTCCATATTCGGTTGAGAAAACACAAACAAATCATTTCAAAGGATGATATTTACGCAATAAATATCCAAATAATATACTAATTAAAAGGAAAATGATAAATATTCTATCATAATTTGAAGTTAAATTTGTTTTCAAATGTCTAAATAAAGTATCTGATATAAGATACTAATATGTTGCAGCGGAATAGATTTGATATAGGTCATCCTTGGCAGAAAAAAAAAAAATATCGCCAAATTATTTTGCGAACATAATTTAATTCCTTTCAAAAATCATGGTTATTTTAGCAACTTATATTAAGAGAGTAATAAATAATATGAAACAATATTTCGTACAATGGATATTACGAAAATATACATCTGGCATGTATATTTTCGTATTACGTTTTTGATCACCAAATACAATAAGCGCCAAGAACGACAGAGTTTTGAAATTTAAAATTAAAATTTTGTCATTTTGACCGCAAAATAACTCAATCTAACACATGCACATGATAACTAATCTATACTAATATTATAAATGCGAAAGTTTGGATGGATGTTTGTTACTCAATCACGCCACAACGGCTAAACGGATCTGGATGAAATTTTGTACAGAGATAGATAATAGTCTGGAATAAGACATAGGCTACTATTTATACCGGAAAAATGTAAATTTAAAAAAAATCTTCTATATAATATAGATATTTCATCTATAATAAAACTTTAAAATAATTTATTTTAATTTTTAATTGTTGCCAAAGAATATTTCACGCGAATAATAATAATAATAATAAAATATTAAATATTAAATTTGCTTAGGCACATGACAACATGACGTCATTATCAAAATTAAATAATAAGAAAATGAAAGCTAATTCAGATCTGTATTAAAGAGCTTTATTTGTTGATAATCCTGAGTATATTTTTAATTTTAATACTGAAGTAGATAGGACATTTTTCGCCAAGGACTCTATTTTTGTGACAGCAACTTTAAGCCAAGTAGTCCATAAAAAATATAAACAAATCTGTACATATAAAAGAGTAAACTCACTGATTCACTGACTCAACACCGCCATGACGATTCTGTGGGAAAGAGGGTCACAAATTTTAGTGACCGGGTTGGTTTTCGGAGCCTGACCCCCCACTAAGACGGAATTTTGCAAAATACCCCCCTGTCCCACTTGGGGGGCAGAAGGCATAATTCGGCTCCAAATTACTTAACGGTGAAGAAATTGCAGATGGAAAGACCAGACTTGAGTACAAAAAAATTATTTTTTGCGATTTTGGAATTTTGGATTTTTAAGGGGGGGAGGGAAGGGAAAAGGTTTTCAAAAAATGGTACTCAACACACGAGGAAATCGAACTGAACACACACTACAAAGGGATTTTGTGAAATTCCACCCTACCGCCCTTTGGAGAATGGGGGGCAAAAACATGTATTCATACGTAACGCTGCACTAAATTGTCTTAGGTAGGAAATTTTTTATGTAATGGACGATTATATGTATCTAACTCATAGTATGAAGAGATTTTGCGAAATTCCCTCCTCCTTCCCTCTTTTAAGAGCGGGGGGAGAGATTAAAAAAAAAGTTTTAAAGAATAGCTCAGCTTTAAATAATTTCAGGATCTCAATTTTTTTATGTGTCGGTTAGGTTATGTGTATGCAACATGCAATATAAAGTAATTTTGAAAATTTACTCTCCCCCCCCCGCCCTTCCCCTTGGGTCGGGCGGGGCAAAAATCACATTTTGAAGCTTAAATCCGTCCAAATTACCTAAGAATGCCGAATTTTGGTGTGTGGGTGTTAATTAAGTGTGCGAAATATACACTTTGATGAGATTTTGCAAAACTTTCAATTTTATCCGCGAGGGAGGGGGAGTAAAAAGCAGGTAAGGGACTGCCGAAGGCATTGGGGCTCCAGACTCGTCTGTGACGAGCGGGAATACCACTACAGAAAGTAGCAGGAACTTAAACTTAAGATTTTGACGGATTTCAATGATTTTTTTTTTTTATAGATATTTTATTATTAATGATATACTGTTTTGGGGATTCATTTCAATATAATGCCATGGCCAGCGAAGCGGGCAAAGCCTGCTAGTTATTATTAAACATTTTACAATATCTAGTATGTTTTAAATTTACCCTTTTCTTACTCAAAGGTAAAAATTCAACATAAAATTTAACTTATCAGGAGATAGCATACTTACTAATGCTATAACGTTCAAATAAAAATTATTCCTTTTTTTACTGTTTACCAAACATTAATATATAAATATACAGCAGATACGCTTAATATTGGATCGGTCTATCTTACAAAAAAAAAAAAAAAAAATGGCACGGATTACAATAGAGAAAATGATAATGATACTAAATAAATACAAAAAAAAAAAAAAGGCATAAGGACAAAATCGCTTAATGTGGTCGTAAACATAGAAAAACAATATATCGCCAACGCGCGCCAAGAAGCCCATTTTCGCTAATATGTTGGTAATCATTTGTCTTAACCAATCAAAGATGCTGTCATAAAAGAATATGTAGGAGAAATGCAAGAAAGATTTTGATTAGTTCGGCTCCATACTACCACATTGAATCCGCAGACGCTAGTGTGAAACTCCCTACTTTTGACAAAGAGTTAAGTCAACACACGTTAGATATGTAGACACTTTTCTCACGATAGTTTGCCAATACTACAGATTTCTAATGCAGTATTGCGATAAAAAATGTTTTAATCATGTTATCATAAGGATTATGAACTATGAAGTTAAGTTCCAAAATTTTTTATTTATAGTATTACTTTAGAAATGTGTGTGGTGTCAATCCTATTATTTCTATATGTGTATATATTAATAGTTTTAGTCAAGATTAGCAAGCCGAAATGATGTTTTTTCTTCAATGATTTCAGATAACGCATTTCATACTTTATATGCTAAAGCAAGGGTGAATTGTCTCAATTTGATCCAATCAGCTATAAGCAGAGCTACCAACCTAATCCGGCAAATTGTTAGTACCGCCCTTTTTTCTACATCACTTAATTTTTAGAGTATTTGTTTTCGTCATTTATCGTAAATATATTTGAAGAGAATTACTCTAAAAATTAAGTGGTGCAGGAAAAGAGGCGGCACTAACAATTTGCCGGATTTGGTTGGCAGCTCTGTATAAGATATATTTGCCCATTTACGGCGTAAGAGTGTCTCTGTGAACCGTATTCAGCGGATTCTAGGCTAGAATTCCAGAAATTCAAGAAATAAAGGCAGAATTTTAGAATATTTTAATTAACTTGCCATACCTATTTAAGTTTTATAAATATATATATATAATTTTTTTTTTTTTTTTTTTTTTTTACAATAATGGGACAAACTCAAAGGAGAGGTATTGCATAGGAATTGAAAGAATTTAGAATTGCATAGGAACTCATAATACCACATATCATTTTGACCTTTTAAAAAGTGGAAGTTTTAGGTTATTTTTTTTAACAATAAAATCCAGATATGGGCGTAACTGTCCAATTTTGCGTTTTCAAAAAAAAAAAAAAAAAAAAAAATTACGTTTTAATAATTTACACTAGTGATATTCAGTTTGGTTCCTACCGTGAACTTGCATGCGTTCCAGTTTTTACGATGGGCGTTAGAAGTTTTATCTGGTACTAAAGTGCTTCTTATTTTTAAAATTAATTGACTTGTGGAAAAATATTGAAGTAGAAACATACTTTATTATTAAATCCATTATATGGCTATAACTCTATTTTGTTAATTTTAGAAAGTAAAATTACTTTCCTATTTTATAAATAATCTTTACTATAAAACTTATCGGCGGTTAAAAAGTTTTACTGCTAAAAATTTTTATAATTTATTCCGAAGCATTGTTAGTTCTATTTCTTTTTACACCAGTAATTTTGAAGAAGGATTTTTTCTTCTTATTCAATCATTGACATGGATGTTTATGAGAGAAAAAGTAAAAAAAAAAAAAAAAAAAAAAAAAAAAATCTAGTGTGTGAAGATGGCGAGGCTTTAAATACTCCGGGGACAAATTACAAAAGTTGGCAGTTCTGCTAAATGATATGCAAATATTGCATGGTAAGTATAAAAAAGTTCACAGCCTTTAATTTACACAATAGGCTGAGTTACAGGTAACCAGCTCAGTAATTTCGCATAGCAAACCCAATTGGTGATTTATCTTAATAGATTTTAAACAACGCGTTTCATGCTTTATATGCTAAAGCAGGGGTGAATTGACTCAGTTTGGCCCAATCGGCTCTAAGATATTTTCGCCCATTTACTACGTAAGAGTGTCTTCGGGAACCTCTTTCAGCGGATTCCAGGCTAGAAGTCTAGAAATTCAAGCAATTTTTAATAAAGTTAAAATCCTAGAATATTTCAATTAACCTGATGTATCTAATTAAGTTTTATAATTATATAAATAAATGATTATTTTACAGTAATGGGACAAACTCGGAGGGGAGGTAAAGAACATTACAAGGATTTAGAATTGAACAGGAACCTATAATACCAAAAAACATCATTTTGACCCTTTAAAAAGTGGAAGTTTTTGATGCATATATATGTATATATTTTAAAAATAAAACCCAGATATGGCCATAGCTCTCGAATATTGCATTATAAAAAAAAAAAAAAAAAAGTTTTCTAGTTCAGATTTTGAGAGTCACGCCCATGTCTATAATTTATTGTTAAAATGACCAAAAGCATTCAGTTCTTGTAGGACTAAACTGACATTTGTGGTCATGTGTCCCTGGGCAATTTTCAGTTCGTGTGATACCTCTACCCCTCCCCCCAAATTTTGTCCCATGACTGTAGAATGACCCTGCATACATACATATATACATACATACATACACACACACACACATATATATATATATATATGCACACACACACACACACACAGGGTAATTCTGTATTGCTCGGACAAACTCAAGAGGGTAAAAGAAGAGTTCACAATGAGCATAAATCAGTATATGAACCCTGTTTTATCTCAAACGCTTTCCATGCTACTGCAAACAAAATGAAAATGCTAGAAATCATACAACTCTTATTTCTGAAGTTTCTAAACATGCTACACAAAAATCAAGAACATATTTATAAAGAACGGAAAAAGTCCTACAAAACAACATCAAGCATGTTAGAATGTCTAGATTTAATGATTTACTAAAAATTGACGTTTGGTAATGGATTTCGAATAAGCTTACAATGAGCTATATCGGTTTACTTGTGCCAGAAAAAATTTAGTAGTCTGTTTGTTGTACCTTTGCTGGACCTTTTTTCTCGTTTTCAAAAATCGAGACTCCTCCCATTATGTTTGAAATTCTTATTACTGCCATTAGTAATTCAATTTCGACCTTGCCTAAATGCATTAATTTACAGTTTATTTATTACATACACAATAATTTATGTTTATGTGTATCATAATACAATTATGATATGCATTCATTTGCATTTTAATTGAAGTAAACTGTGAAAAAGAATGGTGGCTCTTAGTAGCGTTCTAATTTTCATCGGCAGGTGAGGGGCAGATTTGTCAGAAAAAATTTGTATTCTCCCTAGAAAATTCGGTTACGTGCTACTTCCGAGCGTGTGATTTGCGAACCGTGCTATTTCCGACTGATCTTACACCTGGCAGCTTATTCCTTCCCCATTTCAAGATAAGGGGGTATCGTGCCAGAGAGCACAGTCATAATTCCCTAATCGATAAAGGGGATTAGCTACTTTTGTTAAAAGCTGCCAGTAAAAAAAGAACGATTAAGTGGGACTGTGAAAGTTCATCATTCTCATTTTTATTTGAGTATGCTCACTCTTTCGTTCAAGATAAATTGGTAGCGAAAGCGAACGAACAGCTTTTAGGCAATCTCTTTTAAATTTCTGCTAAGATACATGATTATGTTGTGTGGATAAATGTGTATGGATGCTTTTAATTTATATGAAAATACATTGTATGCGTGTATATATATATATATTGCAAGTGCATGTGAAATTTTTTACACCGTAATAGTGAAATTAGATATTTTAATTATAAAACTATTGTAAGAAAAAAAAAATTCTATGACTGACATACACTGATTCGTAAGGGGGGAAGGCTTATGTTTTCTTAATCCCTTTACAGTTGACTACATACATGCAAGAAAAAGAAAATTGTGTCATATTTATTGCTTTTATAAATTATCTCTCGGAAGAAAATAGTGTTATTTGCATATGCATATTGTATAACAGGTCCTCATATATAACGTGTTTTTTTTTTTTTTTTTTTTTTTTTTTTTTATATACATGTGTGTATTTGCACGTTAATTTTTATTTATTTATACATTATTTTTATGTATTTACATCAAGTTAATTTTTATTTACATCAAGTACTGACTTATCATTACAATAATCATATATTATCAAGGAAGACTTGAATTAATAAATATTTGCATTTAGAAATAAAGCCTTTTACAAGGCAAAATATAATGAAAAATTTATTATGAGTTGTATATTGTTGTTGTTTATATACAATAGGCGTAAACAAAATATGACAGAAAACAATAATCACTAGAAGAAGAATGAACAAAGGCCACAACGGCTTTTTAAAAAAATAAGCAAGCGAGAAATAAAATTTAATGGGAAATCTTTGAAAGATTTGATTAATTAACATGTTAATTAAATGATCATAATGTAAATGAGATTTTAGACCATCTGCAACTTCAGAAATATTAAGGATATTAAAAATTGTGTCAGGCAATATGTCATATTGTACTTTTAAAGACAGATGAATTAAGATGAATTAAGTTAAGTTAAGATGAATTTCAATTTGATTCAATAATTTAACTATTATCTTAAACATCTTAATTAATAACCTTACTTTTTAAACAATATAATTATTGGGATGTTATTTTAAACTTACGTTATACATGAATTATAATTCTAACCTTTATATTAAAATTAAAATAGTTATTTAAATACATAGATGTTGCATAATAATGTTAATAACTTATTATTATTGTTATTATTATTTTATGCTGTTATACTTGTTTCATATTTGTTATCAGGGTTGGCAGGTTTTTGACGCATGACAATTTTTGACGGTTTAAACCATGGTTAAAACCGTCATGTGAAAAACCTCCTTGTCAAAAATGTCAAAAACTTATATTTATAATTTAATTGTCATATAGAAACTTAGTTTAATAAAATATAGTTTATAAAGATTTTTTGAAAAGTAAATACATTGATGTTCTTTGAAAAACACATTGTTACAACATTTTGATTAATGTAAAAAACAAAACTTTAGGCTTTTAAAATTTTATTATGAATTAATTTTATGTTCATTCTAAATATGCGGTGATACTTTTATAAATTACTACGATATTTATTTGTAACTATGCTTAATATTGTATATGTTAAACATATTAATGTTTTTGGAGAAACATTATTATAACATTTTGATTAATATAAAAATAAAACTTTAGGCTTCTAAAACTTCATGATTTATAAATCATTGATAGATCATTTTGATTGATAAATCATTTTATTTGCAATACAACATTGTGTATTTCAATTTCTTTAGTGCTTTTAGTATTATATATTTAACCAGTAAAATATATATTTAAAGCAACGAGATACATTCATCTGTACATAAAATGAGCAGAAGCATATTTAAATCTTATCAAAAATTTAAATGATCTTCCAAAAATTGGAGACTGCCTAAAAGCTGTTAATTTTCTTCCGGTATTAGTTTACCTTGAATGAGGGAAAAGACATATGCAAAAAATAAAAATCAGGCTGACGGTGGTTATGTAGAAAAGCAATAAATGTGTCACTTTTTTTTTTCTTCTTTTTGTTTGTATGTTTTATTTAGTCATCTGTAACGGGGGAAGGAAACATTTCACACCGTCTCTCAGTGCATGTCAATCATAGAAATGAGCACTGGAGGGGGGGGGGTCAATTCACAGATATATTTATTAACAATAACTTTATAAATATCTAATTTTGCAAATATGATATAAAAATTATTTTTCATGTACACAATATATATATATATATATATATGTGTGTGTGTGTGTGTGTGTGTATCCGAGCAGCACTCGGATACTTAAATAAACTCCAAACAACAGTATTAAGCAAATGTACCTAATTTAACTGTTAAACATTATCTATATATATTAGAATATTTTATTAAATACCTTTTTAACTAATTTTTCTAATTATAATAATACTTATATCTATCTACCTATATGTATATATATAAACTTTTAATATTAAAATTATTTTAAAATAGATTCTTTTTCTCCCCCATTGAAAACATTACCATCAAGTAATCTCAACCAATTTATTATAAATATATATATATATTTTATTAGTTAAATTGTTTATCTAAAACTATTTTTATTTATTTAATTTCATTTTTAATCATTCATAGAATTTTTCTTTTTAATTAAAAATATTTAAAAATTGGTTTTTCAATTAAAAGCTCGAATAGTTCTGTTAAACAAATTAAGTATTAAAATTTTTCACATTTGATGAATAAAATAGTTTTTAATATTTTTTTTTAAATACTTAGAATATATATATATATATATACATATACACACACACGAAGTATTTTGAATACAGATTAAAAGCATCCATACACATTTATCAGCGCATATAACGATCAATAATCATTTTTAAAACACAAGCAAAATTTAAACGATCTTATCAGCTTATCTATGACCAGAGAGGGGACATAGCCAAATAAAAATGAGAAGGGTTGACTTTCAAAGTCCGAATATATCATTTTTCTTCCAGACGACTTCTAACAAAAACAGTTAATCCCTTCAAAGATTAGGAGAGGGGAAAGAAGAGGTGGGCAAGCTAACAGGTGTTCCATTCAGAAAACGCACGATAATCCCCTATTTCGGAAATCGCACGGTCGCAAGTAGCACGACACCGAAAATTCATAAAAAATCACTTTTCACCATCCGCTGAAAAAATTTCGCACTACGAAAATGCCTTCTTCAAAATACACTTCAAGGTAAAATATTACCATTCATCATTCCCCCCCCCCCCCCGAAAGAATTGTAGTATTTTTATAAAAATGATATTAATAAAAATGTATGTAGTAAAGCATTACATACATTTTCATTAATTTCATTTTGTAATTTTCATTTTCGTTCATTATTTTTAAAGGATTTTTCATTTAAAGAGAAAATGAAATCGCTTCTTGAACCATGATTTTTTTCATTCATATTAAAATTTTTAAATCTATTTATTTATCTATGCATCATTCTAAATTTAAGAAGTGAACAAGTTTTGAAACATCTGCAGTATCATCAATAGCATTAAATGGTAAATTATAGTCCACTATAAATAGTACATATCGCAAATATGCCAACATCAGGTTTTTCGTCACAGAAGGTTTAAAAAAAGATTTTCATAGACAATTTAAAGTCGCAAAGGATATATATATATAGTAGCGGGCCCTTGCTTCCTGCAACAGCTGATTCCAAAACTGCCGAGTTTCCCTTTACTATTGACGGAGAGAGCAGAATCTTACGGAAGAATGTGACTGTGACGTCAGACGGACGCCACTTCCGGAACACACGTTTTCATAGACAGGAGCTGAAAGCGTTCAGAGAGAGAGAGCCAGTTGACGGATGGATGGCGAGGAGTGCATATCGACGACTGCACCTCGTTCTTTGGACGACAAGTTTTAGCTGTGACGGAGTTCTGTACTAGGTCGCGTATTTTTCCAAAGTGATCAAATCGAAAACGGAACTTATGAATAACTCTCTTGTAACAAAAACTGTGAACTTTGATTTGCAAATGCGACTGTTATAATTGGCCATTCAATAATAATTTAAACTACAATACTGTAAATATTTGTACAAAGTACTTTAATTTTTTATTAAATTGTAAATGACTAATAATTAAGTGAATTATCAGTTTCTGTTTTAAAAGCCCACACCAATCGGCCATCCCACATATATATATATATATATATATATTTGTGTGTGTGTATGTTTGTGACTTGGAGTTAAACGGTGTCTAATTAGTTCATTTTTATTAACAGGTAAAATTTTATTGCAGATTAGGCATTAAGTTTTAAAATAGTTTCCTTCAACCTATTGATACCATCTTTTCAGTTCTAAAAATGGAGCCAAGTACTTGAAATTTTATTTCCGATAAGATTTCTGATTTAAAGAATTTCTTTCAATCATTGAAGTCAAAGTTGATTGCTAAAATTAACTAAATCATCGCTTTCACCGATTACTTGCAAGTTCCTCTAAATTGATTTATGCAATGTACATGAAAAGCAAAAAAGGAATAAATTTTAGGATCGAAATCGATCAGCATGCTCAGGCGGCACAAACTAGTAAACAGAAGTAGTAGTAGTATAGCTAGATTGCAGAGTAACAAAGCC
Organism: Salticus scenicus; assembly: GCA_963930645.1. Classification (NCBI taxonomy): domain Eukaryota; kingdom Metazoa; phylum Arthropoda; class Arachnida; order Araneae; family Salticidae; genus Salticus; species Salticus scenicus. Next base: position 261,644,966 of record OZ005655.1, on the reverse strand, counting down.
AATATACAATAAGATTTAAACTAAATCAAATAGAGCATTTTTGCAATTACAGAATTTTTCTTTTTGATTAACTAAAAAATCCCCACAAAAACGAAATTTTTGAAAAAGCCACCCGCGATGCCAAAATCAGAGCTGAAAACCTCAACATATGGCAACCATAGATATAGTAATATATATATAGATCTATCATCCCCATGTTATCGAGCAAAAATTGTTGATGCCGAAAAAAAGTTCTAAAATCAGCCATTAGAGAGTATTGAAAAAAAGAAAAAACCAATTTGAAACTGCATCTGGAGTTTTTCATTCACCTTTCGTAAATAAATTATCCATAAATTTTATTTACTAAATTATCCGTGTGTATTCCTGTGTGTGATTTACTCGGGGAAAGGCAGACATTAGAGTGACTTTTCCCAAGAAAAAAGGTATCACTTTTTCCCTCTCGCTGATCAATCTATGTCTTATTACTATATCTATGATAGCAAACTGGTAAGGGGTTAATAATAAAACAAGCGTTAAGGACCCTTCAGAGACTGGCAACTTAAGAAAGCTGCAAGTCGGCTCTATTGATATTTCTTTGATCTGGTTTAGGAGATCGACGCTCGCTGCAATGGAAGCTCCCAAACCTCCTAGTGCGATAATTGCATGAGAAGGGGGTCTTTTTTGTAAAAGAGCAATAAAAAGTAATGTCCTTCATTGTAAATGTGTGCAAAATGCAGAGACTCCAACATCCTAATTAATATTCCGTAGTGTTGTTAGTCACGCCATTTTTTACACACCAGAAAATTTTTAGAGTAATAGTCTCCAAATTCAATTACGTAATATTTTCGCGACCGCAGACGTAGATTCGCGTCATTTCAAAATCTGCAACTCCGCCAGTGGGCGTTTCTTTCTTAATTTGTATGTTATTTACATCTTAAGAATATACTCAACATTCATATTTACACAATTAATATACTATGGATACAAATATTTTGGTTAGAAAGAATATAACTATAATGTATATCTGTTTGTAATATAAATGAGAATACAGAAAATTTTATCCTGAAATGCTGTAACTTGGGAGAATAACGCTCAAAGGCTAGCTTTACTGTGAAAAGAGACAAAAGAGTGCTTTCGCGACCGCATGTTTTTGTATTTTTGAGAGTAAACTCCGCCTGTGGGAGTTAATCTTTCACATTACATTAGTTTAAATAAATATTTTCTATATTCAAATTTATAATATAAATGAACATTCGTTACAATTATACTCTTTCTAATCAAAGTATTTGTATGCACAGTGCATTGATTGCACAAATATGAATATTGTGTATATTTCCCAGAAATAATGCAACCTGTGTAACCTAAAGAACCGCCCACTGGCGGAGTTACAAATTTTCAAATGACGTGAATTCACGTCAGCGGTCGCGAAAGTGTTAATATTCCGTAGTGTTGTTAGACTCGCCCTTTTTCTCACACCAGTAAATTTTTAGAGTAATGCAGTGATGCAATGTATGAAATGCAATGATGCGAAAAAGAAGGTGGGTTTAATAATACTACGCAATATTAATTAGGATGTTGGCAAGTATGGTTTTAGTCACGATTAGCAAGCCGAAATGATGTTTTTTCTTCATTAATTTTAGATAACGTATTTCATATATTATATGCTAAAGCAGGGGTGAATTGGTTTAATCTGGTCGAATCGGCTATAAGATATATTGGCCCATTTACAGCCTAAGATGGTCTTCATGAACGTCATTCAGCGGATTCCAGGCTGGAACCCCTGAAATGCAAGCAATTTTTATTTATGTCAAAATTTTATAATATTTAAATTCACTTGCTATACCTATTTAAGTTTAATAATTATATATATCAAGGATTATTTTACAATAATTGAAAAAACTCAGATGGGAGGTAGAAAACAACACAAGGATTTAGAATTGCATAGGAACTCCCAATACCAAACATCATTTTAACCCTTTAAGAAGTAGAAGTTTTCAATTATTTTTTTAACAATAAAATTCAGATATGGACGTAGATGTCGATTTTTGCATTTTCAAAAAAAAAAAAAAAAAAAAATACATGTTAATAATTTACACCAGTGGTATTCAATTTGGTTTCGACTTTGTCAAGTAGGCGTTCCAGCTTTTAAGATGAGCGTTAGAGCTTTTATCGGATACTAAAGTACTTGCTATTTTAAAAATTAATTGACTTGTGAAAAATACTGAAATACAAACATGCTTTATTATTAAATGCATTATATGGCTATTATAGAGTTATAGTTAACTCAATTTTGTAAATTTTACAAAGTAAAGTTACTTTCCTGTTTTATAAATAACCTTTACTATAAAAACCTATCGGGGCTTAAAAAGTTTTACTGCAAAAAGCAGAGTTGATAATTTTTATAATTTATTCCGGAGCGTTGTTAGTTCTGTTTCTTTTTACACCAATAATTTTGAAGAAGGATTTTTCTTCTTATTTAATCAATGACACATATTCGACAGAAAAAAAATTACAAAAATTCTAGTACGAAAAGATGGCAGAGCTTTAAATACTCCGGGATAAATTATGAAATTTGGCAGATCTGCTAAATGATATGCAGATATTGCCTGGTAAGTATAAAAAAGTTCACTACCCATAATTTACACAATAGACTGAGTTATAGGTAACCAGCTCATTAATTTGCTTAGCAAGCCCAAGTGATGATTTGTCTTCATAGATTTTAGATAATACGTTTCATACTTTATATGCTAAAGCAGGGGCGAATTGGCTCAGTTTGGCCCAACCGACTATAAGATATTTTCGCCCATTTACTACGTAAGAGTGTCTTCGGCAACCTCTTTCAGCTGATTCCAGGCTAGAACTCCAGAAACGCAAGCAATTTTTAATAAAGTCAAAATTTTAGAATATTTTAATAAATTTGCTATATCTAATTATGTTTTTTAATTATATATGTAAAGGGTTATTTTATAGTAATGGAACAAACTCGTAGGGGAGGTAAAGAACATCACAAGAATTTAGAATTGTATAGGAACCAAATATGCCAAACATCATTTTGACCCTTTAAGAAGTGGATGTTTTTGATTATTTTCTTTTAACAATAAAATCCAGATATGATCACAGCTCTCGAATGTTGCATTTTCAAAAAAACTTTTTCTTTCTTTTCTTCTTTTTCTTTTTCTTCTTATTTTTTGTGTATATATATGTGCAGATTTCGAGAGTCACGCCCATGCCTATGATTTACTGTTAAAATAACCAAAAGCATTCAGTTCTTGAAGGGTTAAACAGACATTTGTGGTCATGTGTTTCTGTGCAATTTTCAATTCGTATAATGTTTCTATCCCCCCCCCCCCCAAAAAAAAAAAAAAAAAAAAAAAAAGAAGCAAGTCCCATGACCGTAGAATAATACTGCATACATACATATATATATATATATGTGTGTACACCTTAGAGGAGAGATAACCCTAGAGAGAGCATCCCCGAACCAAATATTCTGCCAACATCGAAACCACGTGACTAAGGACACCGTATTCGGACAGGGGAGTTTTTTTTTTTAACATGTTTTTGAATGGCGATCTTTGCTATGCTACTGAAGAAACGGTGAAACACTTCGTTGCATTTGGTTCTAGAGAAAAATTTCTCAATGGAAAACCTATAACTTTTCTCAGTCATATAAATATATACTTCAAAATTGTATTCATATAAAATCATAATATTAAAACAAATAGATTTTTTAATGAATGAAATCCAAATTATTCACATAATCATGTGTTTTATATACAGTTTTTTGAAAATTTTATGGAAAAATAATTTATGATATTAATGTTTTTGAGTAGTTATATGTTTGATTATTTTTTCGTTTTTCATGTTTTTTACGTATTATGTTCTTAAAATTTGAGAAATAATGAAAGAAATTTCACTTACATCTTTCAATCCAGATTTGGCGCGATTTGGCGAAATATTGAAAAGTCTAATAACTTTGATGCATGATGGTATTTTTGTGTTTTACATCATTTTGTGGTGTTAGAAAAATAAATGACTGTATTGTTTGCAAAAAAGCATAAAGAAATATATTTTATTTTTTATTTACAAATTAGATTTTTTTTTCCCCCATATGTTCTTTAATAATGAATTTAGAGATTTTTGCGTATTGAAGATCTGTTCTGTATTTATAATGTTAGATTGGGAGAATAAAATTTGTCTCTTTATTTCTTACAAGGCAAAATTTAATCCCATATAAAATTAACAAATTGTTTCATATAAGAATTTTTATTTTAATAATATTTTATTATTATAATTTAT